>JAHDVF020000177.1:0-600000 GCA_022606425.2 Lepidostoma basale
AAAAATCTGTCTTTTAGTTCGAGTTCATTTGATTATACCTAAGAAGGACGAAACATATGTCATTCTATATAAAATTTAATAAAACTCCTAGAAGACAGACGTTTTCATTTATATGAATTAAAAATAATAATAATATGCTAACATTTAAAGCACCGTTTTTGTGACGTAATCACCTCAAGGGTGCATTATGACGTGTTTTTAATTAAAAAATCTAAATATGAACGCTGCATCTGATTTTCGCGATCGGTTAGAAAGTAAAATAAAACAAATATACAAATTGGATTTTATTTTGGATATGAAATATGAAAAATATTTGTTTTTAGCTTAGATCTTTTTTTGTTGTATCCAACGATTTATTACCCTGATGAAGCTTAGATGAAGCTTAAGCGAAACCAATTGGTTTTAAAAATATTTGCTTTCCGTGGTTAAAATACAAAGTATTTGATTTATTTTAAAAACAATACAATATTTATAAATGTAAAATGTCTACCGACAAAGTTAGACATCTTAAGACATACTGGTCAGCGGACCAGTCTTTCGATGCCAGCGAACCTGGCGAAACCGGTCACGGTCGAAATAAATACAAAAGTGGAATATGAAAAGTGAAAAGTGAAAAAAAACTCAGTTTTTTAATTATCGTATGAATTAGTATTGGAGAACCTAATACTTTTTTTAAATATAGAATTTAAAACATCGATACTAAACTACAGTTCTTAACACGGTTTGTGTCTTTGAATTATTGTTAGTGGTCTCTTAAAATCCTTAAAAAATTATAAATGTATTTGAAATTTATAAAAAGGTTTAAATATAATAGTTATACCTAACTGTAAATTGTTTTGATGAGTCAAAAAAAATGATTTTGGCTTCAGGCGTATTTATAGAAGTTGAAGTCGATGAAGTCGATATTCCTCAGAGCGTTTTTCATTGTATCCATGGTATTTTAATATCCATGTAATCATACATGATTTGTGTTTTACAATTCTCTAAATAAATATTTTTTAAATCGAAAATGATGAGGGCTTCCTAACCCTTATAAATAATATTATCCATTAATTATAAGCAGGTGATAACCTACCTAATACGAGGTATTAAAATTTTTCAATTAGTATAACTTATGCTCACCGTTGTTTCAGTTTTTAATCACTTCATTAATATTAATATATATTTACTTCCGATGACTATACAACTTGCTGAAGCTTGGTACTCTTGATACCGTTTCATCTTCTACGGTCCAACGCCTTCTGCCCCCAATTGCAAAAATGCATAGTTTTTTTGCTAAAAAAAATTCTTTGGCATATCAAATAAAAAAATTGTCTGATTTTGAAACAATTTAAAATTATTTTAAGTGCGACCTGGCGACCTTCGTGGCAGAGTGGTAAGAGCTCTGACTACCATACCGAAGCTTCCGGGTTCAATTCCCGGCGCTGGCAGTGTGACTGTCACACTGTCTTTGGTCTGGTGTAGAATTCTCGTGACAATAAAATGGCGATAGATTAGCTAACTATCACATGTCACGAGAATCAATATATCAGCTAAAAACATATTGTATACACTAATTAACCATCACACCGATTCCTCAAAGAAGTAGCAGAATGTGTGGACTCCTCAACACGTATATTTTGGGTGATGTATACATGTTGAGGAAGCAGATGTCAGTCGTTGAGAAAAAAGTCAGAGCCGAAACCAATAGGACGAAGAACCTTCTCGAAGTAGCAGAAATGAGAACCCTACCCTCCATTGCAGGCAGAAGGCTCAGAGATCGGATCATAAATGAGGCGATTAGATTTTTCTGTGATATTGAAGACATGGGGAGGTTGAGAAGATACGAAGGATCTTTGTGTGAGTATGGATCTCACGGAGGATACAATTATTAGAAAAATTGTAAAAAAAAAAACATCTGCAATGAAAGAATGGATGAAGGATGGTTGGACGTCATCATTCTAGGACAGCTCACCGTCATGAACTAAGTAGAAGAAATGGAATATCTTATGGAATAACGGATTGAATCGGATCGGTTATCTTAGGTTTGATGATGTCCCCAAAAAGATTTTTCAAATGATATTCTAAGTATTTATGCACATTAATTGATATTTAATTAGGTACCGCAAATCTGTTGCCAAAACTCAATTTAATTTTAAAATCTTACCTAGAATTCCTCCTTTGTATCCCTTGTTAATAGAACTAATATCATCAGAGGATATCATGACTGGGATGGATTTTGCCAACTCATTTTCTCGGAACAGTTCTACTATCAACCAATACGAGGACCTACCTAAATAACTAACTAAACGGAGTCAAGAATAGATGGCAAGATACTATTTTTCTTATCCATAAGCTAAGATGATATGAAACTATACAACAGTCAGCTGTATAAAACAAAAATTAAATATAATAATATTTTCTTAAGAATATATATACGCTGATGCAACTCGTGAAATATTCACGGAAGACAATATTTTCTACCCTTTAAAAACATGTTTTACTCTACAATCGTAATCAATAAACAGTTTTCACTTTTAATATAAATGTTTTTTTACACACATAAAATTTCACAATCAACAATATCAAATTGTTCTCATTTTGTTTTAACACTTCTGTCACACAACAAAAATCTGAAAAAATTTCAAAATTAGATTCAGAATCAGAACAAAATTCAAAGCAGTATTCTTTCGCTCTCTTATGTTCATAATATTCTTGTACTCTTTTATGATGACCTCCGGTTTTTACCTGTTTATATTATGATATTTTTTATAATGATTTCCTTTTGCACTATTTATTATTATTATTTCCTTTTCGTCAAATACGCTTAAATATTTGTTTTACGTATTTTTAAATATATTTATATTAGGTCCTTACATATGAAATTGGCGTTTTGCCGTACTGGCAACTTTGATCTCAAATATCTTCTCTTTGGTTAGGAATTCCAATTTCAAATTTATACAGCTAATTACTCAAGTATTTGTGTTTCGAAAATTATAATTCATTTGTTTTTTCCTCAATTGTTGTTTTTCTTTGCGTCACTCAGTTTACAAAATGGAAAACTTGAAATATCCCCTTATTTACGAGTACGAGTTCCACCGTGGCACCAGTGCTGCAGAAACGGCTCGAAGGATTAATGATGTGTATGGGGACGGTGCCGAAAAAGAAAACACAGTGCGTTTTTGATTCCAACGTTTTCGTTCTGGAAATTTCGACCTGCAGAACAAGTCCCGTGGACGGCCGGAGACCAAAGTTGATAATGAAGAATTGAAGGCTATTGTGGAGGCGGATCCATCGCAAACCATGTCCGAGTTAGCTGCAGGCTGCGGTGTTAGTGATAAAACTGTTTTAATCCACCTGAAGCAAATTGGGAAGGTGAAAAAGCTTGAAAGGTGGGTACCTCACGAATTGAGTGAAGCAAATCAACAAACGCGCGTTGACTGCTGCGTTGCATTACTCAACCGGCACAAAAATGAAGGGATTTTGAATCGAATCATTACCTGTGATGAAAAGTGGATCCTGTATGATAATCGGAAGCGCTCATCGCAATGGCTGAACCCTGCTGAACCAGCCAAACCATGCCCCAAGCAAAAATTGACTCCAAAAAAGTTACTTGTGAGCGTTTGGTGGACTAGTGCTGGTGTCGTTCACTACAGCTTTCTTAAATCTGGCCAGACGATTACGGCAGATGTCTATTGTCAGCAACTGCAAACCATGATGGAAAAGCTAGCTGCTAAACAACCGAGGCTGGTTAATCACTCTAGGCCACTGCTGCTTCATGATAACGCTAGACCACACACTGCACAACAGACGGCTACCAAATTAGAAGAGCTTCAATTGGAATGTCTAAGACATCCACCGTACTCTCCGGACCTTGCCCTAACAGATTACTATTTTTTTCGACATTTTGATAACTTCTTGCAAGGGAAAAAATTCAACTCCGATGGGGCAGTCCAAACCGACTTCAAAGATTTTATTGATTCCCGTCCGAATGTTTTTTTTAGTCAAGGGATCGATGAACTACCTATGAGATGGCAAAAGTGCATAGATAGCAATGGTACATACTTTGATTAAATAAATATATTATATTTGAAAAAAATCAACTTTTTGTTCCTCCCATGCAAAACGCCAATTTCATATGTAAAGACCTAATATTTGGAAGGTTTATTGAAATATACTTACTTAAAAATATTAAAGTTGTAATTTGAAATTTTATGGTAATAGTTTATTGTAAATATAGAAATTTAAAAAAAAAGTATTAAAAAATTATTTGCTGTATATATAATAAGTTTAATTCCACTTAGATTTATGGCTCAATTTATCAACGAAACCGAAAATGGCTGTTTACAATGGAGTTCTGGTTCCAACCCTTATGTATCGAAGCGAAGCATGGAACTGGCAGAAGAAGGATGAGAAGAGAATAAATAAGGTAGATTGATATGAGGTCCATATGACGTATATGTGGTAGAACGATGTACGACAGAATCTCAAATGCTGATATAAGAAAGGAATATCGAGCGGAAGAAGGTATTATGAACAAAATTATGAAAAGATCGCTGCGTTGGTTCGGACATATGGAGCGCATGGATGGAGAAAGAATGGTTAAGAAAGTAAACGTTAACGTTGTAAATGGAGAACGGAATCGAGGTAGACCGAGGAAAACAGACATGGTCAAATTAATCAAACTTTAAAGGTTCGTCATGTTAGAAATTGGACGAATCGACGTGCGTATATAAATCGTTGTATGAATCTGGAGGAAGCTAGAGGAGGTGTCAGGATAGAGTAATGTGGCGTTCCATTATTTCTACCTGCGTGATGATTTGTTGTTGTTGTTGTTGTTGTTTATAGGTTTGACCGATTTTGGCAGCTTGCTGCCATCATACCAGAATTTTTTTTTATATATAATCAAATGATTTTACTGAAATCTCTTGATGGAAGTTCATTTTAAATAATAATTAAATAAAACGATGTTTTTAACTACTTCCAATTTTGTCTTTATTTCGACAGCGAGCCTGGCGAAACCGGTCGAAACCGGCGAAACCAAAAAACATAGTTTTATTTCATTATTAATTAACATATATAATATTTATTTTCACTGCCCATACTTGAGTCGTGTGTGGGTATTTAAATGAACATTATAATTGGTTAAGTTGGTAATCTCTGTCCGAGATGCGATATTGACAGTAGACACAGCGAGAGGCGCTCCGCTCTATTACCGGACGGTTCTGGGGTCCCGGGGGGTCCGTTCTAATTACCATTCTGCCAGACCCATTGTTACGTAATTCAGACATACTACAGTCCCGCCCTGGCGAGATACCACCGCTCACATTTCCAATGCGTATTAAATGCATAATACGCATACTCATTAAATAATAATTACGAAGGTACTCCCGAAATCTGTATATGATAGAGTGTCAAATGCAAGTATAAGAAGTGAATCAAGTATAAGAGAGAGATCGACGTCTTTCATATTCGTGAAAATACGTTCAGAAGACAAATACTCTTGACTTTGGAGAGTATCTTGTATTGCTAATCTCGAACCATCTCTCATTCGTTCCAGGTATTATATATTTTTATGTTTTACCTGTTCTCAATAGATGCCTTAAACTAAAATTATTGTTTGTAATATCTTTTGAGAAAATAAATTTATTTGATTTGATTTGATTTGAATGCGGTGCGAATGGAAGTGTTATGAACAAAATAATGAAAGGGTCGTTAAGATGGTTTGGACACATGGAAAGAATGAGTGAAGACAGAATGGTGAAGAAAGTATATGTAAACGACGTGAACGGAGCTAGAAATAGAGGAAGACCGAGGAAAACGTGGCACGATCAAATCAATTAAATATTGAATTTCGGTCACGTGAGGAGTCGGAAAAATCGACGTGCGTACATGACAAGATGTATGAATGTTGAGGAATCGAGAGAAGTATGTCAGGACAGAACAGTATGGCGTTCCATTCTTTCTGCCTTCCCCTCCGGGGAGACGGCGTGATGGTTAGTTAGTTAGTTATAATTACGAATGAAAAATCCTAGGCTGGAGTAAATATATTGAAACATCTAGAAAACAATAAAAAAAAATCACTAAGATGGTTTGGACATATGAAACGAATGGATGAAAAATTAATGGTTATAAATTTATATACAAGTAGTGTAAATGGAAAAATAAGTCGAGCAAGGCCAAGGAAAACACAAACACAAAAAAATTAACCAAATAATGAAAGGCGGCTATGTTCGAAGTACTAACAATCGACGAACGTGCGTGTCACGGTGTGTGAATATAGAAGAGGCGCTAGAGTTATGTCAAGATGGAACAGTTTGGCGGTCCATCTTCTCTCCCTACCCCTCCGGGGAAACAGCGTGATGGTTAGTTAGTTATTTTGTTTCAATATATTTTATGGAAATGACATGTTTCTTATTAACTAACTATCACGCCGTTTCCCCGGAGGGGTAGGCAGAGAGTATGAACCACCATAACGTTCTGCCCTGACATACCTTTCTATTTCCTCCAGATTCATTCATTGTAACATGCACGCTCGTCGAGTTTTCCGACTTCGAATGTGGCCGCCTTTTAGTATTTGATTAATTTGGTCATGCCATACTTTCCTTAGCCTTCTACGGCTACTCTTTTTACTCACACTGCTTGTATACAACATTTTAACCATCCTTCTATCGTCCTTTCGCTGCATATGTCCAAACCACCTCAAGGATATTTTTTTAATTTTATTTATGATGCAATCATCTGTCTTACATGTCTTCCTTATTTCGTCGTTCGGTATCCTATCATATATCGTTTTAACACACATTTTTCTCAGTGATATCATTTCTACGGCATTTATCCTACTTTCATAATTTTTTGCCAGCTCAAAGCTTCACTTCCATACATAAGGGTTTTCACTAGAACTCCATTATGTACTTCCATCTTTTAGTTGAAATATTTATTCAAGTGTGCTCTGAACTATATTTCGTGTGCGTTTTAACGAATTATCGGTGGATGAGTGTAGTGAATGGAACCTAATTAAATGTATTGTGAGTATATAAAGCCATTAAACTAACGAAGACCCCTGAAGACAGCTTAAACTTGAAAACTTTTAATAAAAAAAAAAACTCTTCACCCTACATCTGTTTAAATATATAGATAATTTATTCAGCATATTTCTCTTGTCATATTGCCCAATTAACTTATTCATGAAACACGTATCCACAGAAATAAAATGACGTATATGTATATTTATATTTACAAAAAATTACGATTGCGCAAAGATACCCTTAAAGAGCGAGCACGGTGGCATGATACATTTGATTGGCGAATAGTACATTGATATTAATTAAATCACTTTGACTTAATTAACTATATCGTTTCATCTTTCAGAAATAGCAACCGGAACATCCGATGACTGAAGATTGATTTATTTATCTTGTTTTGAACAGGAAAAAGATTTATTCCCTCCTACCGAACGTACTCAAATCGTTAAAAAAACAATCCTCTGCAGTAATTATTGAAGAGGGGTTCAAACGCAACAGCGTCTTCTTTAAACTATGTGATTTTATATCTTGAATACATATTTCATTTTGTTTTCATTTTAATTGTTCTCAATCACATAAAAAAACTCTGAAACATCAAAATTATTGTACGTAATAAATAAATAAATAAATGAAAATTGTCTTTTTCTTATTCATATACTTTGTACACAACACTATTTAAAAAAAAATAATTATAAGACATGTTTCGGACAAACCGGTCCTTCCTCAGTCATATTATAAAGATATTTAAAATATTACATGTATAAAAAAATGCAAACATGATCAGTTTTGACAGATGTTATAAAGATTTATTTTGGAACGTTTAATATTAAACGTTCCAAAATAATAATAAACACTCCAATATTTATTTATTTATTGATCAATTACCAAGTACATGATTTTAATACCTTCCAACTGGGGTAACCCGTTCTAGGGAGGCATTTCAAAATAAATCTTTATAACATCTGTCAAAACCGATCATACTTGTAAACAATTTTATAATATTTTAAATATCTTTATAATATCACTGAGGAAGGACCGGGTTGTCCGAAACATGTCTGATATTTAATTTTAATTTTTATAAAAGTTACTGTTGTATACAAAGTATGTAAAAAAGAAAAACACAAATATAAAATCTACAACACAAAGTATGGCGAACATAGAAGAAACAATTTTGTATCTAGAAAAAATACTAATGATTTAATACACAATGTTTGTTAATTAGTTAGAGCGTTTGTTTTCTAGAAGTTTTATTATATTTTATGGGAATGAAATGCAATGCCTTGCTTAAACATTATCAAATGCTTTAGCAAGGTGAAACGTGTAATTCCTTCAAAGCTTTTTAGAAAACAGACGTTCTCGTTTTTATTAATTATTTAATGTGGAGTTTTACTCGATTATTCAAGAAGCTACAAATATGTCTAATCTTACTTAAATATTATAGTATTAAGATGACAAGTCCTCCTGATTGAAACGGATCAGTTTTGGACTTGGACTCCTTATTGAATAACGCTGCAATAGTTTATAAGAGCCAATAAACTGAAGCTGGGCTCAACAAAGGCGTCAAAGCAGGAAGAGCCCGATATTTATTGGTAAACAAAAAACCTTCGTTATTTAATGAAAAAAACCTTTACCAATCTACTCTCTCGATTGGATTACGGAATAAAAAATATCATGACGGGGCAAGTATCGGCATATGGCCGCGATATTATTATGAAACAATACCATCCCCCGGTTAGTGGAACTGGTTTAAAAAAATAAAACGAGGCGATATCTAATGGTGTGAAAGTGTTGTGGACCGAGCGGACGTTTAAGGTGTTGGTAAAAAACAGAGATGATAGAAATCAAAGTTTACATTATCAAATTACACGAGATCAATCTCGCTTCATCTTGATTCCATCATATAATTTAGTTATTTCATAACAAGAAAATTGGTTACGCACATCATCTTGCTGTTGTTTTCTTAAGTGGGCAACTTTTATAACTTGTAAATAACAATGTAAACATATGTTTTATAGAAGTTTTATTATATTGTATGGGAATAACCTGTATTGTCTTGCGAAGGCATCAAATGTCACGTGTTCGATTATGTCTTAGCAAAGGCGAAACATGTCATTCCCATAAATTATAATAGAACTTCTAGAAAACAGAAGTTTTTATGGGTATTCATTATTTAATACGGAGTTTTCCATAATTGTTCAAGAACAAAAACGACCTTCGACGACCTTGACGACCTTCGTGGCAGAGTGGTTACAAGCTCTGACTTCCATGCCGAAGGTCCTGGGTTCGATTCCCGGTGATGGCAGTGTGATTGTCACACTGTCTTTGGTCTGGTGTAGAATTCAAGTGACAATAAAATGGCGATAGATTGGCTACCTATCACATGTCACGAGAATCAATATAATAGCTAAAAAAAAAATTGTATACAGCAATTGGGTCCAAACGACCTGTTGTGTACATAAAAAAAAAAAAAAAAAAAAAAAAAAAAAAAAAAAAAAAAAAAACAACAGACCTAAACACTGTAGAACTCCATACATTTTTTTTATAATTTAAAACGCTTTTTTTTGCTTACTAGTTAATTTTTCTCGACATATTTCGAAGGTTACATATCTTAATCATCGTGTGAACAATGTAAACTCACATTCATTTTGTGTTTCTAGGAAGGAAACCGAGATGATGGAGGGATGGCTGGACATCATCATCCCAGGACAACTCACCGTCATAAGCAGATCATAAGACCTAAACTACAAAGATGAAGATGAAGAAACTACTCCTTTAACTCATGTATGTAAATTACAACGCGCATGATTTTCGCTATATTTGATAATACCTTAAAATTACGAAATGTGTACTATATATCGTGGGTATACTGGCAAAAAACGTTAAGTCGAAAATTGGCAGTTTTGACTTAGTGATGCAGTATTGTAAAGTTTACAATGCTCTACAAATTGGCAAAATACACGAAGTCGAATGAAACAGATTTTTTCTCTAGTTTTAAAAATAAATTTAACGTTAAATCGTACAAAAGGTATTTCATACAGGCTAAAAGCTTCAAAAAACTTAATATTTTTCGAAGAGTCTTGTTGAACATTTTTGCACTGGAAAAAACGTCAACTCTACTTATTGTCTTCGGCTGAAAAAAATTCCCTCGATTGACTTTTGACAACGACACTTATATGTTTCAAATTTAAAGAAAACTTAAATGATTGATTTCTCAAAACAGCGATTTTAGACTTAACGTTTTTTGCCAGTATACCCACGATATAATCTTATTAATTGTTGAATTATGAGTCATTACTTATAACCAGGTGGGTTAGAATAACGTATTTTCTTTTTAATATTTAGTATTTAAAAAATCGCCAACTATAGATCTTCAAATATCATTGCATTTAAGAGCTTTCATTTTTAAAGTAAATTTTTATAAATAACTAACTAACTAACCATCACGCCGTCTCCCCAAAGGGGTAGGCAGAAATAATGGATTGCCATACTTTTTTTTCCTGACATATTTCCCTCGCTTCATCAATATTCATACATCGTATCATACACGCGCGTCGATTTCTCTGACTCCTCACATGGCCGACATTCAATATTTGATTTATTTGATCGTGCCACGTTTTCCTTGGCCTTCCTCTATTTCTGGTTCCATTTACATCGTTAATATATGCTTTTTTTACTATTCTTTCTTCATTCATTTTTTCCATGTTTCCAAACTATCCTAATGATCCTTTCATTATTTTGTTCATAACACCATCATTCGCACCGCATTCACTTCTTATATTTTCATTCGACACTCTATCATACACAGAGTATCTCACATTCGTCTAAGAGATCTCATTTCTACAGCATTTATTATACTTTTATCCTTCTTTTGCCAGTTCCATGCTTCGCTTCCATACATAAGGGTCGGTAGGAGAACACCATTGTGCATTGCCATTCTAGCTTTTTTGGATAGGTTTTTGTTTGCGATGACAACTTTAAGTAAATTTATATTCTCTTGAATGTTCCTTTGATTCTTATTTTCTCAACATTGGCCAATAAAATGTGGCATTTACATGAATGTCGTGAATTAATCACACGTTAATGAATTATATTGTATTATAGTCAAAATGTAGAAAAAAGTTTGGTAACAATTATTTTATTGCGGAGTACTGTTACCTTAAATACCGGAAACTACCGATCAACCTGAGACGAAAAGTCTGAAGCCTGCTTTCTGACAGTTGGTACTTATGGTCTTGAAACTGTTACATCGTTCAAACAAAGTGCCGAGAACCTACGAGTGACCCAAAGAGCCATGGAAAGAGCCATGTTAGGAATAAGCTTAAGAGACCGAGTCAGAAACGATACGGTGAGAGAAAAAACAAAGGTCACTGACATCATCCACCGGGTGGCGACTCTAAAATGGCAATGGGCAGGTCACTTAGCCAGATGCTCAGATGAAAAGTGGACAAAAAGACTGCTGACATGGAAACCGTGCAAGTGCAGGGCGACTGCAACTACGGTGAAAGGATGATCTGAACAGACAAGTCGGAATAACCCGGATGCAGTCTGCACAGGACAGAGTGATATGGAAGCGAATGGAGGAGGCCTTTGTCCAGGAGTGGACGGGAATAGGCTGAGGGAGAAGAAGAAGAAGAAGACTGCTACCTTCCCACGAAGCACAGTTTGGGAAAGTCTGTTCTAAAAACACAGTTTTAAATTACTTTTTTTCATTAACACATTAAAAATAAGACGTTTTTCGTTCACTTTTGCGTGACATAGTTGCAATAAAAAATCCTGTCTTATCGGCTCTAGCCATCCTCTCGTGCTCTTGTCATATTAGTAGAGCTTTATAACGCCTCTGACCTTATTATAAAATGCCACCCACTCAAGAAACCCAAAAAGAAATCGTTAAAACAGTTTCCCTTTTTAATTTTCTCCTTATGCCGATTTGTTCCATTTTTACCCGCTCGCATACTTGGATACTTTAATTGACTTTCGTTCCCATATCCGTCACAAAAAATTCATTCTAAATTCAGATATAAAAATAAAAATAAAAAACAGAGAACGTCATCTTGATACAAAAAAAAACGTTTTAATAAAATCTCAAAAAAACTAATAAATTTGAGACTAAACACTTTATAAAGGGTCAAAACCGGTAACAAATCGGCCCCAAAGTCCCTGGGCAATCAGCCGCTACGATCCCACGCTACACTCACCAGGCAATAACGGAACGCCTGTCTTTAAATTGGTAATCAGAATGCCGAAGTGACCACAGAGGAATCGATCATAAAATTTCGGCCCACCTTGTTTTAATATTAAAAGAAGAAGACGAGGCGAGGGGAGGTTCAGAGGTTAACCTTGTTCCAGAGCGCCAACACTATAATTAAGTATAATTTATCTGTAATGGCGCGCTCAGTGGAGAGAATTTCTAGATAATTCGATAGCGTATAAAAAAGGGACCACGGTTTGTTTATGCGAAGCTTTCATTGAATTTTATTATAAGGCTAAACACATTGTAATCATGGATGTAGATGGTGAGATAGCATCTTATCATATGTTGGACTCTCGTTAGCTATCTGATGCTGGCACTCCATATGATAGCGCCCATTAACACCTTATTCTAATTCAAGGAAAGTAAGAAGCACTATCTCTGATTATTGTTATTAGGGTATCCCAAATTTATTTCCCCCTATCAATCTTGCATCGCGTATGGGCGAATGTAATGCATTTTAAAGTATGCGGTAATTGAACCGTTCACAGCGGTATTTTTCTACCGGTTCATTTAAATTATACACCTAAAATTATTTTTACATGGTTGTAAGATTAATAAAATGCACGTAGAAAGAAAAAATATATAAACAATTAGTACCAAAGCATATGTCGTACAAATAGTGCTCGTATATAAATAATATATACTCTCTTCTATGTTCGCCTTAACTTTGTGTTGTAGATGTTCAATGTTTATTTTTTTATATACTTTGAATATGGTGATGGGTTGCGAACCTCATCGCCACCAATAGGCATCTCCCGCGCACACTTCGATCGTCCAACACCCACAAAATAAATCTATAAAATATAATGAAATAAAATAAAAAAACAAAATAAGAATAATTTATCACAAAATGTTCTTTTTAGATGGTGCACATATTGTCTATTTAATTTATGTTCCGCGAATCCACTGTTTTTTTAATTTAGCACATAATGTAATAAATGTTTTTTTCGATGTTGCACATCACCCATTACACCGCGTCTCCCGCGGGGCGAAAAGAGAAGGATGGAGTGCCGCATCAGTAAAAGTGTGACAGTCCATTATTTCTGCCTACCCTTTCGGGGAGACGGCGTGATGGTTAGTTAGTTAGTTAGTTAGTTACTTTGAATACAACACTCACATTTATTTAAAAAATAAAATAAAAATTTTATATCAAACATGTTTCGGACTAACCAGCCCTTCATCATTTATAAACTAAAATGTTATGATTGCTCATATTTTTATATAGGTAAAACAAGGCGTAATTTTAAATTAAGAATAAAAGAGCACATAACATGTCTCAAAAAGATAATTTATTTCATGAAATCACTGAGAAGGGAAAACGATGTATGATTGAATCCCAAACAATGAAATAAGGAAGATATGAACAGATGATTACATCCTTAGTAAAATTAAAGATCATTCCAATGGTTTGGACACATTGAACGAATGGAACGAATGGATGAGCAAATAATGATTCAGAAAGATTACAAGCAGTATGAATGAAAAAATAAGTCTATGACGGCCGAGGAAAACATAGCATAATCAATTTAATAATTTGCTAAAAGGTGGCCACGAATGAATATAGAGGAAGGTCGAGAGGTATGGCAGGGCAGAAAAATATGGCGATCTGTCCTCTCTGACTATCTCTTCGGGGAAACGGCGAGATGGTTAGTTAGTTAGTCAGTTAGTTTTGAAAATAAAATTCTCACGGACAGCCCGTGGAAAATATTACAAACATGCCGATACATATTAATATATTCCACTAATAATGCTTAATCCATTCTTTCTGATTTCATTCGATGGACACACAATTTATTACCGTTAAATACATTCCGGCAAATATTAAACACTCGCTATTAATGATATTTTCGTGAGTTGTGAAGTTTCGCCGATTCGCCGCGAGGTGGCACGAGCTAGTTAGGCGGGTGAAATATGGCCGCCGCCCCCGCCCCCGACCCACCCCCGGCCCCGCGCTTCCCTCCGCCCTCCACCACCTTATCTCTATCTTACAGCGTTTCATCTCCCTTCACACCTGCTAAGAGCGGACTATCTTATTCTTCGGTATTAATAAGTCATTTAATTTCTCATACATATCCCCTCTAACCTTTTTAAATCTAAACAACTTACCATTATGGAGTGAATTACAGACACAACTAAAACAACAAACCAACACGCCTTTTCCCCGGTGGGGTAGGCAGAGAGAACGGACCGCCGCACTACTCGATCCAGACAAACATCTCTCTAGCTTTCTCCTTCAGCCTCTTCTAAAATCAAAAGAACAAAAAAACCTACCTACCTTACCTTCACGCCGTCTCCCCGAAGGGGTAGGCAAAAAGAATGAACTGCCACACTTTTCTTTCCTGACATATTTCTCTTGCTTTCTCAACATTCATAAAATACATCGTGTCATGCACGCGCGTCGATTTCTCTGACTCCTCACGTGGCCGACATTCAATATTTGATTTATTTGATCGTGCCACGTTTTTCCTTTATTTCCTCTATTTCTAATTCCATTTAAATCGTTAACATATACTTTTTTACCATTCTTTCATATAATTAATATAAATGAAAAATAATTCATTCATATTATTAATATAATACATAAATAATATAAATGAAATCGTCTGTCTTCTAGGAATTTTATTAAATTTTATAAGACATACTTTATCATTTATAATCATTACGTTTTAAATGTATTTAATTTCAAGGAAAACTTATGTTTTCTTGTATCAAGGAAAACTGAAATTTTACAAGATTGACACTTCCCGGCGATGGTAGTGTGCAATGCACACTATCTTTGGTCTGGTGCAGAATTCACGTGACAATAAAATGGCGATAGATGAGTTACCTTTTACACGTCACGAGAGTCAATATGATAGCTATACCCTTTGTATCGATTTGGCTTGCGCTGTATTGATGTAAAGAGCGATTCAACAAAGACACTTATTCGGGAAAAACGAAAAAACCCTTGATTTTACCATAGTTAGGGGAAATTCTTTTTAAAAAATTATATTATAAAATTCTCGGAAATTAAGGTTTTCCTTTATACACAAATTTTAACAAACTATATGTATTTGCAAAATTAAAAATACGTATTTTTCACTCGGATACGGTTATTTGAAGCACAACCAATCCGCTTTTACTTTTTATAATTTTTAGAACAAACGTAATTTTAAAATGTATTTTCTAATTATTACCTTATTATGTAATATTCGTCTTCTTCATTCTATAAATTTAGACATCCGTCTTTCCCCTCATCTCTTTGGTGGTCGACGGCCCTCTGGAGTCTCATGCATCCCGATCTTGGGAATCCTCGCTGGGTTCATCCTCTCAACGTGGTCCATCCATAATCATCTTTTTTGCCTCTATTACATCTTACAATGTCAAATATTAGGTTCTGTGAATCCTTCCGTTAGTTTTTCTATCTGTAATGGTTCTACCCACGATTCTAAGGGGATATTTCGTTCTGACAATATTATATTATTTATATTATTTTGTTGAATCTATCTTTACATCATTACAGCGCAAGCCAAATTGATGTAAATGGTATATACGGCTATCATATTGATTCTTGTGACATGTAATAGGTAGACCGGACCAAAAACAGTGTGACAATCACACAGCCATCGCCGGGAATCGAACTCGGGAATTCGGGGTGGCAGTCAATACACTTACCCCTCGGCCACGAATGTCTTCGATGTAATCAACGAACACTGTAATATTCCGTACATTATAATGGGGATCAATAAATCAATCAACGAACATTTTATTATATTTTATTCTTCTTCTTCTGCTGTCATGTGAGTTCCCCGACATTGACTATCATTATCAAATGCCTGAGATAGACTAAAAAAACAAAATGTTGTATAAAAACTGGTCAAAGTTAGAAGCATATAAAAGTTGGAGAGTTGTCTAGTAATGTGTGATAATTGGGTTGATAGCCTTTCACATTACATTAATAAAAAAAATATGCTTAATGCTTACATCTAGTCTCAATGGATGGCGCTAGTGTAGATTGAACTAAAATATGTGAAATGTTTCTCAACATGGTAGCATATATACAACTTTCAATAATAATTGTCAGACGTGGTGTTCGTAAGAAGGGAGAAATGGGGAATGTTGTATTACATAAAGCGATCGCTAAACCCAACCGATGACAGGTCATAAGTCCTATAAACGCCTCAACCACAATATTCTGTTTCCAAATAATTCACATCGTCGTCTCTATTGAGATAAATAATAAATAGTTATAATAAAACTTCTAGAAAACAAACGTTTTTATTCAGTTGTATATTGTTGTTCAAGAAACATTAAGTATTTTAATGTTTTATTTCAAATGTATTGTAAAAATTTCGGCTTGGAGCATAAAACGCATGTTATGTAATGTGCTGTGTGAAATATTAGAGTTGGATGCACAGTACATAACCAGGTCAGATATTTATGGCCCCCTAACCATATATGAATGTGGCTACGTGCACATAGGCATCTTGAGAATTATTATTTGTTATTAGAAAGGCCCGATACCTCCTCCATTGGCCGCGAGCGTCCACGCTTAGTGTTGGGCCGCAGATAGCGTCCACCATTATGACTGCCGGCAGGGCCCTCTACGGCCTACCCTCACACGGGAAAACGCTATAACTTGCAGAAATAACTCTACCATAAAGTCAATTCTACCACACATTACTTTTTCATATTGTTATTACAATATTACAATATCTCTACTCCGGTCTCCATCTTTTTTTTTTTTTTAAAGGAACATAGAAGTTCCCGCCACATACCCGAGGCTTTTATAGGGCGTAGCGGCGCCCTTTTATTAGCCTCGCTCGTACACTCCCTGGGCCTGTCCCCGGTCCATCCGGAACTTACATTTAAAGACGGCAACAACAAGGGGGTGCCAGACCACATTCTATTTACTCAATCCTACTTCTATGCTCCGCTGTACTTTATTGAATAAATAAACATAATATATAATACATGAACATTTTAGGAACATTATATAAAAGATAAAAATAATAATACACCACAGCAATATACAGCGGGAAGAACAGGAGAGGCAGAGGAGACAAATGCGGGATGGGAATAAAAAAATAGTACAGTTTTTGGCATGTAGGACAAAGGACGAGGTTTAAGAAGCAAGGACGAGGTTTAGGAAGCATCTCCATCTAATGATTGGTCTGCAGCAAGGCGACGCA
The DNA here is from genome assembly GCA_022606425.2 of Lepidostoma basale. NCBI lineage: Eukaryota > Metazoa > Arthropoda > Insecta > Trichoptera > Lepidostomatidae > Lepidostoma > Lepidostoma basale. The sequence continues at coordinate 17,427 of JAHDVF020000177.1, forward strand.
TCACCTCTTTCACTCCGTTCGGTCCTCGGCAACTCTCTTCAAATCATAAGAGGTGCAGCCCATATCTCGGCAAATCTGGTCTAGGTATTCTTGGCGAGGTCGTCCTCTGCCAATCGATCCCTCGACCATTCCCTCCAACACATTATGCAGGAAACATTCGTGTCGCAACACATGACCAATCCATCTTACGCGCCTCTACGCTATGGTGTTCAACAGGTGCCTACTCTCTTCAACTCTGCTGAGAGCCTCCTAATTCGTAACGTGGTCCCTCCATGAAACATGGGCAACTCGTCGGTAGGTCCACATCTCAAATGCCTCCAGCCTTTTGCGCTCTCTTTCGCCCTACAATATAAAACCCTGAGAAAAATAGCAGGCAGGACTCTACATGATAGAATGAGAATCACGACCATCAAAGAGATGTGTGATATCTAGAATGTTCGTTTCTCTATGTCTTGTTGGGTCTTCCTGGCGTTAACTCTCACTGAAGAGAAAGATTCTCCATTCTAAAACGATCAAATCGTTCTTAAAGCTGATATGCATCAGAATAACTGACTTAAAATCTTCACGACACCCCTAGATCTTAACGCAAAACAAGCCATCTCTGTATATTTTTTTATTTCTAATTTGAGTATCAAACAAAGTATAAAGTCTCTGCCTTGTCAGTATGTCTGAAGAATCTGGTCTGGAAGAACAAGCACAAGCGTATTGGCAGCAAGGTCATAATTTATTAGAAATGCGTGCGACCTATCATGACATATGCTGTAGACACGCGGGCCGACATTGTACGAACCAATGGTCTGCTAAGAATAACTGAGAACACCTGAAGATCCTTAGATCCATTACTCCAAAAGAAGTAACGCATATATAAGAAAAACTTGAGAAATAGAGGATATCGTTCGATGGAGTAGGTTCAGAAGAAAATACTGGAAGAACCATGGAATGTATGGTAACAGACTCGCATCATCATCGGCTGTTTCTCGTGTCCGAGGAAGACTGTCCTTCACGGTTGTGGGTCTGCATGTGACTGAAGAGCCCGATCCTGGACCCACAAATTCTGGGGCATCTGGAGCAGAGGAAGGCGCTTGTAATGGAGCCATCACCGTCTCCCAGTGGTCTCTCCTTTCTCCTCCTCCTCCTCTCTGCAACAGACTCGCATATATAATATACAGCCGCTTATAAAATCTTCACCGGGCACTGTCCACCTGGAAGACCACCTAAGAGGTGGAGGGGCAGGTGGTCCCAATCATCCCAGGAGACATGTTTCTGTGCCACAGATCGTCAGATCTATTAAAAGGTGAAGACGAGGAAAGCATATAAATAAATCGGTAGCTGTTTTTCCATTAAAATGGAAAATCTTGGGTTGTATCGTTCTGCCATTGAAGAAAAGCAGGGCCAACGCTAAGCAGGCCGGAGAGCAGCGAAGGCGGGCTGCGATGGTATCGGCCCTCCACACTGAAGGCGTCAACTAACATCCATCCAGGCCCGTCCAATGGGCGCAGGGAGTCGTGCCGTTCTAGCCGAGCGCTAAATTACATGTTACGTTTTTAAATTTATCGAAATCGCCGATACGCGTCGCCGCGAGGCCCGCTCCGAAGACTTAAATTTCCCAGCCAAATTATTGGCCTCTTGGTTTCTGCTCTGATCCCGCCCGATACCAGCCCTGCCAGATGAAAGGGTGAAGAATGTTTGCGGAGCAGATGTCCGAGAATAAAATAAAATTTAAAACTCGAGCACGTCCATATAAGAATATACGATTCCCGGCGATGGCAGTGTGATTGTCACTCTGTCTTTTGTCTGGTGTAGAATTTCACGTGATAACAAAATGGCGATAGAGTAGCTACCTATCACATGTCATGAGAATCAATATAATAATGAGGTAGTTTGGTAGCTATCCGTGGCTTTATCCCACTGCATTCCTCTTGGGCATGCTAGGGACCAATAGTCTACAGATACGGAGGGATTGCTACAGAGGGAGAAGTATGCATTCCTCTTTAGCATGCTGGAGACCAATAGTCTACAGATCACACTTACCCATTTCTTCAGACTTATCAGGGGATTCTTTGAGAATTCTGCCATCTTGGAGGGTATCCATCTTTATGTTCCGGATGGTTATCTTCGACAGCGTCAGCACAGACTGTTTTATGTCCCAACAAGTAGAACCAACCTGCCTCTGGTGATGCCGTTGGGGAGAGCAATCAAACTGCTGAACATGATCGCTTCGGAAATCGAAGTCTTTCATATTAGTGAAAGCACGTTCAGAAGACATATACTCTTGACTTTATAGAGTATCTTGTATTTCTAATGTCGAACCATCTCTCATGCGTTCCTGATATTATAATATATATTTTATTTTTACAATTATAATTATTGTTTGTAATATCTTTTGAGAAAATAAACTGATTTGATTGATTTGACGCTTAACAAAACAAATTGCATACAGAAATTGGGTTCAAATGACCTGTTGTATCCAAAAAGAAAAATCAGAGACCACTAATATGGTAGTGCAGATTGAAATCTTAAAGTAAACCATACATTATCTGAAAAGACTTTTTTTAAATATTTGTCCCATCTCTACGACTCATTTCTTTGTCTCACTTCTACATATTATATATGTATTGATCTCACGATGTATGAATGTTAAAGATGGTTTGGACACACAGAAAGAATGAATGTTAAAAAAATATATGTTAACGATATGAAATAGAGCAAGGCCGAGGAAAACGTAGCACGATTAAATAAAACAAATATTAAATGTCTGCCACGTCAGAAGTCGCATAAATCGATGCGTGCATGACACGATGTATTCACGTGACAATAAAATGGCGATAGATTGGCTACCTATCACATGTCATGAGAATCAAAATGATAGCTATACCCTTTACATCGATTTGGCTTGCGCTGTAATGATGTAAAGAGCGATTCAACACAATAATAATAATAATAATAAAATAAAATAAATGTTGAGGATGCGAGAGAAACATGTCAGAAAAGAACAATGTGTGAGTCCATTCTTTCTACATTAATACATTAGTTAGTTAGGTTATAATATACAAAATATATAAAGATATGTATGAAGTCTTTAAGACGAATGTGCGGTTAATCTGGATAATAGAGACGGCGCGGCGTGATGGTTAATTTTTTAGTTAGTGATTCTTATTTCCTCGTTTCCTCATTACTAAGGGGCGTGATCTATGGAATACCCTGTAGCTAAAACAGAATGCCTCCTGCCTCCATTTTTTTTTCTCCACAGCCCACACCTCCGTGTGGAGGTCTCCTCTATCCATCTCCTTAATCTGGTCAGGCTTGGAACACTTGGTTTGACAACATTTTTTTCCAGGTTACCCAGCTTTCTCCTGGCAATGTGACCAAAGAAAATCTGTACTCGCCGACTGCATATTGAAAAATGTCTTCCTGTTATTTTAAGCTCATTATGTGTCGTTCGTCTTTTTTGCAGCCCACGTTATTAGATAGTTAGTTAGTTCTTGTTTTTCTTGTCCTGTTACACTTCCAAAGTGCATAGGGTCTCAAGGAACCTTCTCTACCGAATCTATCGCACTCTTGATGCCCAAAATAATCCCAAATGAGGCCTGCTACTATTAACCTCGTCCTACAGGGTTCTTCTGCAAGTGGCTATAGGTCTGCCTTGCTTCCTCTTTCCACCCACAGGGGACCAGTCTAGTGCGCCCTAAGCGATGCAGGCTGGGTTCCGTCTCGGGGTATGACCGATCCACGTCCATTTGGGTCTTATGACTGCTCGGATTGGCTTTCCGCCTCTCATGGCTCAGAGAATAACATTTGACACTGTTTGGGGCCAAAAGATCTTAAATAGTATTGAGCGAAGGCACCTATTTATAAACACTTGGAGTTTTCCAATAACGTACACGTTAGATAATTAATACGAATGAAAACGTCAGTTTTCTAGATATTTTATTATATTTTATGGGAATGACACGTTTCGCCCTTCTAAGGCATTTCAATTTTCGGTAATTACCATATTCTGTTCCAATTACTAGTGTATATAAACTGCAACGAGTTGAAGTTTCGTCACATTTGATAATGCCTTAGAAGGGCGAAACATGTCGTTCCCATAAAATAAAGTTAAACTTCTAGAAAAGTGACGTTTTTATTCGTATTAATTATTTATTATGGAGTTTTACATCACTGTTCAAGAAACAATAAATCCACGTTAGATTTCTAATTCTCACATCCGTGCAGCAGTACTCTTTTAACGCATTTAAGTATTGTTTGAACGCTATGAAGAAAATCGCGTTTATTTTCGCGATTTATATGCATATAAATGTATGTTCTAATATCCCTCGCGGCACGTGGTCGGCGACCGCTCGAATATGATATTAATTAAGTGTCTTACAAGAGTTCGGCGTGTATCACAATCGTTTCCCACACCTCTTCCTCGGCGAGCCTATAAATCCGGCCGGTCCAATCATAGCGGCTGTCTTGTTTTGTTGTTTGCTGGCCGGTGTGTCCGTATTGTTATCGGTGTTGGCACCCCGAGAGGGCGGGGCGGAGATTAATCACGAGAGGCGAGAATCTCTCCCCCGTAACGAGACCGCGTTAAACATGGGACGGCCGTAATTAAAAATGCCGTTGCTCCGAGGTGCCCGAGATGGGCCGCGATTGCAGCGCCAGCGCCGGCCTCCGGTACCACTGCTGGCGAATCTCGTTCCTGCTCGTTCAAATGATTCCTTTACATTTTTTAAGCGATAAAAAATATTACAAAAATAAACCGAACCGCTTTATGCATATAAATAAATTAATATTTACAAAAACAACCTCGGCGGTGCTGTAGATATTGACAATCAGCTAATCTTCTTCTTCCGGTGCCGTGTCAGGTCCCCCCAACAACGTTGGCAATTACTGCAACATAGACATCTCTGTCCTGCGCCAATTGGAACAGGTTCTGAACTCTGGTCATTTCTGACCATTCTTTTATGTTCCGCAGCCAGGATAACTGCCTTATTCCCACTGCCCGACGTCCCTCTATTTACCCATTAATACCAGTCGAAGAAGTCAATGAATATAAGTTTTTCCGTCACAACATCTTACTCTCCAGAGATAACCTTACTTCTGAGCTTCAGAAGAGCATAGAATGTTTGTCTTTTTGTTCCTGATAGATATCTCTTACAGCGTCAGCATTGATTATTTTTATATGCCGGCTGCCAGGACAAACCTACCTCTTTTTTTCCTTTTTTAAAATTTAATTAATTTATTTATAAACAATATATATTTCTTACAACTAATATGTAACATTTTTAATACAACCCATATGTTATAATAGTTAAAACATGAAATATGAAAAGTCAGAAAACACATACTCGTAAGTAAGAAATTTTTACAACGAACGTACGTTATATATTGGTTACAGAACTATGAGTCCTTGATGTCTTTATTAAACACTTTTAATCACTTGGAATTGTAGAAACAACACTGTATATGTTCCACTTTAATTAATTTCAATTCCAAAGTTATTACAATAGAATTCAGCAGTGTTAACGCCTTAACTTTCAATAAAGTAAAAAATATATAAACTCTTACATAAAAAAATCTATTTTCGAATCCTCTTGAAAATGTTCTAGTGATGGTGTTGCATATTGGTAGAGCAAATAGCCTACTTAACATGATCAATATCTTTCTTATAGAGAGTATCCTGACAAATTTCTAATGCATTTCTGATGTTTTACTTGTTCTCAAATGGATATATTAAGCTGTAATCTTCTTCATCATTGTGTCGATGGCAAACTAGTTTGTATGGACGGTTTTAAAAGAATCATATACCATTTTCTCTTGCCATTATGGTGGAAGGTTTGGCCGACTTGTGTTGTTTCCAGGGACACCAAGTGTTATAGTAACATCACACGTGTACGCGCCTTCCTTGTTGTAATTATGTTGGTAATGTCTTTTGAGAAAATAACACATTTTTTTTTTTTAAATTGATTTATTCTTCTTATTCTTCTTCCTCAGCCTATTCCCGTCCACTCCTGGACAAAGGCCTTCTCCATTCGCTTCCTTGTCACTCTGTCATGTACCGACTGCATCCAGGTTATTCCGACGTGTCTGTTCAGATCATCCTTCCACCGTAGTTGCGGTCGCCCTGCACTTCTCTTTGTCGTCCACGGTCTCCAAGTCAGCAGTCTTCTTGTCCACTTTTCATCTGAGCTTCTGGCTATGTAACCTGCCTATTGTCTTTTTAGAGTCGCCACCCGGTGGATGATGTCAGTGACCTTTGTTTTTTTCTCTGTCTCTTAAGCTTATTTCTAACATGGCTCTTTCCATGGCCCTTTGGGTCACTCGTAGTTTCTCGGCACTTTTTTTGGACAATGTCACAGTTTTAAGACCATAAGTACCAACTGGCAGAACTGTATTATATTATGTTATCCTAGTCGAAACTTTGCAACAATGTCTTAAATGTGTTTATAATGTTTATTTTTACGTATTTGCCTGCTAATAAAATTGATTTTCATCGGCTGTTTTAAAACTGAACTCGCCTACGTAATTTCAGGTCATTAAATAAGTGATCGGACAGGTGTACTGGTAAAAGTATTACTCTGAATTAATGTTTCCCAATGGCCGAAGCCCGAGTAACTTCCGACACCCGTACACAATGTGCTCACATTGAAATTCTCAAATCAAATGTTCCAATAGCAGCAGCAAGTATTATCAGCCTTTTTATTTGTGGCACTATACATCTGAATCGTAATACCCTACTCATGATTCTGATACCAAAAAATGAAGAAGTCGATACAAAGTTTTATAATACAATAAATCATTGATCGGCCTAGTGAGATGATTCAGCGAATCTGTCCGAAGATCTGTGCGTGTATTGGTACTTCGCGCTAATACAAGTCACTCAGCAGTGGTGTCCTGGATAGGTACCCATATAAATTTGGCCGGTTCGTAATGAATATAATTTTACAAACATAACGATAATACAAATATATACGAATAATCCATTTTCATAAAACTAAAACAAAATTCTTTTTTTTAAACTAAAACATAACATATACTACAGTCTCTTTTCAGTGAAAAGTCCATCATTTACAAGGTTAATACGAATGCCACTCTCTTGATGTCATCAGACCATCTAACTTGTGGTCTCCCAGGATATCTTTGGCCGGTTCTCGGTCGTCACTCAGGTTCCATGGAAATGTCTGTTTTCTAAAAGTTTTGTTATATTTTTTAGGAATGATATATTTCGTCATGTTTAGATGTTACGACAATATAAAATATTTCATTCAAACGAACTTACATTTTAGTGCATCTTGCGTATCTCATAAGCACTGTATTAAAAATGTCGAACCATCTCTAATGCGTTCCTGGTACTATGTTGTATTTCTATAATATTTTACCTGTACTCAATAGATGCCTTAAACATTTTCCTGTTTGTGATGTCTTTTGAGTTAATAAACTGATTTGATTTGATTTGAAAAATATTATGGTTTGAATAAAATCGGATTTCTCAAATTCAACGCTAAAAATACACTATAGTAGCAGTAAATAGCACTACACACAAAAACCGTGATTTTTAAGAAGGTTATTATAATATTTCGTCAACTAACGTTTATTTTCTATTATTATTATTCTAATAACCAAACATTCGCACTTCTTAAAGACATGTATTCGTGTATTAGAGATATTAGAAATAAAATATGAGACATTAGGCAGATAATCATTTCGATGCAGTTCGAGGCACTTGGGGAAGAAAATAAAACAAATAAAATAAAATAAATTTTGTTCTCTATTCTAGAAAGTTCAAAGAACATTTTAGACTAATAAAAAAATCGACTTTTTTTTAATTTACAGTAGTGTTACTCCTTAAGTAAATAATACGATTGAAAATTATGTTTTCTAAAAGCATTATTTCATTTTATGGACCATTGTTTGATTATATTTTAAATGCCACATTTGATAATACCTTAGAAGGGCAAAATATATCATTCCTATAAAATATAATAAAACTTCTAAATAACATGTGTTTTTATTCGTATTAATGACAATATTTGACTGTAAAATAACAAATTTGGTATTTTTATATTCCAAATAAAATCAAATTTCACAACGCAAGAGAAATAACCACAAGAGATCACATCCAAGAAGATCCAAGACCATAAAATTGTTCATTTTTTATTGTTTCTTGAACAATGATGTTAAACACCATATAAATTCATGAATACGAATGAAAAATACTGTTTTCTAGATGTTTGATTAATTTGATAATGCCTTAGCTAAACGAAACATGTCATTATCATGATATATAATAAAATTTCTAGAAAACTGGCGTTTTCATTCGTATAAATTATTCAGAGTCAACCTTGATACAACGATTTTTGAGCCAGTCATTAGTGAAATGGATTTCGGTTTTCAGTGAGAAGAGCAGATTCTACTATACGAGCAATACCAATTGTCTTGCTTGTCGACTTACTCTCGAACCGGCGCAAACCTTAGGTGCCACCACTGCGCAGTACTCGAATTAAATTTCTATAGACCGGTTCCGTACTTTGTACCGACACGATAGTCCACCTATTATGCGAGCATTTCCTTCTTATCTGATTTTCTGCAAAAAAATGACTACAGCTGTCCGCACTCGACAAATTGACACTTCAATTATGAATGTAGAAATGGTAAAAGGGGCATCAATTATAATTCAATCTATTCGTGCCTCTTTCATTGCGGGGAGAATATCATGAAAATATAATTATATACCGATTTAAAAAGTCATAAAATAAATGTAAATCGTAAATTACACTATCTTATCAAAAGTATTGTTAAAGTTATTGGAAACAAGAATTTATCAAAAGTTATTCAAAACGAGAATTTTTTATCATATAAGAAGCACTTATCAAAAGTTATTGGAAACAAGAATTTATCAAAGAAAGCGAAAATGGCCGTTCACAATGGAGTTCTGGTCCCAACGCTAATGTATGGAGAGAAGCATGGAACTGGCAGAAGAAGGATGAGAGCAGAATAAATGCGGTAGAGATGAGGTCTCTAGGACGTATGTGTGGTAGAACGATATACGACATAATCTCAAATGCTGTTATAAGAAATGAATGTTGAGCGGAAGAAGGTATTATGAAAGGATCGCTGCGTTGGTTCGGACATATGGAGCGCATGGATGGAGAATGATGGTTAAGAAAGTATACGTTAATGATGTAAATGGAGTACGGAGTCGAGGCAGACTGAGGAAAACATGGCATTACCAAATTAATCAAATTTTAAATAATAATTAAATAAAACGATGTTTTTTAACTACTTCCACTTTTGTCTTTATTTAGACAGCGACCGGTTTCGCCAGGCTCGCTGGCATCGACAGACTGGTGAATTTTAAATGTTGGGCATGTTAGAAGTCGGAAGAATAGACGTGCGTGTATGACTCGCTGTATGTATGTGGAGGAATCTAGAAAGTTGTGCCAGGATAGAGTGGTGTGGCGGTCCATTCTCTCTGCCCACCCTTGCGGATAACGGCGTGATGGTTTGTTTTTGTTGTTGTTATCAAATGTATACAGGTATAACATTAACAAACTCCACTCCTTAGAGCAGAGTTTCCTAAAAATATTTCCCCTGTAAACCTCCTGCTAAGCTAATTTTTATTTTCCATAAATCTATCAATGTTTTAAGTGACTTTCGCAAATCAAAGTGACTTTCAAAAAAGGGTAGGAAACTGAACTACTTTGGGCAAGGTAAAATGAACGGAAAACAAAGTATTCGGAAGAAGGAAAAAATCCTGCATAGAAAACCTTTGAGAAAAGTTCATTTGCAGCACAACATCACTGTGTGGAGCTTCTGTTTTAAAAATATAAATAGTTATGATGATCAAATCAAATGAAATCAAATCAGTTTATTCCATCAATAGATTACAAAATTAATTTTTAGTGCATCTATTGAGAACAGGTAAAATAATATATTGTGTATAGTACGAGTATACTACCAGAAACGCAAGAGAGATGGTTCGACATTAAGAAGACAGGTTACTCTCCAGAATTAAGAGTATTTGCCTTCTGTGCGTACTTTCACTTATGTGAAAGACGTCGATCTCCGAGGAGTTCGCGTTTAGCAGATTAATTGCTCTTCCCACCGGTGTCACCAGAAGCAGGTTGGTTCTGGCGGCCGGTAGGCAAAAAAATTGTACAAAATATATATTTTTTCTAAAAATTGATAGACATACATTGAAAGTGAAGCTTGGAGTTGGCAGAAGAAGGATGAAAGTATGATAAATGCCGTAAAAATGAGGTCACTAAGAAAATGTGCGGAAAAGCAATGTATGATAGAATATCTAAATGATGAAGTAAGAAAAAAATGTAAGGCGGATGAATGCGGGATGACTAAAGAAAGGGTCACTAAGATGGTTTGGACATATGGAACGAATGTATGAGGGAAGAATGGTTAAAAGGATATATACAAGTAGTGTGAATGGAAAAAGAAGTCGAAGAGGGTCTAGGAAGACATGGCATGTCCAAATTAATCAATTACTGAAAGGCGGCCATGTTCGAAGTAGGAACAATCGATGAGCGTGCATAATTGATAATTATGCCAAGATAGAATGTGACGATCCATCCTCTCTGCCTACCTGTTAGTTAGTTAGTTAGTTTTTATATTTTGGGGTGCGTCTTATGGTCCGATGCGTCTCTTTAATATTATATTTGTAAAAACCCACATCGAATGCATTTGAATATATTTTATTTGTGTTAATATTTATTTGTATTTTGATATTTAGAAAGATAAAGGATCACACTTTTCACCTAACAGCCAATTAATCTTTATATCTTCAGAGTATCCACCAAGGGACCTACGATACGCAGAGTCGTGAGCGATATTGCTCTTAACGAAAAGTCTGTGGATTCGTTTTTGTCACTTTGTTATCGGCTGCCAGGTGGCTTCCTTACCTTTTATTTTGTTTCCCACTTGCCCTGGCGGCCGTTTAAATATCTGATTAGTACCTACCGGGGGCAGATCCCGGTTTGTTTTTTGTGACATTCATGAGCCGAGTAAGGAGAGCCCTGCCGATTCTCGGAATATTTTAATTGTCAGGGGAACGGGTGTAGCGTGCCGTCCCGGGACCCTGGATGGACCACCGAATCTTGGAGTCCTCACGGCATTTCGTGATTTAGAGAACGCTACACACCAAAGAGAATTAATAATACAAGAAAGGTTATTAACGGGTAGCAAGGTAGATTGCATGTTCAGTAAAAAGGACGACGCGACGATTTAACGTTCGCCTAAGGCAATATCAAAAAGATTTTTGTAAGTTTCGTCTTAGATAGGCGAAACATCTCATTTACAAAATACACACACAGACACAGACGCCCTTCCTCAAGATCTACACTGAGGAAGGGCGTCTGTGTTCCGAAACATGTTTGTTAAAAGTGCAAATGTGAAAACACAAAGTTATTCAGATGAGAATCCACAATACAAAGTGATGACGAATATAGAAGAAAAAAAAACAATTTAAATAAACGAAAATCATAATTATGAAGTACCATAGACTTTTTGTTCTTCAACCTATTGTAAACTTAAGAGTCTGTTATTACAGGATTCTCCTTCTGTGATGCTAAACTCCAGCAATCTCTTCATCGTTTTGGGGGTCTCCTTGGTGGATGTCGTCCATCTAGTGCTCCATGTAGAGCCATGTATGGAATTCTTCTGGGATTCATTCATGTTGGCACCAGTACCATAGTGTTCTACCAAAAGGTAAATAATAATGAATTATAACACTGTTTTTTTTCTACTTTTACGTATGTTTTTTTTTTCATCGTATTTCGAAGGTATACCTTCATTCGAAGAACGATAAACTTGAGAATATATATTTTGTACAGTAAACGCGAACCAAAGTATGTAATATGTTCAAATAAAATTTTAACAAAATACCAGGGACAGAATAAAACAACAAAATTGGTTTGTATTTTATGTTCAAGAAAGAAAGGATATTAGAAAATAAAATAATAAGAGTTTGTAGGTGATTTATTGCACATACATATTAATCTAAAACTATTGACATTGGGCAAAATTTTCCTTAATATATTGTTTGATCGACGACCTTCGTGGCCGAGTGGTAAGGGCTGTAACTGGCACCTTGAAGATCCGGGTTCGATTCCCGGCAATGGCAGTGTGATTGTCACACTGTCTATTATCTGGTGCAGAATTTACGTGACAATAAAATGGCGATATATTAGCTATCTATCACATGTCACGAGAATCAATATGATTGCTATATCCTTTACATCGATTTGGCTTGCGCTGTAACGATGTAAATAGCGATTCAACATAATAATCATAATAATAATAATAATAATTGCATTTACAATTCTCACTTCGTTTTGGTAATATCCTTGTATTACAAAACACGATAAATAAACATGTTATAAAATCCTTCATGACTTATATGACTTCATGACTTAATATGATCATCATCTTTATCAAAATGATCATGTTGATGGTTGAGGTATTAGTTTTGCAAAACTCCATTAATAATTTATAATAGTAAACACGATTGTTTAGTGGTTTAACTAGGATTTAATTTATATAAATTCTATAAATTGTGACAAATTTGTTTCGCCTTGCGAGGGCATTCTCAATCTGAACCTATTCGCCAAACAGAGTGTCTTTATATTTTATATTGAACCTCAAACATTATATATAGAACCTCAAAAATTCCTAGTAATTAATAAAAGCACAACCGCGAGAGTCTTGCCCTGATACCCAGATGGTCAATGATCGACTGGTATGTTCTTCCTGCCATCCTGGTTATACGCAGCATTCGCCACCAGCACCACATTTCGAAAGTATCCAATTTATGTCTCAAAGCATAATATAATTCTTCTTCTTCTTCTTCTGCTTTATTAAGGACTGTGTCTTGTTATTTCTCGGAGCCTGTTCCTGAGATACAGATGTCCAACTGTCTCGCCATCTTTTAGGTGGTCTTCCTGCCGGTCGATTTCCTGTCTGTATTTTATTTTCGGCTATATTAATCACTCTTTCAGAACATGCTCTTTCCACATGATCTCTCCAGTAGCGTCTTCTCAGTCTTCCCCATTGCACGACATCTTCTACACTGCAGATCTTTCTTATTTCAGAATTACTTATTCTGTCTCGGAGTGTCGTTCCCGCATAATATAATTGAATCTATCAATTAATAAGTTTACTTTAACTAGAATATATAAATATTGTGTATTTTAGTAGTCACGTAATTCTTTAATTATTTCCAAGTACACTTTCACATATGTTTTTTATTGCACCTTAATGATCGTGGCCAATGTACGAGTATTAAGCCACATCAATTACTTTAAGTACCTTACTCAGGTCAATTAGCTTGGGTGTATATAATAAACGCGTTTGATTCTCACTAGACTTGTTAATATCTGAGGGCGAAACATGTCAATCCTATTGAATAAATTACAATAAAACTTCTAGTAAACAGATGTTTTATTTTTTATTAAATATTCAACACTTGTATGAAGTTTTACATCGCTATTCAAGAAACAATAAATAACGACAATTTATTTCTATTTTTCTTTTTTATACACTTTGTATACACAACACTCATATTTAAAAAATTAATTATATAGACATGTTTCGGACAATCAGTCCTTCTTCAGTAAAGATACATATTTATAAAAATATTAGAAAATTGTTGTTGTTTACATGATCTGACAGATATTATAAAGATTTATTTCGGAACGTTTATACTTTTGTTATAACAAATATTATGATTCAATTTAAAATTAAAAATAATAATTTAAAGTTCTTATCGGAGTTCAGGTAATTACTTACAACAAAGGAATTAAATCAAAGATTGGACATTACGTTAAATTTATTTGATAATTTATAATAATAATAAAATTAAAAAGTGTAGGGCTCAGGATAGCGTCGGCTGGAGAAACATTTTGGGGGCGGCTGAGGTCCACCCAGGACTGTAGATCCAGAAAGAAGAAGAAGAAACCTTCACAGACAACGTTGGTGGTACCGCTTAATGGCTTTTATGTGCCTTCTAAATTAGATCTATGTTTCATAGGCGCATATAAGTGTTAGCAGGACTTGTAAACGAACAGCCTCCATACTTGAATTATATTTTCTTCTTTATTTGCCTTCACTTTGTATTGTGAATTCACATTAGAATAACACTTTCTTTTCACAACACTTTGTTTTTTATTTCTTGACCCAACCTTCCTCGATGCAGTAATTTTAATTGAATAATAAAAGAAGTTTGGATAACAACCGAAACATGTCTGCATATCAAAAAATAAAGTGTTGTGAAAATACAGCGTGTTATTCTAATTCTTCCTTCTCCGGTCTCAATCTAAAGATTGGTCTGCAGCAAGGCGATGCATTTCCTCTTCTACTCCACTCGGTCCTCGGCTACTCTCTTCAACTCCGCATAAAAGGTGCAGTCTAGGTACTCCTGGCGAGGTCGTCCTCTGCCAATCGATCCCTCGACCATTCCCTGCAATACATCATGCAGGAAACATTCGTGTCGCAACACATGACCAATCCATTTCGCGCGCCTCTCCGCTATGGTGTTCAACATGTGCCTATTCTCTTCAACTCTGCTGAGAACCTCCTCATTTGTAACGTAGTCCCTCCATGAAACATTGGCAATTCGTCGGTAGGTCCACATTTCAAACGTCTCTAGCCTTTTGCGCTCTCTTTCGCCCAGGCACCAAGTCTTGCAGCCGTATAGTAAAACACTCCACACCAATGTTTTAATTAGTTGTTTTCGGAGGTTTAGGTCTATGTTATTGGACTCGAATATTTTAGCTTTCTTATTGAATGCAAGTTTAGGCTGGTGATCGGCCATCCCATGTAATGCTGCTCCCCAGGTAAACAAAAGTTTTTACATTCTTGATCGCTGTTCCATGATTTTATGTGCCTTCTTATTATTCTATTTATACAAACTATAATTTAATCATAGGTGCGTAAAAAACGTGTTCACACGCATTTCCTTCTCAGTTATGTGTACTTATATGTATAATAAATTTACCAATCTACATAATAATATAATCGATTAGCCTATAAAACATAAAACAAAATGGACTTTTCCGTTTAATCATAAATAATAAATATATAGCGCAGTGATAAAATTTCTTCAATAGCGTTCATACGCTAAAGATGAGCAGTTCCGTTTAGGCAGGCGCCTCGGAACATTTTCCAGCAAGTCCGTACTTGTAATGCAAACACCGTTTTCCCTTAATGGCATTCGCCGCTCGAATGACAATTTACAGCGATATAAAACCAAATGGGAAACTGTAACAATCACAGTTTATGCTTCCATCACGGTACACAATTACTTCTCAGTGTTTACAAGAAGCGTTTTATTTTCTAAGAAGTTTGTTTTAGGGTATTTTATCCATAAAATGGTTCTCGTAAGACAAGGCACGCCGGCAACGGAATACTATGGTAATGTATTCAACGGAACACAAGTAAGGCGCGAGATAACGACACTTCAAGAGAGGTTCTCGGTACCGGGACATTTAACTACACGTGTGGACGCAATAAACTAAACCCTACGTGTTCACTTACATTCATTAGGCGCCGTTAATTATCTTATTATGCGGGAAATTCTATATAAATTCTTCACCTTTCAAATGTAAACATGCTTTCTCAAATTTTCTCAGGATCATCTATGAGAGTAGATTGACATTTCGTGCACATATCGAAGACAATTTATGACATTGCAACTGAGGATGTTAGGCCTCGTCGTTCGGACCAAAAGGGTTTTCAGAGATTCCAATGTCCTCAGAGCAGAATCGAAAGTGTGATATGGACTCTTCACGAGGCGAATTATTCCGTTATGCTGGTGAGGCTTCAGAAAAAAATCTTAGATATCACCATAAGGGTTTATGGTAGCTATTCTTCGCTCTATCAGACAGCATTTATTTTAAGAATGTTGGGAACGAACTCTCTGCAGCTTCGAAGATATGGGCATCTCATAATCCGATCCTTTAAATTAATCAGAGGATATTTCAAGATCTCGGCCGTGCTGAAGAATATTGGTATTTTTGTTCCTGATAGATATCTGATAGACTTATCATAGATTTTTACATCATTTTGCAACAATAAATATATAGCAAATACTTTAAATTTAAGATGAATATCAAACAACCAAATAAATGTGGAATATTATTATGGTATATCATATACAATGATAAGCGAACCACGCGTAACAACTAAATAAACGTCAAATTGTATTGAACTATAAACTTTTCATGAAAGAATTAATTTCCACATAGAAACACGTTTAAACAATTGAATTGCATTTATCGTAAATAAACGGTGTTCTAACAACAAAGCATATTCTAAATTAATCAGAAACTGCGTATAATTAAGCCGTGCCTTCAACAGGGATTAATTATATCATGACTCGTTACAGGCGAAGGAGTAATCTATGAACAATATTGAGATGAGATAATATGAGTCATATTAGCTGTCAAAGCAATTGTTATGACCGATTATTATCATAAACAAAGGAAGAAAGAAAAAATAAGATTTAATTAATGAATTAAATTTCCAAAGAATTTTTAATGCACAAAAAATCATAATCAAGGAACAAATTAGCCGAAAAATGGCTTTCGATCGAGCCTACTCTGAGGTGACCTTTATCGCTCAAAATGCTTTTCACTCGACCCTTGCAGGTGTTAAAAATATGAGGCAACCCTGAAGCCATCCAAGAAAGAACTCTTAAGCCGCCTAGGAAAGAATCCAGAAGAAAGAAATTCTACGTCGAGAGACACTTAGCAGCATACGCAGGATAATGACTGACCAAAATAACAAGATAACAATACTAAAAGGACGTGATGAAAGGTTCCCAATATTCTGTTTTTACATTTTGATTATCGGATAATCTATTGTCTTAGAATTCGCCTCATCTTGCTATGTGGAAGATCAGCTATCTCGCCTTCTTATGGATGGCCTGCCAGATTGACATGAAAGAAAACGAAGTATCGGGAGAAGAAAAATATTTCAAAGAAAAAAAGTAAAGAAGTAAAGAGTAAAAAAGCTTCAATAGTGGTTAATATAACATCCATGTTTGGAGCTGCTACATCAAAAGTAAAAGGAGCCATGATGTCGTCCAATCGCCGATAGAGGATCAAGGAGAAGAAAATGTATTTTTTCAATAGGGAAACATAACATTAATTTTCTACTGCATTTATTCTACTTTCGTCCTTCTTTTGCCAGTTCCATGCTTCTCTTTCATACATAAGGGTCGGTCGATTGTGCACTGTCATTCTATATTTTCTTGGATAGGATTTCAAATATTAATGAATTTTATTGGATATTTATGTTAATGGGTTCGCCCATACGACTGTCACGAATCAGATCTTGTCATCCGAGCGGCATGCGGCAGTTAGAAATACATTCCCCGCTGCCACTGGGGAGCAGGGCCGTCCATCGGGAGTGGAAGTAACAAAGAGACTGGGATTGAACCGAGACTGCGCCCCGACTGCGACTTGTCACCTTTGACGGTTGGAGGGGAGTCTCACCTGTTCGGATTCACCTGCCGCCGTAATAGCCCCGACACGAAGCATCAAAAAATAGTCTTAAGTAATGTATAATTTGCTTTCGTGATCACGTTCGCCCGCACGTGCCGGGACATCTAGCGGGTGAAATTTCGAGAACGATTTTGCATCAATATTTTCCATGGCCTTATTAAAAGCAAAGAAGATTATTGCCTTCATTATATCTCGAGATGCAAATCCGTTTCTTATAAAACGAATTTGAAATATTAATGAAAATTTTCGACGTATAATTTATACAGTTACTTATTTAGTTTTATTATGTTATATTTTAGATACAATGAACCGGTTAGAGGCATTTGAAATGTGGCTCCACCGAAGAATGTTCAGGATCCCATGGACAGACAGAGTGACGAACACAGAAGTCCTGAATCGTGCAGGAGTAAATAGAGAGCTGCTGACATTGATCAAAGTCTCCAAGATTTCATATCTGGGTCACGTTCTACGAGGAAAAAAATATGACCTGCTGCATCTAATTTTTAAGGGAAAAATAGAGGGCCGCAGGGGGGCAGGGAGAAGACAGATCTCTCGGCTACGCAATGTGAGGGAATGGACGGGAATCGGAACTGTGGAGGAGCTATTCCGGACAGCGCAGGATAGGGAAGAGTTTAACAGAGTGATCGCCAACGTCAGGGGGACCTGACAGGGCACTTTAAGAAGAATATATTTTAGGGATATTGAAAGAAGGGTTGGAGCAGGCAACAAAGTGAATGGTGCACTTAAAGTTGTCATCGCAACAACAATCCAAAAAATCTAGAATGGCAGTACACAATGGTGTTCTTCTACCGACCCGTATGTATGGAAGCGAAGCATGGAACTGGCAAAAGAAGGATGAAAGTAGAGTAAATGCAGTAGAAATGAGATCTCTTAGACGAATGTGCGGATACGTTTCGAATGAAAATATATGTTTTAGTTAACCAGTTATTTAGAAGTAGGAAGAATAGATGTGCGCGTATGACTCGTTGTATGAATGTGGAGGAACCTAGAAAGGTATTTCAGGAGAGAGTAGTGTGGCGATCCGCTATCTCTGCTTACCTCTGCAGTGAAACAGCGTGATTGTTTGTTTTTTCATCAGAAAATCAATTACTCAAGAGCGACGGATTCGGAAAAAACGACGTGTGTGCGTGTTACGATGTATAAATGTAGAAGAAGCTCGAGAAGTATATCAGGACAAAACAGTGTGACGGTCCATCTTCTATATTTAATAATTGATTTATTTGCGAGTATGAAAAGGTCAAACCAACTTCAAATCAAATGAAGCGCCTAGCTAAGAAACTGAAGAAGTGGACCAGTAGAGAGTAAAAGTATACAAATTAGTTAAGAACCGACTCGCACCCCACAGGCGTCCGTGGAATCGGGATTTCACACCACATTACCGCGCCCGTCCAGCCGCGTTATAGCATTATAGAGGCAAACAATCCAACAATTGAGTCGTTTGTCGAAAACGTTGCATCATGCTCATCGATTTGTATCACATTGTTACCGATTTTTTGAAAAGGCTTATTGTTAAAAAAAAAAACATATTAATTTATACTCCAGTCATCCTCTCAAACGCCTATAAAGTGTGATCGAATTTCACGTCAATTGGACATACGCCGATCAAAGAATTCGTTTTTTGTTACCCTTTAGTCAAAGTGAATACATAAATAAGATTCAAACTTTTTTTGTACGTAAATTCTTAATTCTTAAAGATATATTTATTACCATTTCTGAAATAGGGATCTTACTTTTTTTCGTTATTCTAATAGATGGCAGTGCACAATGGAGGTGAAGCTTGGAGTTGGCAATAGAAGGATGAAAGTAGGATAAATGCCTTAGAAATTAGGTCACTATGAAGAGTGTGCAGAAAAACAATGTATGATAGAATATCTAATTATGAAGTAAGAAAGGAATGTAAGGCGGATGAATGCGTGATAAATAACATTAAGAAAGGATCACTAAGAGATTGTTTGGACATATGTAACGAATGGATGAGGGAGGAATGGTTAAAAAGATATATACAAATAATGTGAATGGGAAAAGAAGTCGAGGAAAGCCAAAGAAGACATGGCATGACCAAATTAATCAAGTACTAAAAGGCGGCCATGTTCGACGAGCGTACATGTCACGATGTGTGAATGTAGAAGAGGCACGAGAATTATGCCACGATGGAACAATAAGGCGATCCATCCTCTCTGCCTACCCCTCCGGGGAAACGGCGTTATTGTTAGTTAATTAGTAGTTATGTTATGAAATCTGTATCAATTTGTTTATTAGTTATCTTGCAAAATGTTTTTTATTTATTATTTTTACGTGTTATTTATATATTTTTTACGCCATAAATTTCATTAATCTACTAGAAAAGTCTACTCAGAGCGGATACCACAACAATGAAGGGTAAAGTGCGGGTGGCAGTGATGCGGACGCTGAGGACAATAGCTGGAAAGACTCTTCGAAATAGGATGAGGAACTCGGCAATCCGCGAAATCGGGTAACCGCAAGGTAAAAGATATCGTAAGATGGGGCAGACAACACAGAAGATACTGGAATGCACGTAAAGAGAATCCCACAAGTTGTGACTCATCAGATTCCTGTTAACTACCGTCCCCCCGGAAGACCGTCAAAGAGATGGAGGGATAGCTGGGAGTCAACCTCCCAAGAGAGGCCAGCCTGACTACAGGAACAGACTAAAAGTCTAATAGAAGAAGAAGAAAATTAATCTAATAGAAATATATTCATAGTGATCTAGTAATTACTGGTCTTAAAATGTTCATTATAATTCATAAGTTCGGAACAGACCCGAAAATGGTTCTGTGATATAAAGTCCGAACCGAGAGTGTTCAGAAAAAATCTAATCTACATGAGAGAGTATGGTAGCTATCCGTAACTCTATCCCACAGCATTTTCAGAAGTTGAGAACGTTGGGAATCGTCTCTCTAGAGCTTAAAAGAGATGGATTTCCCATAAATCTTATTTGAAATTAATCGGGGATAATTTCAAGAACTCGGACGTTTTGAAGAGTGTTAGACTTTTTGTTCCCGACAGATATCTCAATAGATTGTTTTATTTGCCAGCTGCAAGAAGCAAACAGCATTTGGATGGCGGTAGGAAGAGCAATCAATTTGCTGAACACGATCACCCCGGAGACCATAAAACTGTTTTAAATATATTTTTTTAATGATTTTTTTTCATAATTAATACGAATGAAAACATCCGTTTTCTAGTAGTTTTGTTATATTTTATGTGAAAAACATGTTTCGCCTGTCTTAGGCATAACTAACTATCTAAACTAACTAACCATCACGCCGTCTCTCCAGAGGGGTAGTCAGAAAGAATGGACCGCCACATTGTTATGTCCTGACATACTTCTCTCGCATCCTCTACATTCATATTTCTTGTCATGCACGCACGTCGATTTCCCCGACTCCTCGCGTTACCGAAATTTAATATTTGATTGATTTATTGATATGATATATTAATATCATTTGATAATGCCTTTGACAGACGAAAAAAGTCATTCACTTAAAATATAAAAATACTTTAGAAAAGCAGACATTTTCATTCGTATAGATTATTAAATATGGAGCTTTACATCATTGTTCAAGACTAATTTTCTTTTTTTTTAGTGATATACAAAACTCGTTATATAAGATATGTCATAATTAATACGAATGAAAACGTCAGTTTTCTAGAAGTTTTATTCTATTTTATGGGAATGACATTTTTCGCCCTTCTAAGGCATTATCAAATGGACAAATATTCGATAATGCCTTAGAAGGGCGAAACATGTAATTTACCAAAAAATATAATAAAATCTCTAGAAAACTGACGTTTTCATTCGTATTAATTATTTATTATAGAGTTTTACATCATTGTTCTAGAAACAGTAAATAAGAAATGTCACTTATTATATGCATGTATCAAACCTCTAGTGATTTTGAATATAATGTATATAAGAAATAGAAATTCATCCTATTACGAAATATAAAATGAATTCCCTTACATAATGGGGCATCCAACCGCATTTCTTATTATGAATTTATTATAGGCAAGACCAATTTGTAAACTAATAACTGTTTTATTCACGGCCCACTTCGGCTTTATGACCGGTTTTGCATTTCATTTGTTTAAGCCGACCACAGAAGATACAGCTGTAAAGACTCGGCGCGCTCGAGCAGATCCGAATCGGTATTTTGGTGTCAGTGTGGGTGAGATGGCATCTGAACTTGTACTTGAATTGGGTCTAACCGGAACTTTTATAGAATTTGAACGATAAAAATTCCGGTTAGTACCATTTTTTTTATAACCAAAATAATTTTTTTTAAATATTACAGTATGTTTATTTATTTATTTATTTACTTGAAATAGTACACATGTACATACACAATGCATGTTCTAATAAAAATAAAAACAATTAAACATTCAATTATAATAATAAGGTTACATTATTAGGTTACATTTTGTTTACATATTTATTTAATTCTATTAAAAAAAAATTATGCCTTCATAAATTTTAAATGCTTTATACATAAGGGAATTCTGAGATTTTTTTTTCTGAATGGGCCTTACTTTATTTTTCTATCTTGTTTCATATTGATGTTCATGTTGGCTACTTTTTATCTTCCTTAAAAATTCTTAGGAGGTGTGCCCATTAACAATTTTGTGAATAAAACGTTGTATGTAATTATTTTTTTTTAATGTCGTAATTTTTAGCTCTTTCAGTATCACTTTAATCCTGGCATATCTGCTTAATAATTATTGTAACACCTGATGATGTCAACATAGGTTGACGAAACAGCTGTCGCGTAAAATAAAATACAATTGTGATACATAAAACAAAGTTATTTAATTTAACAGTTTAAATGTTAAGGTATCATAGTGTTTCGGCCAAAACAATGGACTATGTAATATGAAATACATAATAATTAATTTAGCCATCCTCATGATTCTTGCCGTTGACATGAAAAAAATTTGTTTAATAATTCACATTTTTAAGAAATTTTGTTTAAATTGTAGTTACATTGCTTTGAAACAGATGTAGATTGCTTCAATATATTATCCTCTTTATTGACTACATTATTGATGATTTTGAAATTCCATGTTTTTTAATGTTGCATAACCTGTTGGCAGGAAATATTGACTACGCCGAGTCTGGTGACAATTAATATGCGCTCGCCATTAAGTTCCGATAGTGAAAAAGTCTCAGGCCCTTCTTACTACAACCGGAAGGCGGAATCAGGTGCTCTGGATACAGTGTGACCATAAATCGACATTAATAAAAACCCTTTTTTGTGAAGTAATTTTAAATTCGATATGGGAAATAAAAAATCAGAATATACTATTGCCTAATGCTTTTTTAGAAATCGTTGTTTTTCGTGTTGGAATTTTCAGAATCGCCGTTAAAATAACATTCGTAATATAAATCGTATTTTTCCAAATAAAAAGTATTTTTAAATACATTAACTTTAGAAAAAATTATGACGACATGAAAGCTGCATATTAGGCAGTGTCATAAGTTGTTTTAATATGTAATTTTTAACATAATATTTTTGCACAAATAAATTGTAGTATTATAGAAATAGTTCAACCACGTGAGAAGTCGACGTTCGCGCATGACACAGTATATGAAATCAAATCAAATAAGTTTATTATCTCACAGACATTACAAACAATATTAAAGTTTAAGGCGTATGTTGAGTACAGGTAAAGTATAATATATACAATATAATACCAGGAACGCATTACTGATGGTTCGACATTAGAAAAACAAGATACTCTCTAAAGTCAAGATTATTTGTCTTATGAATGTTCTTTCACTAATATGAAAAAGACGTTGATCTCAGTGGAGACAGAGTCCAGCAGACTAATTTCTCTTCACACCGGTGGCACCAGAGGCAGATTGGTTCTGGTAGCCGGGAGGTAAAACAATCTATACTGTCGCTGTCGCTGTTATCAAGGACAAAAACACAGACATCCACCAGCACGGCCGAATTCTCGAAATATCCCCTAAAAAATCTTTAAAAAATGGGTTATAAGATAACCATCTCTTCGAAGCTGCAGAGAGTTGGTCCCATGCATTCCCAAAAGAAATGCCTTGAGATAGAGCCACGGATAGCTACCATTTATGAATGCTGGGGAGGCAAAAGAAGTATGACTGTAACGAACAGTGTGACGGTCAATCATTTATGTCCACCCCTTCAAGAAAACGGCATGATGGTTGGCTAGTTAGTTACGAATACAATTGCATTCACTTTTCTGGCCCTGGTTTTTTTTTCATTATTTTTGTTTGATTGAATTTAATACAAGATTACTACAATCTAACACAATGTCGTATTGCGGTTAATCTGATGAGTTAATTCCTGATTACCCAGTGGCGGACCGCGGCCCGTGCCGATTCACCTGTCCGTCATTAACAGGGCCGACTCGTCATTACAGCAGGGCTCTGCGCACCTTGCGGCTCGGCCGCGTGCAGGACACCCTATACACCGGACCCAGGGGCGGCGCATATTAAATCTTAAACTATTTGTAACAACCGTTGTATTATCTCAGTTGTGTGATTCTAGATGTAACACGAAGGAACAAAAACCATATATAATAAAGATAATTAATTCTTTGATATATCCATTGTGGTTTTTGTGGCAGAATAGCAACTTGACTTCCACACCGAAGGTCCCGAGTTCGATTCCTTGAGATGACAGTATGAAAAAAAAAATATTACGCTTTGGTCTGGTGGAATTCATGTGAAAATAAAATGGCGAACGATTAGCTACCTATCACATGTCACGAGAATCAATATGATAGCAATAACCTTTACATCGTTTTGGCTTACACTATAAAGATGTAAAGAGCGATTCAACAAAATAATGACAATAATAATAATACTGGAAATTCTGTTAAAATATTATTTATTAATATAAATACTTGTTATTTTATAATATTATATATAAATAAAAATTATCCTATTATATTTTATTGATAAAACAAAAAGTTTTTTTTTTTTTTTTTAATTTAAAAAAAAAAAACTAATATCAAGGATTTACATCAATGATATTAGTATTTTATTTTTACAATCTTCAATGTGAGCAGAAAATAGCTCATTATTATGAAGAAGGAATCTGGTCGTGTCCAGGCTCGAACCCATGTCCCCTGGATCAGGAGCCAAGCGTTCTATCCCCTAGACCACCACCCGTTAAATCGGACATCTGTTAATCAGAAAAAATGAAATCTATGAGTGGCGTCTAAATTAGTATATTGTAAACTTATATTCATTATATTTTTATTGTTATTACAAAATAATGAGTTTAAATCAAGTATATGGATATATTTGAATGGAGTTAATTCGTAAAATTATTTCGAAACGCCCCTGGTACACATTTTGAAAGCCGCACGCGGACAGGGGCAGCCCTACCGAAGGCGGCCAATTTGTTCCAATTTGATTGGATAATCATGGTCCTTCGAGATTTAAATCGGACGATTTTTGAGGCCAATTTCAAGAAATTTCAACGGATCCTTGAATTCTAACGGTTTTGTGCTGAAATACGGAAACCCGAATTAAAGTACTGCTTCTGCCCTGTAATTTCGATCGATCAAATATTTAATTATTTGTTATCGTATTATATTAAAACAGAAAAGAACGTTTTGCTTTGAATTCGGCACTTTTTTTCAGTTCAAAAGATTTTTGTTAATTGATACGAATGAAAACGCCTGTTTTCTTGAAGTTTTATGGGAATGACATGTTTCGCAACTGAGTGTTTGAACCCAATTATTGTTTTCATTTTTTTTTAGCTATTAGGTAGACTGATTTTCATGTGAAAGACAGGTAACTGATCTATCGCCATTTTATTGTCACTGAATTCTACACCGGACCAAAAACAGTTTGACAGTCACATTGCCATCGCCGGGAATCGATCAAGGACCTTCGGTGTAATTCCCGATTACCCAATTGTTTACCACATTTGATAATGCCTCAGCATAGCGAAACTTGTTGTTCCCATAAAATATAATTAATTTTCTAGAAAACAGATTTAACATAATTTTTCAAGAAACAATAAAAAATGTATTTATTTTATGACGTTGCATTCAACATTGTCTCATCACACCGAGGAACTTTGATATATATAAATGTATTAAAACATCAAGATAACTGTCATTTTCGTCAATATTTTATGTATATTTTTACATCGTTGTTGAAGAAACAACACGTAAATTAATATTAAATTATGTAATTTGTTAGGATATTTTTCACAAAAACTATTAATCATTCACATTGTTTGCATATAATTTGTGCGGGCCACGGAGGAAAAAAATAGATTCAATGTGGCTTGGGTTCCTTTTTATTTGCAGAGAAATATATATATATACGAGTATATACGTTAACAATAGTCCTCGAAGCAGTGGCGGTAATCCCATAGAAGCCCAAAAGCCCGGCTTGCGTAAGAAATTTCGAATCGAAAACCCCAAATCTAATAAATTATGCCCCCACATAAACCAACAACCCACCAAATTACCTTCCAACAATGTTCCAATCAGACGTTAGAGGAATAGCCACAAGAGCTGAACCTCTGTAAGTTAGAAGAGGTTTAAAATCAAAATTTCTTAACGCAAGCCGGGTTTCTGGGTTTCTATGGGAAATCCGCTACTGCCTCGAAGACTTCGTAGGCCTAGGAATTGCATGAGCGAAGCTGACGAAAGGGTACCCATGCGTCCAATTACATCTATGGGTAAGCGGTGGAGGTCCATCATTGCTTCAAACTATTCACGAGTTTAAGAAATATGCTCTGCAATCATGTACCCCAGTCTAACCTAGCGTAAGACTGTCTTGAGTAATATTTTAAAGAGTCGAAGATTTATGATATACAAAATATATAATATAAAACCTACGCAAGGTGCATACTGGCTTATGGCATTGAGACTAGAGCGGATACCACAAGAACAAATGCTAAAATGCGGGTGGTAGAGATGCAGACGCTGAGGACAATAGAAGGAATGACTCTTCGAGATAGGGTGAGGAACATGACTATTCGCGAAATCTGAAAGGTGGAAGATATCATAAGATGGGACAGACAACACAAAATATACTAGAATGTGCACTTGCAGAGGATGGATCCCTCCAGAATCCCACACGTTGTGGTGCATCATATTCCTATTTATCGTTTCTTGAACAATGATGTAAGACTCCATATTAACCGTCGCGTTGCCATGTGGTCAATTGAGTTTCCACTACCAATTTAAAGTTGATTTTCTTAAAACCTATGGACCCTAATATTATTTAAAAAAAATGTAATCCTCCATTGAAGTGTTCTCAATATTTCGTAATAAAAAAAAGCAAAAAATTACTTCCTTCATCCCAAAAAAAAATATTTTTTAAGACTGCCCTCACCTTCATTCGTGTTAAGGTAGAATTTGTTTTGCTAATATTTACAACTTTATCAAAAGTGACAAATACTTACTCGCTGTTTTGAACGTATTATAAATTATATGTTTGACCTTTTCATAGGTACGTAATAATACCGACTGTGGACGGAAACGCAGCACGCAACTTAATAATATCAGAACTGTGAAAATATTAACACTTTACCAAAAGGGACAAATATTAATACGTACTCGTTGTCTTGAACGTAGTATACATTTTGCCTAGGTGCCTTTATCATACGTAAAATTATAGCGCCACGGCGCGGCGGGGCGAGACAAGTTCATACTTGGTGTCAGTTGCTCATATGCTGTGACGCATTCCATATCAGAAATCGCATGGTTCCAGAAAAAAATTAATAATGATATGTTTTTCAAATAATCCATGTATGTTATAGATATCGATCTATTCCTAATGAAATTCCCTACAAGATGACATAAATTAAATTTTGATTCATCGAGTCATATGCTTGATATTTAGATAAAGTTAGCGGTAAACTGAATTGACCACATGGGAGCGAGCGTTTTGTTTTGAACACGGTACGTTAAGGGTTAACTAATTAATACGAATATAAACGTCAGTTTTCTAGAAAATTTATTATTTTTTATGGGAACGACATGTTTCGTTCTTCTAAGGTTTTTATCATTTGATAATGCCTTAGAATGGCGAAACATATCATTCCCATAAAATATAATAAATCATCATATTCCTGTTGACCACCGTCTCCCCGGAAGACCGCCAAGGAGATGAAGGGATAGATGGGAGTCAACTTCCCAATTGAGGCCAGCCTGACTACAGAAACAGACCGAAGGTCTAAAAAGAGAAGAAGAAGAAGATTTATGACCGTATCACACTTGTAAGACGCCAGTTCATCAGGCATCATTCTACTAATAAAAAATAAACAGGTCCATAAAAATCCCTAAACAAAAAAATGTATATAATGTGTATTTGAACTCGCTTTTATTGAGAGCAGTTTTCAGATTAATGGATTTCCTTTGTGAAAAAGGTGTCCCGGCCCTCGATATGTCCGGCGAGTTGGTTTTATGGGCGCATTTGGCCCGGAATACGGCCGGGCTCTGGGCGCTGGACTGGAAGTAACCGGGAGACTGATGGCAGGATTATACCGGTGGAGTATCGATCTGCTGATGCGACATCTTACTTGATACGCCCCGAAGGTCAAATCGCCACCCACGCAGGCCCTATTATTTCAGCAATAAAATCAACGTACTCACTATCACTTGCTTTCAATCGCGAGGTAATTCCGGTCCCTAGTAGTGGGTAGTAGAGTCCAGATAAAATTGATTTTAAAGTCAAATCATAATGAGTATTCAGTTTTTTATATTAATATATACAACCAACTTATTGAACGCTAAGGCACTATAAACTGTGGAATTCCATAGAAATATACTTAGGAAATTGAAAATAACTTTGTTTAATCAGATTCCTCCTTTTACTCCTTTTTCCTTAAATACTTTGTCTACATTTAATCTCCCAAGCTCCCATTCCCAATCAAATGCAAAATTAATCATTTATTAATTTCTATATAAATTATGTCTTTTCAAATGTATGTTTTTTATAACCCGACGATCGCCGTAAGCACACATGTGCGCTCTACGTAGACGATCGCCATAAGCGCACCTGTGCGTGCTTCGCAATATTCGAAAGATGTATTTCAAAATTAATTACGATTTTCTCACAACGACATCTATGAATATTTTAAAATATTAACAAACCAAAAAGTATCGATATTTTTCAATAGTTTGTTTGTTTTTTTAGTATTGGGCGTACCGGCGCGCTGTTTCTACAAACATGTGGCGATGAATGGGATAAATTAAAAAATATATATATTTAAATCATCGTGTATTATTATTATTTAATATTATTTATTAGTTCTTACTGATAAAGAAAATAATAATTAGTACTTATAACAAATAGCCCAGGTTAATTTTTAAATTTGAATTATTGTATCGAATTTTAAATGCGTTTTTATATTAGTTTTTCTTTGTTTAGTTTTTATAATATTTTAACACCTGAAGGTGGAGGTATCCTCCGAAACATGTCGTATTTTTTTATATTTCTTTTTAACATTTTGTGGATTAAACAAAGTTATTTTCAATTACTTAAGTATATAAATATACAACCGTCTTCTAGAAGTTTTATCGATTTTATGAGAGTTCAATCATTCATATTGTTGAAGTTTTATCAAATTAAGATCCCACTAATCAAGAAATTAAGAAATCTGTCATCTTCGTCAATATTTTGTATCTCATTTTACACCATTGTTTTCGCAAAGTTTTATTATATTTTATGATAGTCCTATTATTTATCTGTTAAAGTATAGGATTATCAAATTAAATCCCACGAATGAAGAAATCAAGTAATCTAACGTCTTCATCAATATTCTGTATCTATTGTTATCATCATCAGCCGTCTGTCATCCACTGCTGAATGTAGGCCTCTCCCAAAGCCCGCCACCGCTCCCTATCCATTGCCGCTCCCATCCATCCATGTCCAGCAATCCTCTTCAGATCGTCGGTCCAGCAGCGTAGAGTTGTACGTCCCCCGCAGGGGGACGTACAACTCTACGGAATCCTGTACGCGGTCTCCACTCCAGAACCCGTCTTCCCCATCGGCTGTCGGTTCTCCGACAGATATGGCCAGCCCACCGCCACTTCAGCCCGCCTATCCGTAGAGACACCTCAGTCACCTTGGTTTGTTGTCGAATAAATTCGTTTCTAAATCTGTCCCTCAAGGTTATTCCAAGCATGGCTCTTTCCATGGCGCGCTGGGCAACCTTGAATCTGTAGACTAGACCTTTTGTCAATGTCCACGTCTCGGCTCCGTACGTCATGACTAGCAAAACGCACTGGTTGAAGACTTTAGTCTTGAAGCATTGTGGTATTTTGGAAGTGAAAACATGACGTAATTTTCCAAAGGCCGCCCAACCCAACTGAATTCTTCGGTCGGCTTCTTTCTCGAAATTGTTTCGTCCTAATTGTTATCAGTTTTATAATATTTTATGGTAGTCACATTATTATTGTCGCATCATCAGGTGTAAATTGTTACAAATTACGGATTACGGAAAATTACGGATTACAAGTTTGATTGCAAATAAAGATAAACATGACATGAATTATTAAATAATTAATACGAATGAAAACGTCAGTTTTCTAGAAGTTTTATTATATTTTATTGGAATGACATGTTTCACACTTCTAAGCCACTATCAAATGACATTTGATAATGCCTTAGAAGGGCGAAACATGTCACTAGTTCTTGTAGAGCTTCTAGAAAACTGACGTTTTCAATCGAATTAATTATTTAATGTGGAGTTTTACATCAGTGTTCAAGAAACAATAACAATCGATAAGTAATTTAAAATGAAAACGATTAATCCTGAATGGATTTTATTTTATTTTATAATAGTAAACACGATTTTTTGTGAATTTAATTAGATTTAATTTATATAAATTGTAACAAATTTGTTTCGCCTTGCAAGGGCATTCTCAAACTACTGCAGTCTTAGAATGCCCTCGCAAGGCGAAACAAAATTTTCACAATTTAACTAACTAACTAACTAACTAACCATCACGCCGTCTCCCCGAAGGGGTAGGCAGAAAGAATGGACTGCCACACTTTTCTTTCCTGACATATTTCTCTTGCTTCCTCAACATTCATACATCGTGTCATGCACGCGCGTCGATTTCTCAGACTCCTCACATGGCCGACATTCAATATTTGATTTGTTTGATCATGCCACGTTTTCCTCGGTCTTCCTCTATTTCTGGCTCCATTAACATCGTTACATATAATTTTTTTACCATTCTTTCTTCATTCATTCTTAACCAATCAATTAAATCCAAGTATAACCACTAAACAATCGTGTTTACTATTATTAATTAATAATGGAGTTTAACAAAACCAATACCTCAACCTTCAATAATACTGAATGGTTTATTTTCATGCTCTCCGCTTAATGTCTTCCTGCTTACATTATTGATAGATTTTATATTGGCATTCTCGAACTGTCGGGCGGACCATTATTGCACAATACATTGAGTAAAGCCTGCCTAATGTGCAGAAGAAGATTGAGTCCCCCCAGGACGAGGGGAAGGATGACCGGGGGGATTTAGAAGTACACTTGTTCTATCACATATTGGGGATTTGGTCCTATCGGACCTCTTCCTCACGGCTGGCGCATTGTTTTTGGCACTTTGTCTTGCTGCAGAGACGTGCAGAGGAATACAAGTTTTATTCGACCACATCCTTGAAATCTGTAATTTAACCACCAGTATCATTATGAATGAATGTTCTAATTTATTGTTTCTTGAACATTAAGTAAAAACTCCTTATTTAAAAATTAATAGGAATGAAGTTTTATTATATTTTATGGGAATGACATGTTTCGCCCTTGTAAGGCATTATCAAATGTTTTTATCATTTGATAATACCTTAGAAGGGCGAAACATGTCATTCCCATAAAAAATAATAAAACTTCTAGAAAACTGACGTTTTCATTCCTATTAATTTTTTAATATGGAGTTTTATATCATTGTTCAAGAATCAATAAATCCATATTAAATCATTTTATAATCTTTTATGAATTGTTAATTTATATCGCTTAGAACGTCCCCATTTTTCATGTCATTAAAACAAAGACGAGGAACACCAGAATAAGAGAGATATGTAAGGTTGAGGATATTATAAAATTGAGCAGACAGCAAAAAAGGGACTGATACGGTCATGTTCAAAGAATAGACACCACCAGACTCCCCTATATTGCATTGCATAATCAGCCTCATGGGACTCGTCCTCGTGGAAGACCTCCTAAAAGATGGAAGGACAGCTGTGAATCTACCTCACAGGAGGAGCAACACTCTGGAGAAAAGACCACATAGGTCTACAACTAAGAAATTAAGATAGAAAATAACACAATATTCTGCCTTCTTAGCGTTGAGCTTGCTCGTGTGTTTCTGGTCCAATGTATTGTCCCGAATCATTGCCTTAATATTATATTTATAGGCCTTTTTGTTGAAAAAATCAAAGACTTTTTAGTAGAAGTAAATGTTAGTTGTATTTAAAAAAAATCGTACTAGTATAAGAGAATCTGTTTTTAACGTTAATACAAATTTGTACTGCAGGTTTTAAACCCAGAAGCTGCTTTAAAAACTATCCCCGTCGCATCTAAACGGCAACTGTCACAATTTACACCAAATAATTGTGTTCCATTGAAAATAAAAACAAAATCAAAACGACGCCATTGTTCGTATTGGATGCCTGGCAATTACTGTCAGTCGGTGGCATCCATCTTCGCTTATCTCCGCTTTATTTATCTATCCTGGACCACCCCAGAGCCGGCGACCCCAACTGTACTGGCACCCGGCTATAGTCACACTCTGTACCGGGAGGCTTACGTCAACTAAAGCTCGACCGGAATATCTCTGCACTTTCATGGTAGCAGCTTTCTAAACACGATACCCGATATTAACCAAATGTTTTCAATACATCTATCAAGTCATATAATATAATAAAATATCATAATTAATGAGTATTACATTATTGTCCTAGAAATAGTATATCAAAAATTATCTTTGAAAAAAATAAGCCTCAAAACTCTCCAATTAGAATCTCATACCATATTAATTTATGATTTTCAGTTTCATTTCATGATGTTTCTCTTTTTAATTGTCGAATACGTTATTCTTTAAAAGAATATTTAACCAGGAAAAGCTAATAAACAAAATATTTTATTATCAAAGAATTAAACTAAAAAATGCGTATCGTTAAATGTGTTTTATATTAATATTTTCGAAATAAGAATTTAACATATCATTTTCAATCGCATTTAAACGTATTTTTTAATCAAATGTTGTAAACGTTTGAACGTATAACCATTTAATATTCACTAATTGTTTCTTGAACAATATAGACTTCTTATTTAATGATTAGTTTTAATAAATATCTGTTTTCTAGAAAGGTAAAGCATTATCAAACGTCTAAGTATGGTGAAATATGTCATTCCCATAAAATAAAATGAAGCTTAAAAAAACAAACGTTTCTTTCATACAAATCATTTTATATTTTTTGATTTGTTCCATTTATTTTATGAAAACAATTTTGGTATCTTTTTTACATTTTTTAAAAGTTTTCTCGATTTCTTATATTGGCTAATAAATGAACCGACATGCATAAACACAATGAATTTATTAATTTGAATGGCTGCCAAGAGTAAGAAAATATTGGTCGAGCTATACACGCTGGTGGCCTTTGCCACTTACATGTGTCATTGATTCCAAATCGAATCCCATTCGATCCCTCATACATCTCTCCTTCGATCCCACCACTGTCCATTGCCCATTCAACAAGACTTTGGTCCATTTCAAATTGCTTTATTAATTGCACGACTGGACAAATAATGCGAAACTTTCCATCGAGTTGAATTTGAATTTACGACAAAGTTTCACTCCATTTACGATAATATGTACATAAAGTAACTTTATATACAGCAGATTTTACTGGATCATATACATATTTTTTTTTTTAAATCAATGGTGTCGTTTTTAAGGTACGACAAATATTGCTTTAATTTTTTTATATATTTTAAATAGTCAATTTGATTATTGTCGCTCTTTATGATAGTTATTTGTGACAAAAAATACGTTTTTACTGTTTTGGTGTTAAAATTATATAAGTTTTTTCGTTTATCAAAAGAATTTTGACAGGTGTAAAAATAAATTTTTCATTTGTTCCAATGACAATTTGAATAAATTCTTCAATAAAAATTTTAAGTTCTTGCTGGTGTAAGATTGTTTTAAGTGCCTAATTACAGTGAATTAAAAAAAACAGTGGATAACGTAGAATAAAAATTAAATAAACACAAATGTCCGGATCGTCCAGCTGACGACAAGTGCAACATCTAAAATAACAATATGTGTTAAATTATTTTTCTTTGTTATTTTATTTTATATTATTGTATTTCAGATAATTTTTATTATTATTGTATTTCAGATAATTTGTTTTAGATTTATTATGTAGACGTTGAACGATCGAAGTGTGCGCGGGAGATGCCTATTGGTGGCGATGAGGTTCGCAACCCATCACACCGCGTCTCTCGCGATGGCGAAAAGAGAAGGATGGAGTGCCGCATCGATTAAAGTGTGGCAGTCCATTCTTTCTGCCTACCCTTTCGGGGAGACGGCGTGATGGTTAGTTAGTTAGTTAGTTATTTTAAATAGTTTCCCTTTGGGTACATATGTCATTAGAAATATATCGACTAAAGCATAGATGGCAGTCCATAAAGGAGTTCTTGTGCCGACCCTTATATATATGAAAGTGATTTTTTTTTGGCAAAATTAGATTAGATATAAGATCACTATAAAGAATGTGCAGAAAAATAATGCATGTATAAAGAAATAGGGATGGAATGGATGGAAGGTGAATGAATTTTAAATAAAATTTAGGATCACTAATATGAGTCTATCGATGCCAACCAGTCTGGCGAAATCTGTTCTTGTCGAAATAAAGAAAAAAGTGGAAGTAATTTTAAAAAACATGGTTTTTATTGATGATTATTTTTAATTTACTTAATTTAAGGGATTTCAATAAAGTCATTCTATTATCACTAATATGATTAGGACATTGGATATAATTGATGTAGCAAGAATAGTCTCAAGTTGTATACAAGTAGTGTAGATGAAAAAATAAGTCGAAGAAGGCTGAGGAAAACGTGGCAATACCACTTTAGTATTTTTAAAATGCTCTCTGAAATAAAAAGTACTAGTAAAGCTTTTTAAATTTATTATATCATAATTATGGTAATGACATATTTCCCCTTGTTGTCGATGTTATTAGCAAAAAATGACATTCGATAACGCCCTAGTAAGTTAAAGAATTTCACGTTCATTAAATAATAAACCCTCTTAGAATACTGATGTTTTATCAATATCAAATACTTAATATGGTGTTTAACATTAAAAAAAAAATACAATAATAATTCGTTTTAAAAATACGTTCTCACACACACATGTATTTACCATATACATTTATTTCTGCACTAAACTTTTTGTTTTTAATAATTCAATTATTCATTTATTTATTTTTAACTTCATTGAGTATGAACGTTTGTGCCAAAACAAAAAGTCGCATATTTAGAAGAATAACTGAAAACGTCGTTTTAGCGAAAACTAACTAACTAACCATCACGCCGTCTCTCCGAAAGGGTAGGCAGAAAGAATGGACTGTCATACTTTTACTGATGCGGCACTCCATCCTTCTCTTTTCGCCCCGCGGGAGACACGGTGTGATGGGTTGCGAACCTCATCGCCACCAATAGGCATCTCCCGCGCACACTTCGATCGTCCAACACCCACAAAACAAATCTAAAACAAATAATATAAAATACAATGATATAAAATAAAATAACAAAATAAAAATAATTTAACACAAAATGTTATTTTTAGATGGTGTACATATTGTCTATTCAATTTATGTTCCACGTATCCACCGTTTTTTTAATTTAGCACATAATGTATTATAATAACACATAATGTTGTTTTCGATGTTGCACACGTTGACATGGACGATCCGGACTTTTGTGTTTATTTAATTTATGTTAGGGGTGACCGGGGCTTGTAGGCGAAGGGGCAGGTAGGCGAACGGCCATTTAAAATTTAGCTAATGAACTCTCCGCAAGGAGACCAAGTCGTAATCGTCGGTTATTCTAATGCACATCTGTCATTTAACTGGCTGACAGATCAGTTGTGTGTGTGTGCTCCTGTGTCAAAAAACGTGTTTTATGCTAACGTAAGTAAATATTTTGTGTTCTACTTTATTGTCTATATCTCAGTTACCACTTAACATATCCGCAATGTAACAACATTATTTAAATAAACATAGTATTACCTACATTACGGTTAAGTTGTTTTTTTAATCATTCATCTTATATTGGTGGAATATTAGGAATTAATGGAAATTTCGGTTTGGGGCAAGTTGGCGAATCTTGTCCGGGGCTAGTTGGCGAATTCGCTTACTTATCCCGAAGGTGGTTTTATGTGCAATAATTTGATTTGCTTTTATTATTTTACAGTTTAATTGAACTTATAATTATGAGAACCTACAAAAGAAAAATGAAAAAGGGGAAAACCACGAAAGATGACATGTTGAGAGCTGTGAAAGAAACCAAAAGATCAATTAGAAGAGTTACTATGGATTTTGGAATCGCTGAACGCACACTAAACCGATATTGCTCAAAAATAAATGTCGATGATCCCAATTAGGAAACAATAATTGTTGTTGGATACAAAAAAATTAAACAGGTAGGTATTTACATAAATAAATAATTATTTTTAATTAAAATTAATAGATTTCGTAAATTAAAACTGTATATTTTCGACAGATATTCAATGCTCAAGAAGAAACACTGTTTGAAGAGTATATAAAAAAAATTGCCGATATTTATTATGGCTTGTCCCCGAAGGTAGTGAGAAAACTTGCTTGGCAGTATGCAGTACATCTGAAAAAAGCAATTTATTTAAAAAGCTTCTTATTTACCTGTTTTATTAGATATTAGTATAATAATTGAACCTATGTTTTTCACTTTTTTTAATAAATGTTTTTTTTTTTGCACTTTTATTTGGACCCCAAATGTTCTCGCCTACCTGCCCCATACTGTTCGCCAACTAACCCCTAGCATGGGGTAAGTAGGCGAACTCGAATTACTTTACTAAAACATCCCTAAAATATTAAATAAAGTGAAATAGTACTTTTTTTACATGTAGAAATACTCCTAATTGATTGGCCGTGTAAACCAATACCATATTCTCCATCTTAATAATTTGGTTATGTTTTTACTAACAAAAACACTAAAAGTTCGCCTACTAGCCCCGGTCTCCCCTACACGTATCCATCATTTTTTTAAATGAGCTGTAATTAGGCACTTAACCAGCAAGAACTTTAAAATAATATTGAAGAAATTATTAAAATTGTCATTGGAACAAATGAAAAATTTATTTTTACACCTGTCAAAATTCTTTATAAAAACGAAAAAACGTATATAATTTTAACAGCAAAACAGTACAATCGTATTACGTGTCACAATCAACTATTATAAAGTGCGGCAACAATTAAATTGACCAAAAGATTAATTCAATAGAAATGAGAATAAATAATAGAGGAATCTAAGAACATAATCGCGACTTTTCGAAAACAATGAAATGGTTAAACTTATGAATAAAATATTTTAGTTGTATCTTCTTTCTCTTGTAGTATTATAGATAGGAGGATTTGTTTATTATAGTAGGTCTCCTAGGACATCGAACTCCAATTATCTCGTCACCTCTTTGCTGATCTTCCGAGTTGGCGGCTTCTCTCCGTCGTCTTATTTTCTACCACGTGTGGAAGCCTGTTGGTGTCTATTTTCTACACGTGGTCGTACCAGAATTACTTATTTTCCTTGTAGTAACTATTATATATTTTTTTTAAATAAAACGATGTTTTCAAACTGCTCAGACAGATTAGTCTGTCGATGCCAGCGAGCCTGGCGAAACTGGTCGCCGTCGAAATAAATACAAAAGTGGAAGTAGCTAAAAACATCGTTTTATTTCATTATTACTTAAAATGAACTTCCATCAAGAAATTTCAGTAAAATCACTTGATTCACTGACAGTAAAATCAATTTAAAAAATATTGTTAATCTTAATCTTCTTCTTCTGATTGTAGATCTTGCCATCTGTTTACGCAGGATATCAACTTTCTTCCTGTGATAAAGACGGCCAGCCTTCTCTCCATCTCTTTGGTGGTCGTCCTGGTGGTCGACGGCCCTCTGGAGTCTCGTGCATCACGAATCAGGTTATTAATGATTTGCGATATTTAAAATTAAAAAAATGAAACAACCGCATTCATGTTTCGATTTTATTAGCCCATCAAATCTTCTAGTGAAATGATTTAACTCTTAGCATTAAAAAAACTGACAATAAAGGGTGCGACTGCGTCCAGGGGATGGTCCGGCGCCTAGAGTAAGCTGTCTATTGTTACTTGTTACTAAACGTCACTTTTGTCTGGGCCCTTTGTTCAGTGACACATATAACTCTACGAAGCGGGTGACAGGTTCTTTGAGGGACGAGAGAGGAGACAGGGAGGATTTCGAGTCCTTCCCCTCAGACGACTTGCCGCATCGTGTAATTGAAAATCGATAAACAATGTCAATACGCTTTGTATGGTAAACTTTAGCTTGAATTTTATGGGGTTAATTTACTATTGAATCTTCTATCTTAGTCTTGATAAATATCATAGTATCGAGCGTAGTAAAATATCTAAATACATATATTACATTTCGCGTTTTATAAAAGCCTAATCAATTGAAATTTTATTACTTGAGAAGCCCGTTTTAACAAGAGACAGAAAAATGGAGAAAGTTATATAAAAAAATAATCGGTGCATTTGCACTCATAGTCAATATACTGCATATATTATAGAAATATATTACACTTGAGTTCTAGTGTCAACTCTTAGGTATAAGTAACTGAAGTTTACAGCTGGCCAAAATAAGATTAATTCAATAGAAATGAGAATAAATAATATAGGAATCTAAGAACATAATTGCGACTTTTCGAAAACAATGAAATGGTTTATATAATGAAAACAAAAAAAATATATACTTAAAATTTCGTTATTATTATATTAGGTCCTTACATATGAAATATGTACTGGCAACTTTGATCTCAAATATCTTCTCTCTGGTTATGAATTCCAAATTCAAATTTATACAGCTATTTACTCAAGTATTTGTGTTTCGAAAATTATAACTCATTTGTTTTTTCCTCAATTGTTTTTTTTTCTTTGCGTCACTCAGTTTACAAAATGGAAAACTTGAAATATCGCGTTATTTACGAGTACGAGTTCCACCGTGGCACCAGTGCTGCAGAAACGGCTTGAAGGATTAATGATGTGTATGGCGACGGTGCCGCAAAAGAAAACACAGTGCGTTTTTGGTTCCAACGTTTTCGTTCTGGAAATTTCGACCTGTAGAACAAGCCCCGTGGACGGCCGGAGACCAAAGTTGATAATGAAGAATTGAAGGCTATTGTGGAAGCGGATCCATCGCAAACCACGTCCGAGTTAGCTGCAGGCTGCGGTGTTAGTGATAAAACTGTTTTAATCCACTTGAAGCAAATTGGGAAGGTGAAAAAGCTTGAAAGGTGGGTACCTCACGAATTGAGTGAAGCAAATCAACAAACGCGCGTTGACTGCTGCGTTGCATTACTCAACCGGCACAATAATGAAGGGATTTTGAATCGAATCATTACCTGTGATGAAAAGTGGATCCTGTATGATAATCGGAAGCGCTCATGGCAATGGCTGAACCCTGCCGAACCAGCCAAACCATGCCCCAAGCGAAAATTGACTCCAAAAAAGTTACTTGTGAGCGTTTGGTGGACTAGTGCTGGTGTCGTTCACTACAGTTTTCTTAAATCTGGCCAGACGATTACGACAGATGTCTATTGTCAGTAACTGCAAACCATGATGGAAAAGCTAGCTCCTAAACAACCGAGGCTGGTTAATCGCTCTAGGCCACTGTTGCTTCATGATAACGCTAGACCACACACTGCACAAGAGACGGCTACCAAATTAGAAGAGCTTCAATTGGAATGTCTAAGACATCCACCGTACTCTCCGGACCTTGCCCCAACAGATAACTATTTTTAAGATAATCAAATGATTTTACTGAAATCTCTTGATGGAAGTTCATTTTAAATAATAATTAAATAAAACGATGTTTTTAACTACTTCCACTTTTGTCTTTATTTAGACAGCGACCGGTTTCGCCAGGCTCGCTGGCATCGACAATAGTCGATCGATGCCAGCGGTATCTCATGTATGATAACTATTTTTTTCGAAATTTGGATAACTACTTGCAAGGGAAAAAATTCAACTCCGATGGGGCAGTCCAAACCGACTTCAAAGATTTTATTGATTCCCGTCCGAATGTTTTTTTTAGTAAAGGGATCGATGAACTACCTATGAGATGAAAAAAGTGCATAGATAGCAATGGTACAAACTTTGATTAAATAAATATATTATATTTAAAAAAAATCAACTTTATGTTCCTCCCATACAAAACGCCAATTTCATATGTAAGGACCTAATATTTAGTGTGCTGCTAGTCATAGCAGCGAGCTGCGGAAACCGGTCGACGTTACACACAAGTGGAAGCCCACTAAATATATAATAATAAAGAAATTTGTTTATAATTTTTTTTAGTTATCATTTTTTTAAATAAGCTATCAAGAAATTTTAATTAAAAATATTAATTATTTGAAATGGTTTATAAAACATTTTTCATTTCAACATATTGATCGGCAAAATCTGTATATTCACAGCATTAGTACGATTAAAAGACAAATATTATCATAATATAAAAATATATAATTAGATGTCATATAAAGAAACTTATTAATAAAATATTTTAGTGATGATGGTGGCGATGAGGTTCGCAACCCATCACACCGCGTCTCCCGCGGGGCGAAAAGAGAAGGATGGAGTGCCGCATCGGTTAAAGTGTGGCAGTCCATTCTTTCGGCCTACCCTTTCGGGGAGACGGCGTGATGGTTAGTTAGTTAGTTAGTTAGTTAGTTAGTTAGTTATAATTAGACGTGACAAGTTGTCATAAAAAAAAGTTCGAGAATATTTTTAATTCAAAAAAGCTAGAGAGGAATATTTTGATTCTCTCCATAAATTATTCGAAATGTCATGATTTTTCCTGGAATAAAAACCAATAATTGGGTCTTACTTAATACTTAACAGTTTATGTTAATTGTTAATATTGTAATTTTTAAATTTCACAATTGTATCTTCTTTGTGTTTAAAACAGTTTTTGTTTTATTTTTATTTTTTGTATTCTGTAGTCATAAGCGATTTGGTAATGTACTGTTATGTTTATGAATTAAAAAATTAATAAATTGAAAAATGAATGACGCGCATGCCCCTTGAAAGTTTCTTTTGAAACTTTCAAGGGGCATCCCTTGAAAGTTTCTGGGTTATTTTGAATTTTGATTTGGTTATTGTTGTATGAAAATAGTGTAAAAAAAAAAACAAAAGGAGAACAATTTGGTATTGTTAATTGTAAAATTTTTGACAGGTATAAAAAAAAATACTAATTTAGATTGTATAGTGAAACAAGTTTAAAAGGGATAGAAAATGTTTACTTCCGTGAATATTTCACGGGTTGCAACTAGTGTACCCAAATTATGGAATAACGCGCTAATGGCGGTAGCCTTTCACATTGCGTTAAAAAGATCTTCTGCTTTAATGCTTAAAATACAATCTTCATAGATGGCGTTAGTGTGTAGATTGAAAAACTACCATGCAAAGGGTGGTGTTGCAGATTAACTTATACGAGGTCTGTTTAAAAAGTATCGCGAATTTTATATTTTTTCAAAAAGTATTTATTTATTCATGAATATCTATTTTGTCCCCTTCAAAGTAATTCCCCTCGGATATAATACATTTATGCCAACGTTTTTTCCAATCCTCAAAGCACTTAAAAAAATCATTTTTTGTGATCTTGTTCAGCTCCTCCTTCGATGCCGTCTTTATCTCCTCAATCGTGGCGTAGCGTCGTCCTTTCATGAGCCTCTTCAGTTTTGGAAACAGGAAAAAGTCACAGGGGGGCAGGTCTGGGGAATACGGTGGCTGCGGCACCATTACTGTGTTGTTTTTGGCCAAATATTCGCGCACAAGCAACGATGTGTGAGCAGGGGCGTTATCATGGTGCAAAAGCCAGTTTTTGTTCTTCCACAAATCCGGGCGTTTCTGGCAGATTGCTTCTCGCAAATTGCGCATAACTTGCAGGTAATATTCCTTATTGACCGTACTACCCTGTGGCAAGAACTCATGATGCACCACGCCCCTGCAATCGAAGAAAACTGTCAGCAAAACCTTCACGTTCGACCGAACTTGGCGCGCTTTTTTTGGTCTTGGCTCATGCGGCAGCTTCCATTGGGATGATTGAGCTTTGGTTTCCACGTCATAACCATAAACCCATGATTCGTCACCAGTTATGACCCTCTGGAGCACATTTGGGTCGTCACGGACCGAGTCCAACATCTCCTGAGCAATGTTAACGCGATGCTGTTTTTGGTCGAAATTGAGCAATTTTGGCACGAATTTCGCGGCGACCCGACTCATGCCCAAATCATTGGTTAAAATCGAATGGCACGAACCAATCGATATGTTTAGGTCCTCAGCAACTTCTCTAA
This sequence comes from Lepidostoma basale, assembly GCA_022606425.2. Lineage (NCBI taxonomy): Eukaryota > Metazoa > Arthropoda > Insecta > Trichoptera > Lepidostomatidae > Lepidostoma > Lepidostoma basale. Next base: position 59,591 of record JAHDVF020000177.1, read on the forward strand.
CGGTGATTCGACGATTGGCTAATACTATTTTCTTCACTTTATCAATGTTTTCGTCTGTTGTTGACGTGCTCGGGCGTCCGGCACGCTCTTCGTCGTTCATATCTTCTCGGCCCTCTGAGAACATTTTGTACCACCGATAAACGTTGCTTTGGTCCAAGGTAGCTTCACCATATGCCACAGTCAACATTCGAAATGCGTCCGCGCACTTTATTTTGTTTTTCACACAAAATTTGATACAGATTCTTTGATCCATTTTTTGGAATAGGCAAAAATCGAAGACGAGCCAAAACACATCCAAGCAAAACAGCTGTCAAAAATTAACTAAACATTCAAAATGGCCGACCTTGTCAGCATAAGTAAGGGACATGAGTACCAACATAACGCTACAAAAATATCAAAAATCAAATATACGTAGCCAGCGGAAATTCAAAATTCGCGATACTTTTTGAACAGACCTCGTATACAACATCCAAAATTTGTCAGACATGGTGGTCATAAGAAAAAATGTGGAATGGGGAATGTTGTATTACATAAAGCGCGCGCTTAACCCAACCAATTACAGGTCATAAGTCATGTAAACACCTCGATCAACCATATTCAACCAGAACCAATCTGCCTCTGGTGACACCGGTGGGAAGAGCAATTAGTCTGCTGAACGCGGTCTCCTCGGAGATCGACGTCTTTCATGTTAGTGAAAGTACGTTCAGAAGGCAAATACTCTTGATTCTGGAGAGTATCCTGTCTTCCTAATGTTGAACCATCTCTTATGCGTTTCTGGTAGTATACTATATATAATATATTATTTTACCTGTTCTCAATAGATGCCTTAAAAATAAATTTTGTAATGTCTGTTGATGAAATAAACTGATTTGATTTGATTTGATTTGATTTGATATTCTGTTTCCAATTTGCATCTTCGTCTCTATTGAGATACAATTAATTTTTGTATGGAATAACTGTTTTATTTCAAATTGCGTTCGATTGTTTTTTAGTGGTCGGTAATCGGAATAGCTTGCAACACTTAAAATTTATATTTTATGGTACCAACCAGTCTAAAATAATTTGAATCATATCGGGACAATACTCGTTTAATTGAAGTTAGAGGAGTGTAAGGTGTACCAGGGCCGGCTACCCGGCTACTTGGCCCACTGTTATTACGGGGGCCATACATCACGGCGCCAGGGCCGCCCCCGCCGCGGGCGCCCGACACCTGCCCTGCCCAGCGAGCTGTAAAGGCGAACACTATGGAGCGGGAGACATAACGTATGACCACATACACATGTGTGAATGTTCAGCATATAGCCGATGTAACCAAATGTGTGAGCCTATAATTATTGTGGGCCTTGCATTACATACTTTTACACGTCTATATACTCGTACATTATACATTCCAAAACCTAATACATACCAACACTAATGTGACCAGACGTCCCGTTTTCACCGGGACAGTCCCGTTTTCAGGCAGAGTGTCCCGATGTCCCCAAAAATAGCTTCGAGACGCCAAAATGTCCCGTTTTCGAAAAGATAGAAACTCATAGTAGAATTTTAATAAATATAAAAAAAACGCGTTAACATATTGTAAAAATTATATTTTAACGATGTAAATGGAACTAGAAATAGAAGAAGACCGAGGAAAACGTGGCACGATCAAATAAATCAAATATTGAATGTCGGCCATGTGAGGAGTCAGAGAAATCGAGATCCATGACACGATGTATTAATGCTAAGGAAGCGAGGGGAATATGTCAGGAAAGAAAAGTGTGGCAGTCCAATATTTCTGCCTACTGGTAGTTAAAAAGCGCACAAATATGAATCCTGGCGATAGAATCTAGTACTAGTAGATGAAGGCGTGGGCATGCGCAGTAAAATAATACAGTATTTTCATTACAATTGCGCATAAAATCTGATAATGCATCTGACCATAGATAAATTAAGGGTCTTGAATTCTAATAATCTATGCGCTTGGTAGCTGCAAGACAAGTTATGATCTAGCCTGTTACATAGTAAAGTAAATTCACTCGTAAATTCCATGGTAATTTTTGTCAATAACATAGTGCTTTACTTCGTTCATTTGTTAAAAAAAATCTCTTTAAACTTTCAAAGAATGGTCTAGAATACCAATATTCCATGCGATTAGGTGGAAGATAAATTGTAATCTAGACTCTTTTATACAGCGCTCTTGAGGCAATTTTTCGGGAAAACAGCGCTTTATAAGTTGTCCAAATTTATTATTAATATTAAGTACCTATGTTTTTTTCGGTGTCCCAGTTTGAGGGGAAAATAAATGGTCACGTTAACCAACACCCATACTAATGCAGAATATTGTAAAAGACAAATACTTACAGGTTACTTACTTACGTAAGTAACCGAAAAAGTTATAGCCTTGATTATTTTTTTTCAGCTCCTCGATCATGCTCCTATTGCATCCCAGCAGTCCGTTTCCGCAGCTATATCAGCCAGAACATTATCAATTATAAAAAATTAAATGTTAAAAGGTTGTGAAATGTGATTAAAAGAGATTTTTTTAATTCTAAAATAATTATCAATTTTCTGACAAATCTGTTTACCTACATACCCGTATTTTGTATAATAAAAAGAAAATACTTAACCAATACAATTTTGCACTCTTCTACATTCTAACTAACTTACTAACCATCACGCTGTTTCACTGAAGGAGAGGGCAGAGAGAATGATCCGCTACACTGTTCTATCCTGTCATAACTATCGCGTCTCTTCTACATTTTCGCATCGTAACATACACGCTTTTCGATTGTTTTAACTTTGAACGTGGCCGCCTTTCAGTATTTGATTAATTTGGTCATGCCATGTCTTCCTTAGCCTTTTGCGAATTATTCTTCCCTCATCCATTTGTTTCATATATATATAGACCATCTTAGTTATCCTTTATCTAGGAAGCATTCATCCGCCTTACGTTCCTTTCTTACTTCATCGTTAGATATTCTATCAAACATTTTGTTTTCCGCACATTATTCTTAGTGACCTCATTTCTACGGCATTTTTCATAATGTCAACTCCAAGCTTCACTTCCATAAATAAGGGTCGGCACTAGAACACACTCATTGTGCACTGCCATCTTAATACTAAACATTTTGATTTTAGATAAATTAAGGCGTTAGCACTAGAATTCTATAATATCGTTTTTTTTTCACTTATAGTTTATTTATCTCGACGTGTTTCGAAGGCTTTACACCTTCATCATCGGAAGAACGATATAAACTGAATGATTCTGGATAAAGGTGTAAAGCCTTCGAAACATGTCGAGAAAAATAAACTCAAAAGAGGAAAAAACAAAATTTTCATTCATAAAAAAATCGTTTTAACATTTTACTTGTGTGACGTTCACCTACCACCGCTGCAAATTGTAAGCATAATTGAATAGTTCATTTAAATAGTAATCTGAAATCTACGTAGTAAATGTGGTTATTGAGGGTGATTTCATACAAAAAAAAACATTTTTTTCTTTCGGTAACCTGCAGAGTAAGTACCCTAATTGAAATGGTGAATAATAAGTGTGAATGCTTGCTGCTTATTGATTCTAAAGGGCTAAATACTAGTTTTTATGCTTGAATATTAAAGAAATAAGCAACCTCATATATCAATGTCACAACTTGTATTCTACTTTGTCTATCAGCGTATGCGGAATACGGAAATAGATTACTTTGTTTAAAATAGTGCAAAACACAGGAAACACAACAAAAATAATTAACAAGAATGAAAACGTCGGTTTTCTAGAAGTTTTAGTATATTTTATGAGAATGGCATGCATCGCCTTGCTATGGCATTATCAAATATACATAAATGATAATGTATTTGCAAGGTGAAACATGTCATTCGTATAAAATATAATAAAACTACTAGTGAACGGACGTTTTCATTCGATTTAATTATTTCATTTGGAGTTTTGTTATTCGTCTCGTCATTCTGATGAATTATTTAATTTGGAGAATTTTTAGAAACCCTTATGTATGGAAGCGAAACATGGAATTGCCAGAAGAAGGATGAGAGCAGAATAAATGCGGTAGAGATGAGGTCCGTTAGACGTATGTGCGGTAGAATAAAGTACGACAGAATTTCAAATACTGTTATAATATAAGAAAGAAATGTAGAGCGGAATAAGGTATTATGAACAAAATATGAAAGGATCGCTGAGTTGGTTCAGACGTATGGAGCCCATGGGTGGAGAAGGAATGGTTAATAAAGTATACGTAAATTATGTAAATGGAGTACGGAATCGATGTAGACCGTCCAAAACATGGCATGACCAAATTAATCAAATTTTAAGGGTTGGATATGTGAGAAGTCGGAAGAATCGACGTGCGTGTACGACAGGCGGTCCATTCTCTCTGCCTACCCCTGCGGGGAATCGGCGTGATGGTTAGTTTATTAATTAGTTATTTTTAATAAACGATTTTTATGTATTTAGTCGGCGTGGTGGTTTTGTTCGTTTTGTTGTTTTGGAGAATTTTAATTTTCACGAGAATTATACGAGTACACGCTATTCAATAAGTCATGGGAAATCTCGGCATGACCAGATTAATCAAATTTTAAAGGTCGGCCATGTTAGATGTCGGAAGAATCGTCGTACGTGTATCACTCGCTATATTATATGAATGTGGAGGATGCTAGAGACTTGTGTCAGGATCAAGAATTGTGGTGGTCCATTCTCTCTGCCAAACCCTTCGGGGAAACGGTGTGATGATTTGTTTTTGTTTGTAATTTAGAGTTTTACGTCATTGCTCGAATAGCAATAATAGCTACTTTAAAAACATGTGTATAAACTAACTAAAAGAGAGACAGAATATGTGGATGAATACCACACTATTATATCCTTACAAACTTCTTTAAACTCCTTTATATTAATACCATAATTTCTTCAAATGTCTTTCTGTCTTATGCCACCTGGAATAATTCGTTTGGGTTTCCTTATTTATACCAGTCCAGTATTTAACGTTACGCAGCTAAGACGTTTGCCTTCTGCCAAATCCACGTCACGTTGCCCATTGTCATAAGTTTGATGCTTATATACGTCTCTACACAAGATGTGAGCCAGACATTTAATCACCTCTCTGCTACATTTGGCTCCACTCAAAACTTCTGAATTGTTGCCCAAATCGGTCCACGGTATACGAACCATTTTTCTATATATCCAAATTATGAAAGTCTGTTCATAGTATGCCCTTTCAGTTTTGTGGTATGAACAAGTTTCTGAACCATACAACAGAACTGACCAAACTTAACACTTCAACTTTTTTATTGTTTCATTGAATTATGTATAAAATAATTATTACGAATAAGAACATCTGTTTTCTAGACGTTTTATTATTGTAAAATTTATGAGAATAACATGTTTCTTCTTTCTAAGGCATAATCAAAAGTGGACATCGTACCTGGGCAGTATAGTTATTAAATCAATAAAAAATAGAGAGTATTAATATTTATTGAAACCCTGTGGAATTTCATAGTAATAGTTAGAATGTTTCAATCTTGGGATTGGTTTGCAGCAATTTCTTATATTATTCTCTTCCATTCTTCCCTGTCTTGTGCGGCTCTTTTGAAATCTGCATATGATGAGCAGCGCGCGTCCACCAACAGGTCCTCCAGGTACTCTCGGCGTGGGCGTCTGCTAAAGTTTGTCCCCTCGGTCATATCCTCCATTATGGCATGCAAGAGACCTTCTTGACATATTACATGGCCGATCCATCTTGCACGCCTTTCGGGCAAGTAGTATAATACACTTTGTAAATTGAAAACAACGTTGTTTATAATCCACAAAATATTAAAAATCGAGATATGTTTTTAAGGATACCTCCATCTTCATGTGTAAATATATAATAAGAACTAAACAATAAAGTTTAAAAAAATAATGTGTCGATTTTTACATCTGAAGAGGAGGTATCCTCCGAAAGATGTCGTGATTATTAATATATTGTGAATTACAAACTAGGTTATTTTCAATTTCCAAAATGTATACTAATACACTACATTATACTAATTAATATTGTTCAATAATTATACTCAGACCAACTGACTAACTAACCATCGCGCCGACTTCTCGAAGGGGTAGGCATAAAAATTGGACGACCACGCTTTTCTTTCTTAACAATCTTTTCTTGATTCCTAAACCTTCATACATCGTGTCATGCACGCACATCGATTTCTCCGACTCTTCAGATGATTCAATATTTGATTTATTTGATCTTCCTCTATTTCTAGCTCCATTTACTTCTTTAAAATATACTTTTTTATCGTTCATTCTTTAGATGTGTCCAAACCATCTTAATGATCCTTTCATCAATTTGTTTATAACACTGCATATATATTTATATCCATACCCATTTCACTTCTTATACTTTTATTCGACACTCCATCTTACACAGTTTTCTACACATCGTCTAAGAGATCTCAATTCCACTGCATTTAATTCTACTTTCATCCTTTTTTGTCAGTTCCATACGTAATATATTTCATTAAAAAATAGTTTTGACGCATTTGCTCCGGGTTTTTTAATAGTTTATATATTTAAATAGACGCAAAATACTTACCTACCAATAAAATGTCAAATAAGTCATTAAAAATTAATTGAATTAAATATAGTATTTAATTGTGTGGCCTGCAAAATAAATGGGTTTGATGTAGGTAGTGACACCCTGTTGATTAGTGCACGCCATTCTGATAGTTGGTATTCATGTAGCTTCACGTCATTGATGATGGATATTAACTGATTATAAACATATTAAGGGTGCAAAAACTCTATAGAAATTTAAATATAGAAGCAATTACATCAACGATATTTATGTATTTGGAATACATACAAATATTTTCAAATAATCGAACCCAATTAAAATAACGTTCTTCATGATTTTTCGCTTGTAATTAGTAAACACTCATACTGTCGGCGACATGGCATAGCCACAGTGTTGACAGAATTAAGCATAAATTACCCTGTAGATGGAGACTACAACGTTCTCCGAAACTTCGGTCAAAGTCAAGTTTTATTTTGTATATAACAGGTCGTTTGAACCCACTACTGTATACAATTTGTTTTTAGCTATTATATTGATGCTCATAGATAGGTAGCTAATCTTCTTCTTCTTTCGGTGCCATGTCAGGTCCCCCCTACGTTGGCGATCACTGCAGCAAAGGTATCTCTATCCTGTGCCACTTGGAACAGGTCCTGTACTCTTGTTATTCCTGTCCACTCTTTGCGGTTCCGCAGCCAGGACAGCTGCCTTCTACTAACTCCCCGACGTCCCTCCACTTTACCCATTAACGACCTTCGTGGCAGAGTGGTAAGAGCTCTGACTTCCATATAGAAGGTTCCGGGTTCGATTCCCGGCGATGACAGTGTGATTGTCACCACTGTCTTTGGTCTGGTGTAGAATTCACGTGACAATAAAATGGTGATAGATTGGCTACACGAGTCACGAGAATCAATATAATAGCTTAAAAATACAATTGTATACAGTTATTGGGTTCAAACGACCTGTTGTATACGTAAAAAAAAGCAAACAAACAAACACAAAAAAAAATTATATCATTCGATGGAGGTGGTATTTTTCTATTTTTCTCCCCTTAGCACATGACCCAAATATAAGACCATTCTAATTTTCACACTCGACAACAGCTCTCTATTGGCTCTGGCTCTCTGTAGTACGTCTGTATTACTGACCCTATCGGTCCACGGTATACGGAACATTCTGCGGTATATCCACAGCTCGAACGCTTCCAACCGGATCATTACATTCACTAGAGTCCAGGTTTCGCAACCATATAGTAGAACAGACTATATATATATAATATTTAATCATTCTTTGTCGGGGTTTCAAGAAGCTTATCTATCGCCACTTCATTATAGCGTGAATTCTACACCAGACAGTGTGACAATCACACTACCATCGCCGGTAATCAAACCAGAACCTTCGGTAGTCAGAGCTTTTATCACTCTACCACGTTACCACCACATCTTCTTCTTCCAGTGCCATGACGGGTACCCCCGACATCGGTGTAGACCTCTCTATCATGTGCCAAACAAAACAACTCCTCCACTACCTGAATTCCGGTCCACTCCTTGTTTTTCTCGAGCCAGGACATCCGGGGTCTTTCCACACCGCACCTACCCTCGATCTTTCCTTTCATGATGAGGTGAAGCATAGCGTATTTCTCGTTGCGGAGAATGTGTCCCAGATATACCATCTTTCTAGACTTCACATCAGACAACAATTATCTTCCTACTCTGGCTCTATGTAGCACCTCATTGTTGGTGACCATATCAGTCCATGAGAATCGCAACATTCTGCGATGGAGCCATATTTCAGGTGCTTCTATACGATTAATTATGTTCACTTTGAGGGTCCAGGTCTACACTCCGTTAAGTAATATGGACCAAATATAGCACTTGACCATCTTCTGTCTCAATTTTAAGTTGATGTTGTCATTGCAGAAGAATGGTCTCATATTATTGAATGCGGCCCTCGCAATTTCTATTCTGCACCTCATTTCTTTTTCGGGATCAATGTTACCACCACTTAGTTATACGTAGGTATATACCCAAGATCCTTAAAAAACATATTGCTACGAACTGAGAAAATTTATGCTCTTATTAAATATATTTTGGATGACCAACCACTCTTTTGCGTAAATTTAACTAACTTACTAACCATCACGCCGTCTCCCCGATGGGATAGGCAGAAAGAATGGACTGCCACACTTTTTTTTCCTGACATATTCTACATACATCATCTCTCACTTCCTCAAAATTCACATCGTATAAAGCACGCACGTCGATTTCACTCACATGGCCGACATTTAATATTTGATTTATTTGAGTGTGCCAAGTTTTCCTCGGCCTTCCCCTATTTCTGGTGCCATTTACATCGTTAACATATATTTTTTTACCATTATTTCTTCATTCATTCTTTCCGTATAGCCAAACCACCTAAAATAAATAACTAAGATTGTAGAAAATAAATATTTATGATAAATAATTATCAATAATCCAAAACACTATCCGAGTTTTTCAATTAGATTTAAATGTTCATTTGTTTTTCCTCAAAACATTGCGTCTATATCTATCATCATTCTTTATAGTTTCTCTCTCGTGATATAAATTCTTGGAGACCCTGAAGACTTGGAGAACATGGAGCGCAAAGATAAGCGCAGGGCGACCGCAACTACAGAGGAAGGATGATCTGTATCGACACGTCTGCAGTCTTACAAAACGAAGTGGTATGGAAGCAAATAGAGGAGGCTTTTATCTAGGAGTGGATAGGAATATGAAGATACCACTTCTTATTCAATAAATACCCATTTCCACACCCATCCAAAAAAAGTGGTGTCAGGAGGTCACCTAAAATATGGACTGACGACATTGCTCAAATAGATTGAACGACCCAGGTCGTTAATATCTGTGTCTCTTTCGCAGCCAGATGCGGAAGGGACAATACAGGGACGAGTGGAGAAAATGGAAGAGGACTATATCCAGCAGTTGGGTGTAGAAGGTTGAAGATAAAGAAGAAGAAGAAATACCCATGTAACAGCTGTACCGGATCTTTGTAAATAAATAAAAATATTCGTTAGTATAATACTTATTTGAAGACTTCAGCAAGATTCACACAACTTGCGGCCGGCGTAATATACCACGCGGCCCGGTGTGCCCGACTGTGGGGAAATTGAGCCTAGGGCAGAATTCCTTTATTTTTATCATTGCCTTATAAATATTTATATCAAAGCGCTTGTTTCGGGGGAGTGCTGCCCGGAGATTTACGGCTGGACTCGAACTAAGAGAAGCGTTTATGTTTGCTTTTTTCTTTTTAATCGATATATTTGAACAGCGCCAACGGCACTCGATCGGATTATTGTAAAGGATTCTTTGAATCGAAATGTGTTTGGGTTCGATTTAAGGCAGCCGGTTTTCACACAACCAATAATTAGACACACGCCGTCATTTGTTACGTTTGTCTTTTGTCAGTGGGTCTTCTTCGGGGAGTGATGCATAATTACACACAGAATCTTCATTTTCTTAGCTTGAGGTGTTTTCTCTATATATTTTTTTTACCGCGTAAGGTGTTTGGCTACTTTTTTCGTCGTGAATTAAATCATTAATAGTAGACATTTAAAACGTTCAATTTAAAACATTCTCAGTTCTTTCCCGCTTCGCTGAATAATTATATAAATTAACATTTTAAAACATTTCATTATATCTAATGATTTACCTTGTTTAATTATAAGGTAAGGTAACTCGATGACAACTTACAAAATGCATTGAAATACTACGTCTTGAATAATTTACTTTTACATACATAACTACATAAAAAAGAAAGGCGAAAATTGTTTGGAACTGATTTTAAAAATTGCGTTTTCTTATGTACAACCCAAAAGGATTACTCCTGTTCGTGAACAGATCTAGAAAAAGATGAAGAAGAAGAAGCTTTTTCGTAGAGATTTATGTTTATTATATTAAATAATTACCTTACATAATAGTATAACTGTTTCTAATTATAACGGTAAAATTAATTCATGTTTGAATTCCTGTCTGTACTTGAAATAATGTTTGCCATCTCTCTATTTAAAAATACTAATTTCAACTTCGCAAATTATGTGTCGGGGCTTGGGCCTGGATCCGTACAAGATCCAACTGACTCAGGAGCTCAAAGTTATTTACCATAGACAACGCCGTTTGTTCGCTAACTGGGCTTCGGAGCTTTTGGTAAAGGACCCCAACTTTGGCCAAAAAATCATATTTAGGAACGAGGCGCTTTTTGGATGAATCATCATCAGCCGTCTGTCATCCACTGCTGAATGTAGAGGCCTCTCCCAAAGCACATCACCGCCCCCTATCCATTGCCGCTCCCATCCATCCAAGTCCAGCAATCCTATTCAGATCGTCGGTCCAGCGGGCAAGGGGACGTCCAACTCTACGGAATCCTGTACGCGGTCTGGAGTCGCGGACTCCAGAACCCGTCTCCCCCATTGGCCGTCGGTTCTCCGACAGATATGGCCAGTCCATCGCCACTTCAGCCCTCCCATCCTCAGAGCCACCTCAGTCACCTTTGTTTGATGACGTTGTTTTGGATGAATAGCTGTGTTTAATTAGCAAAATTCCCATGTTTGGGGCAACACCAACCCGCACGAGGTTCACCTGGTGACAATGAATCCACAAAAGCTACTGTTTGGTGCAAATTATGGGCCGACAGCGTCATTGATCCGCACTTCTTCGAAAACGACGTTGGTAAGACCATCACCGTCAACCGCGATCGCTACATATTGATGATAACCAATTTCTTTTGAACCGAATTGAACGATATGGACGTGGACGATATTTGGTTTTAGCAGGATGATGCTACCTGCCACACAGCGAACGCCATGATGGACATTCTGCATGAACGATTTGAAGGTATGGTTATCTCTTGCGGAGGTGACGTGAATAAGCCACCAAGATCGTGCGATTGGATCCCACTAGAATTTTTCATGTGCGGTTTTCTGAAGTCGAAGGTCTATTGCCAATAAGCCAGTATAGACCAATGGCATCAAAGTCAACATAATCAATGCCATCACTAAAATTCAGCCGGATACAGTTATTAAAAATTAGACTTCTTGAATCCTTGGCACCATGCAAAGCCTCGGCGGATATTTGAACGATGTCATATTCTGTACATAATGGCATACATTGCCTTCTTCCTTGTTGTAAACCTATGTGGTCTGGTTTCCAGAGGTTTCCTCCTTCTGTCAGGTGGATTTCTAGATGTCCTTCCATCTTTTAAGAGGCCTCCTACGAGGACGAGTCCCGTGAGGCTGATTATGTAGTGCAATATAGGGGAGTCTGGTGGTGTCCATTATATGGACATGACCGTACCAGTCACTCTTTCGCTGTCTACTCCATCTTATTATATCCTCAACCTCACATATCTCTCGAATTTTTGTGTTTCTCACGCGATCTCTAAGTGCTGCTATCGTCCTCAGTGTCTTCAATCATGAAAAAAGAATTGCGTTAATAACTTATTCACAGCTAGTTTCACTATATTTCAAAATCGAACCGTCCTTATCGGAACGTTTTACAGCTGAAAATGCTTCGCCTTAATTGGACATTTAAATATTGCACTAATAAGATGGAAAAACTCATTCGTTTATAAGAGTTGGAATAAATAGTAAATAAGTATAAGCTGTTTGGAAAGATGAACTTAATAATAACTTATTTGATATGGATCTGTATTTTATACGATTGCTCAAGCAACGGTGAATAGATCAGCTATCGTTTCTTTTCAATGGCCGTTAAATGTTCACTGTCAATTAAAATGCAAGAAACATTTGTTATAAAAAAATTAAATATGAAACAAAAGAGAGACTAAAACTAACTAACCATCACGCCGTCTCCCCGAAAGGACTGTCACACTTTTACTGATGCGGCACTCCATCCTTCTCTTTTCGCCCCGCGGGAGACGCGGTGTGATGGGTTGCGAACCTCATCGCGTGGATTTGATAAATTATAAAGATTTGGTATTGCTTATAATTTTCTGGTTATTTTTTATATATGTATTTTAATGAAGAAGCTTTTTTAATTGATAAAGAAACATATTTATTTTTAATTTCCCCATAACGTTGAAATAAAATAAATAAAAAGTTTTTCACATTGACAAGTAGCTATACTTGGTGGTTGGACATATTTAAAAATTATTTAAACATTTTTTTATGATAATTATTTTAATTACTTCCACTCTTTATTTCGACAGCGACCGGTTTCGCCAGGCTCGCTGGCATCGACAGACTGTCGATGTCTGTCAATGTCGACCAGTCTATAGATGCCAACGAGCCTGGCGAAACCGGTCGCTGTAAAATAAAGACAAAAGTGGAAGTAGTTAAAAAACATCGTTTCAGTATTTTAATTTATTTGATACACAACCATTGTATTTTTGAGAATGAGGGCCTACCGGTTTCGCTCTATGCGAGCTTCCTCAGGGTTTTATTCATACAGTATGTATAAAGCTCTGAAGAAGCTCGCATAGAGCTAAATCGGCAGGCCCACGTTCTCAAAAATACAGTGGTTGTATACCAAATACATAGAAAAATCGTTTAATATATTTTTTTACGTTTTTCTTCTTCTTTTAGGTTTGATGACCTGTTGTTGGTTCCTGGAACCAACATTTCAAAATAAGGAGACATTCCCCATTCTGGTTAACAATCACCTGGATATTTCAAATTGCTCCATTTATACGTAAGTAGATAATATTTGATGGATAATAGAGGTAGAATGAAATTAATGAATTGGTCATATACGAATTGAAAGTTTACATGGAAAGAATGAATGACGAAAAAATCGCACAGCAATTGTGGTAAATGCGGCCCGAAATTCAAAATCAGGAAGGTCAACAAAAATAGGTACAGTGGTCGCCAAACTCCTTAGTGAAAAGATCCAAATCTAGGCTCACTGAATAAAACTTTTTTTCATTGATAAATATAACAAATTTATTACATTTTTGTTTTTAAATTATCACGTTTAAAGCGATAAACGTATCTTTAATATTATACATTTCCCTAGTAGATTTATAAAAATCTGGTTTTTAGTCTTATATATAATATAATATAATACATATTATGTGGATATGATATTCAAAAAATATATAAAATTATAACTAACTAACTAACCATCACGCCGTCTTTCCGAAAGGGTAGGCAGTAAGATGGACTGCCACACTTTAACCGATGCGGCACTCCATCTTTCTCTTTTCGCCCCCGCGAGAGACGCGGTGTGATGGGTTGCGAACCTCATCGCCACCAATAGGCATCTCCCGCGCATACTTCGTTCGTCCAACATCCACAAAATAAATTTAAAACAAATCATTTACAATACAATGAAATAAAATAAAATAACAAAATAAAAATAATTTAACACATAATGTTCTTTTAGATTAGCTTTAAGAATAATTATTGCAAACAAGAATCTATCAATAAAAGCGAAAACGGTCGTTCACAATGGAGTTCTGGTCCCATCCCTATTGTATGGAAGCGAAGCAGGGAACTGGCAGAAGAAGAATGAAAGCAGAATAAATGCGGTAGAGATGAGGCCCCTAAAACGTATGTGTGGTAGAACGATATACGACAGAATCTCAAATAAGAAAGGAATGAAGAGCGGAAGAAGGTATAATGAACAAAAATGAAATTAATGAACAAAGAAGATCGCTGCGATGGTTCGGACATATGGAACGCATGGATGGAGAAAGAATGGTTAAGAAAGTAAACATTAATGATGTAAATGGGGTACGGAGTCGAGGCAGGCCGAGGAAAACATGGCATGACCAAATTAATCAAATGTTAAAGGTTGGACATGTTGGAAGTTGGAGGAATCGACGTGCGTGTATGACTCGTTGTATGAATGTGGAGGAAGCTAGAGAGGTTTGTCAGGATAGAGTAGTGTGGCGGTCCATTCTCTTTGCCTACCCCTACAGGAAAACGACGTGATGGCTTTCTCTACCTCAGGGAGCGCGGTTATTACCCGTGGCTCTTTCCGACTGAATTCTTTCTAGGTATGCTAAGCTACCAATCATTAGAGAGAAGGAGGAATATTCACTTGTGAATTCACTTCCTTCAGCTGATACAAAACTCGTATGTCCCGAGTGATGTAGGTCTATTTGTCCCTGATAATTACCTTCGTCAGAGACAGCACAGATTTATTTGCCGCGCTGCAGAACCAACCTGCCAATGGTTATGCCTGTGGGTAGGGTAATCTTATTGCTTAATCGGATCGCTTCGAAGGTCGACATATTTCTGAGAGTGTGGGTTGCCTCAGGGATGCAATATCAATGTTATGATTATTTCTAATTCTTAAGCTTATTTTTATTTTTTTATGCTTCTCTTTAAAATTCCCATAATGTAATTGCAAACGATCTGGAAATAAGTCTGTAATGTTTGTAATTAAAATTAAAATTAAATAGATAAAATGGTTTGTTTGTTTGTTTGTTTCTTTTAGATTATTATATTAATCTTTTTGATAGAATTGTATTTATCGTGAAATTTTTTTTTGGTGTAAAACGATTGACTCTTAATAGAATATGAAAGTACATCTTTCGACCATCTTGTCATATTCCCTGTCCTTGAAATAAATCTCCAATAAGTGAAAAGGAGCGCCCTCACCCAGTCAGCCCGGCAGTCTGCTGTGGCTTAGGCTAACCTCGTCACTCGCCTGACTGCCTTTTCAATTTGGCCGATGATCTTCTCTATTATGAATCTGTGCGGAGCCGCAGTCTAACCTTATTCCCATTATCTGCCACTCAAATATCGGTTTATCTCGGATACAAAGCCAAGGACCATTTTTTGATTCAGATTTAACGCGAGAAGGCACTTCTGCCTTTGCCGAAACTTTTTTTTTAATTAATACAAATAAAATCGTTTGTTTTCTTGAATTTTGTAACATTTGACAATGTCAAAAAAACGGAGCAACCTTTCGGCGTGGATGAGACCATAATGTTACATGATATTTTAATATATTAATTTTTATTGTTTCTTGAACAATGATGTAAAACTCCATATTAAATAATTAATACGAACTTCAACTCGTTGCAGTTCACTACACTAGTAAATGGAGCAGAATGTGGTAATTAACGAAAATTTATGTGACTTTATACATTTTTAACAAATAATTATTTGGGTAGGTCCAAATATTGGTGTTTCTCGGAACTCGATAAGAAATTTTATGACAATGATTACATAGTAGGGGATACTAAATGATATTACATAAATAAAAAATAAGTTATTTGAGGTAGGACGAAATAAAGTGTTCCTAAGAAAAACATATTTTTACAAATTGTTTACAAATGGTTGTACATATTTCAAGGTGACTAATGATTCTAAGTTTTATATATATGTAAAATAAAATCGCCATCCTGTGTGTGTAGACTCACTCGTGCCTTAGAAGGGCGAAATATGTCATTCCCATAAAATATAATAAAACTTCTAGAAAACTAACGTTTTCATTTTTTTATTTATAGCCGCAACTATTATTATTTTTAACTCTTAGCCTCGTTTCACACTGTCGTTCGTTAACCGTTAACTAGTAGCATGTAATTAGCCTATATTATTTTTTCTGTGTTTTTTTTTCTAATATACTTGAATATTTTTGATTTCCCTGTATACCCTTAGTAAATAAATGTCTTAGCCGAAATATATAATTTTCATAAAATATAATAAAACTTCTAGAAAATAGACGTTTTCATTCGTTTTATTCTTCTTTCTTCTTTTCAGACAATTTTTCTTCAATGCTCATAGTATATAGGCCTCCCATATAGGCTTCTTCTAATGTATACAACGATTAATCGTAGGAAAAACGATGAAATCGTCAACAATTCAATTTATTAATCGAATATAGTGTTCTTTATAAGTAAGAAAGATTCTGTCGTATATTCTAGAGCCTCTGACTTCCTCAAACATTGTGTTCACTATTCTACAAATTGCTTCGAAAATGTTTCTATGTCGAGAATTCCTAATACTATCTACTTTTTAAACATATTCTTAATACTTCCCTAACGATACAGTCAAGTAAAAAATAGATTACACAATTGTAGTTATTCTCGCAAATATATATTTTAATTTGTTTGCATTGCTAAGCCGCATTCGGTTCTTATTGGTCCGCACCGCGTGTCCCAAGGAGCATTGTTAGAACTCCCTTTTAACTAATCCGGAATCGAACAAGCGTTTTTTTTTGTTCTCTGTTTACTGTTTGTGCCCCGTGCACACGCTCCAGCGAATTCGCTTATTGCCAAGAAATGCATTATCTGCCAACCGAATGTGGTCGGGTGGAAACTTAATAGAATGCCCCATTTGAAAACTATTGTACCTATTTATTTAGAAACAACCATATTAATACAAAATACAGCAATCTATCCAAAACATTAAAAATATAATGAAATCTGGTAACGTTTTAATTAAACAATCAGATTTTTAATATTTGGAAAAAAAATCAAACCGTTAAAAGGATATTAAAATGTATCAATTCATAATATAAATATTAAGCCTCTGGTGACACCGGAGGGAAGAACAATTAATCTGCTGAACGCGATCTCCTCGGAGATCGACGTCTTTCATATTAGTGAAAGTACGTTCAGAAGGCAAATACTCTTTATTCTGGAGAGTATCCTATCTTCCTAATGTCGAACCATCTCTCATGCTTTTCTGGTAGCATACGAGTACTATAGTATAATATATTATTTTACCTGGTCTCAATAGATACCTTAAAATTAATTTTGTAATATCTATTGATGAAATAAGCTGATATGATTTGATTTGGTTTGATTTGATATCTCTTTTATTCTGGTGTTCCTCACGCAATCTCTCAGTGTCTTGCCTACTATCGTCCTCGGTGTCTTCATCTCGCAAGTTCTCAAAATTTGCTTGGTCTTTACAATGTCTGCCCTCGCTTCGACTCCATATGTCATTATTGGTCTTACGCATGCTTTATAGATTCTCATCTAACTCCTTGACTTTCTCTTCGTCTGTTTTTCTCATATTACTTATTCTCATCTTTGTAGATAAATACTTCTTGGAACTGGTACGGTCATGTTTAAAGAATGGACACCACCAGACTCCCCTATATTACACTACATAATCAGCCTCATGGGACTCGTCCTCGTAGAAGACCACCTAAAAGATGGAAGGACAGCTGGGAGTCTACCTCACAGGAGGAGCAATACTCTGAAGAACAGACCACATAGATCTACAACAATGAAGAAGAAGAAAAAGAAAAAATATTTAAAACATAATGATTATTTAATTTATCCCTTTATCGCACGAAATCTAAAAAAGGGTCCATTGAAATAATAAACAAATTTTCTACGCTTTTGACAGAACCTTTTTGTCATTGGTCGACTTAATTCGAGCTGTGCATTTATGGTACCGTTAAAATATGAGGTTGCTCGAATTATCTCGGGTGTGCGCTTTTCACAAGTTAAGCACGCTCAAGTTACTCAGATTATGTGCGGCAAACTGTTTACAAACGTAAATTTCCTAGAAAATGAATTAAATTTTGTTAGTTTGACAAGTTTTTCGTTTATATAAAGAATTTTGACAGGTGTAAAAATAAATTTTTCATTTGTTCCAATGTCAATTTGAATAATTTCTTCAATATTATTTTAAAGTTCTTGCTGGTGTTGGTTGGTTTTAAGTGCCTAATTACTGCCAAATAAAAAAAAGTGGATACGTGGAACATTAATTAAATCATATAACAGCTAATTTAAAAAACGGTGGATACGTGTAACATAAATTAAATAAACACAAAAGTCCGGATCGTTCAAGTCAACATGTGCAACATCGGAAAAACATTATGTGTTATTACATTATGTGCTAAATTTGAAAAAAAACGGTGGATTCGTGGAACATAAATTAAATAGACAAATGTGCACCATCTAAAAATAACATTTTGTATTAAATTATTTTTATTTTGTTATTTTATTTCATATCATTGTATTTTATATTATTTGTTTTAAATTTATTTTGTGGGTGTTGGAAGATCGAAGTGTGCGCGGGAGATGCCTATTGGTGGCGATGAGGTTCGCAACCCGTCACACCGCGTCTCCCGCGGGGCGAAGAGAGAATTATGGAGTTCTACATCGGTTAAAGTGTGACAGTCCATTCTTTCTGCCTACCCTTTCGGGGAGACGGCGTGATGGTTAGTTAGTTAGTTAGTTAGTTTGACATGTTTTACCTATCACAAAAATGCATTGTCAATAACAATTTTTATTGATAATTTCTTAGTTACGATAATATTCATTGAAACCCTCACAGAGCAGATACAGTATTGCATTTACGGTATCCCCAAACGTATATTAGTAATAACTAGAATAACCTTTTCAGATGCATCAATTTTTTGATTTTTGAAGAACTCTGTTTATTCACTCGGAAAACTTCTGGAACGGAATATTTAACTATAAATCATGATGATGATTTAATATACCAGATACTTAAATATTATTGTGTTAAAATGAATATTTACCAATGTTATAAACTAATAAAACTAAAGTATTTTGATTTTCAAATGAAATCAGTTTATTTATTCAAAAGACATTACAAACAACATAAATGTTTAAGGCAGTTATTGAGTGCAGGTTAAACATACCAGGAACGCATTAGAGATGGTTCGACATTAGGAAGTCAAGATACTTTCTAAAGTCGAGAGTATTTGTCTCATGAACGTACCCTCACTAAAATGAAAGACGTCGATGGAGGGGAGACCGCGTTCAGCAAACTAACTGCTCTTCCCACCGGTGTTACCAGAGGCAGATTGGTTCTGGTGTCCGGTAGGTAAAACAATATGTTCTGTCGCTGTTGGAAATAAATATCAGGGACAAAAAGACCAACACCCTCCAGCACGGCCGAGTTCTCGAAATATCCCCTGATTAATCTAAAGAAAACGGTTATGAGATGCTCTCTCTACGAAGCTGTAGAGAATTATTTCCGAGCTTTTTTAAAAGAAATGCCGTGGGATAGAGCCACGGATAACTACCATACTCCCACATGTAGAGATACCTAAGATTTTTTTTCTGAACCCTCTCCAGTATAACGGAATATCTCGCCTCGTGAGGACTCCATACCTCAGAACTACTTTCGATTCTGCTACGAAACAACCCGTTGTATAGGAGCATAAGAAATGCTAACGCTGGATTTTAGATATACCTACTTAAGGCATTAACACTGGAATTCCACAATGACCTTTTTTTTTAAATACTAGAGTGTTACCACTTCACCGCTGTGGCTGACATAATGACTAACTAATCCTTCTTTGCTGTTTGCTCCATCTTATAATATTCTTAACCTCTCATTTCACTCTAATTCTGGTGTTTCTCGCGCGATCTCTCAGTGTCTTGCTTCCTATCGTGCTTAGTCTCTTCGTCTCGGATGTCTTCAAAACTTGTTTGGTCCTTACTGTCTGCCCTTGCTTCGACTACTTATGTTATTATTGGTCTTGCTTTATAGATTCTTATCTTACTATTAATGGCCAACCTCTATATTAAACATCTACTATAAATGATAGATGAGTCAGTATTGAGATGAGATTCTTCTATTTTGTGAAGTCATGTCAAATGTAGTATGCAATCGGCGAGTTTTGAAGAAGAGAAGAAACAAATGCACCTCTTGCACAATAGTGTGACCAGATCAAGGAGAAGATTGTGGTAGACCTGTCAAAGGCTATGCGGGCTGCAGAAAACAGAGAGGACTGAAGGCGTTTTGTCAGCTCCATAGATCGCGACCATCAAGCTACAATAGCTATGACATAAATGATGTGATGATTGATGTAATAGTTAAGATACTCTTTTATCTCTTATATATTCACCTTCACTTAGTGACGAAATTTAAAATTTGGAGAAATTTAATAAAATACTGTATATTCACAACGATTTGTTTTACTTTTCATAACTATTTTTGGATAGTTATTATCTTTCAGATTTTGTATCATTTTTGTTAAAATGTGCACACAGAAGAAGGGTGAAAACTATCTGAAGCACAACTGTAAATAATATAATAAAATATTTATAAAAATACCCTTTTTTGTTATTTAAACAGTTTTATGGTGTTTTATTCAGTTATTTGTTAATTACACTGGTCAACAACAAAAAATGTGCCACTGACACCATTTTTGCTAATTCTTATGTAAAATAATCTTTTAAATTTGAATATGACCTCAGTGTTTCCTTATCACCCACCGTTTTTGGAATATCCCCCACCTATTTTTATCACTTTTCCATCATTAGGAGGGATGAGAAGGATAATTTTAGCCTTAACATTTATTTTGAGTTGCTAGAGAGATGAAAAGACTACAACATGAACATTTGTAGCAAGGATGTAGATTTGGGACTCCATAAATTGTAAAACAATTATGAAAAATGTTTTTTTTTTAGTTTTTTCGCATTTTTTTCACTTGTGTCATATTCTTGTTTCACTTGAGGTCATTTTCCATAAGAATCAGCAGGAATGGTGTCAGAGTCAGATTTTTTTTTCGACCAACGCAGTTTATTTTAAATTTAGTAGGTTTTCCCTTTTTACATCAAAGGTTTATAATAAATTCAGTTCTAGTGATTAAATAAGAAAGACAGTTTCATTTTAATTATTTTATTATCATTATTTGTATGCATTGCTCTCCTTGCTCGTTTAACTTCTACAATGTTCCGTCGATCATTAAATTGGTTCATATTTGCACAATGATCGTATCTTTTCACAATACATAACACTAACATGGAATTTATCAACGATTTAATAATAAATTATAACTACAATCACACAATGGGCAAATCTTACAACTACCCTTCCAGCGCTGCCTCCACAATCGGAATTTATTTACATTTGTCTGACACTGGTCACAACACCCACCAGCTATTAAAAAATCAGAGACAAAACTATAAAAAAAACATACGATAAAACAGTCAAATAATGTTTCATTAGCGCGAGTTAAATAATGGTACAGATTTTATATTAGTTGATTTGACAAAAAAAATCAATGATTATTTTACAAAATTAGTTGCACATTTTAAAATACAAAAAATTTAATTTCTTTTGTCCTGTTAATATCGTATTTCAATAAAAGATACAATTTTGACATGAATTCTAACTTGTTCTTAATTCAAACATTTTACTGAATTACAAAAAATATATATTTAAAACAAAATATTGAAAAAATTGTTTGATTTATAGAAGCAGCGCTAAGAGATATTTTTACTTCGATATTTCATAGTCTTAGATTATTTTTTTACAATTTTATTCATTTCCTTCAATGCTTTATAAATTGGTTACAGTACTAGTATAAATACTTTATTAATACAAAAATAAATAATATTTGAAGAGCAATACAACTTTGCCACCAAATTATACAATATAAGTATATAAATGATACAAGTTTTTTTATGGTACAAATAAGTGATGGGAATAATCGAGATATCTAAGTAATCGATTTACTTAAATGTCAAATTTCGATTAATTTTTTTTTATTGTCACATATCTTGTGACAAAAACTGTCACAGTGAATATGGTAGACAATAAAATTAAATAACAAATAATGATCATTTTAATGTGATGCAATCGTAATCGAATTTTAATTTAAGAATACAATTTTAAAAACGTTTCTAATATTTCAGATTAATCGAAAAATCAAATGATATTCATCGCATTGTAAAGGAATGTTTCAAAATGATATGATCGATTATTCACATCACTTTTTATAAACTTGTAACACTGTTTTAAAAATTGATTTTACATTTGACTGAATGTTTTTTTTTACACTTTACACACCCTGTTCAGATGAATTAAAAATACTTCATTTTTGAACAGTTTTAGATGTATATTTGAGTCTAGATTTGACCATGAAATTGTAGAAGAAAAAAAATAATAAAAAATATAGAATAATAATCTGGTTATATTAAAAAAAAAAAGTTTATTTATTTACGAACACAATAAAAATATTTCAACTATATTTTTTTTCTATAAAATTATAATAGAATACACAAATTTACATATATTGCATTGGTATAGTTTAAATAAACATAAATATAATATTTTTTTAATATTGTTTATTTATTAAAATATTTGCGAAAATCAATTCTATAGCAATTTGTGCACTGTTATCTGTATGAATGCAAAATTATAAAGATTTTATTTATAAACAAATCTTTGTATGTATGTACAAATAAATAATACAATAACCCTGTTACTTTAAGTCTTTTAAACACGAAAAGTGGATCTCTTAGCAAATTCACTAAGTTGTATATTAAATCAGTTTAACTAGGACGCCATTTGGTGGATGTAGATAATACTGGTGATTTTGGGACACTTGGATCAAACAATTATTTACATTGTTCACCTATTCTTTCATACTGTTATTCTTCTTCCGAGATAACTAATTTATAGTCACGTGAAAAAATGTTAAAATAAAATAAGTATAGCGTAAACGGAACACACAACTTCTCGTAAATGGCAAATGATTTATATAATATAATGATTCCTAACTGTGAAAATGATATGTTACTCATCCTTCAATTTTAAAATCGTATAATTTTTGGTGAAATTAATTTAATTATTTATTTATTAATAGTTTAAAGGATTCCTATATTCGTATACATTGTTAAATCTTTGGATTTGTTAGCTAAAGTATTTATTTTTCACACATTAAAACGTGTACGAGTAATGAAATTTCAATGGATTGATGAAAATTAATTAAAAACATTTTAAGCATGCGCTAGAAAATAATCGTTTGAATCAAGGGTCCTTCGAATCCTGGCGACAGTACAGAGTGTTTAAAAACTAAAACATAAATCCCATTGCACGTTTCAATTAGTTAGATCGTACCAGAACGCCGCTACTCCAACGTAATACTTGGTACGACCGTTAAAAACAATAAACTAAGTTCTTAAAACTATAGATTTTATTACTTAACGTGTTTAATGATACATTTGTAGCTTTACAAAACTTAAAGAAACTCACAAAAGGTGCGAAAATCTGTGTTTTCCTACATTTAATATAATACATTAGGTACCTATAAAACAATTGTTTTTTTTATATGATTTTTCTTTAAATAAAATTTGGGTTGTTCCATCCCAAATCTGCGTCACTGTTTTCAATCTTTAATAAATTTAAAAGGAATATAATACAAACATATTTAACAATAGAATGAAAACTCTTCTACTAACTTACTATGAGATCAGAGTACAGTTAATTTATATTATATATTTTATGCATCGGTTAAACAAGTAAATAAACAAAGTATTTTAAATTTATTTTTCGTGTATAAACTATAATTCTGGGGGTACTTTAAGTGGCAGGATGCCATGTCCTATGATTGGTGTTTCAAACAATAGTAGGGGTGTCATTGCTACAGAGACTAACAGCTCTCAAAAGACGAAAAAATATCTGAAGATTTGAGACGGCTCACCCGGTTTGACTATACAATAAATTCACACCGACTTACTCGTATATACGATAGCTTAGCGTAGCTTTATACAATATCAATATTTATATATTTTGATGAAAATTTACACAGTACACAGTTTTATCCCAATAATAATAAAAATGATCACTTATTTTCTTACATTATATGGCCACAATTTCAATTACACTTTTGACAAAACATCTATGATATAAAATCAATTCAATATTTACAAAAAGCTGGATTGCCAGTCTTAAATTCAATACCATTTGTTTTCCGTTTTACTAAAAGAAACTTTGAAATTTTCAAGTTACAGGTCGAAGAAGAGAAAGTTTCAGAGAAAAATAAATAAGATTACATTAGTGGATCGACTGAATATTTAACATAGTAAAGTTTACCTATCAGTATTTGTACTTTCATCCCTTCAAAGAGTTCACAAATGAAGATGCAAACCATATTGACGATAAATGACTGACCGTTTACAGATAAGTATTTAAGGTGAAGAGTTGATCCCGCGGGGTGGGAACAGCGGATCTCTGGAATAACGGAAAGGGGCGCATGCGCTGTGTACACCCTCGGTCGCCTCGCACACTCCAGGGTCGTCCTCGGCTCATCACGTGTATTCTGATCTCCATCCGGACTGCAACAAATAGGAGCACATCAAATCACTTGCCCTTACACCAATACTTACTAATTAGTAATTCTGGTTAATCGCGATAAAAAGACTCTTCCAAATAACAGATTCAATCATTGACGAAATACATATCAATATAACATGTTTATTGCTTCCTGAACAATGATGCAAAACTCCATGTTAAATAATTAATGTGAATGAAAACGTTGGTTTCTAGACGTTTTATTATTATTTAGGGGAATGACATGTCTCGCCTTTCTAAGGAATTAATATGCATCTGAAAGGCGAGACATGTCATTCTTATAAACTATAATAAAACTTCTAGAAAACATACATTTTCAATTGTACTAATTATCAGTATAACAATTAAATTAAACGTTTTTTTTTGTAATAACTACCTTCACTTTTGTCTTTATTTTGTCAGCGACTGGTTTATGCCAGTTTTATTAATTTAATCATTTGATTATTTTTAAAACATCAATACAATATGCTATAAAGATAACTAATTGCGTTTGATATTGGTTAATAAGTCAATTTTCTAGAAGTTTTATTATAATATATCGAAGTACTAGGACATTATCAAATGTGATATTGTTTTGCAAGGCTAAACATGACACTCCCCTTAAACATAATAAAATTTCTAAAAAACTGACGTAACATCTATATCGAATAGTTATTCTTCTTCTTCTTCCTTGTTGTAGACCTATGTGGTCTGTTGCTCATTCTGTGAGGTAGACTCCCAGCTGTCCTTCCATCTTTTAGGAGGTCTTCCACGAGGACGAGTCCCATGAGGCTGATTATGTAATGTAATATAGGGAAGTCTGGTGGTGTTCATTCTTTGAACATGACCGTACCAGTCCCTTTTTCGCTGTCTGATCCATTTTATAATATCCTCAACCTCATATATCTCTCTTATTCTGGTTCTGAATAGTTTCTGTTTCTTGGAAAATTATGAAAAATGCCATTTAAAAAAAATAATATTATAAATTTTAATATATTTCATGGTAATGGCATGTTTCGCATTGCTAAGGCATTGTCAAATGTTGGAAAGTGTCGAAAAATTGAATAGAATTGATGAAATTAATAATTAGACATTCGAAACCGGTCAGGTATTTTTTTACATAAAACTATTGTATCTAACTAACTAACCATCACGCCGTCTCCCCGAAAGGATAGGCAGAAAGAATGGACTGTCACATTTTAACCGATGCGGCATTCCATCCTTCTCTTTTCGGAGACGCGGTGTGATGGGTTGCGAACCTCATCGCCACCAATAGGCATCTCCCACGTACACTTCGATCGTCCAACACCCACAAAATAAATCAGAAAAAAATCATATAAAATACAATGATATAAAATAAAATATGACATAATGTTCATTTTAGATGGTGCGCTTGTTGACATGGACGATCCAGACTTTTTTTTATACTTTAAATTGTTATAGGTACTTACCATGGAGTTGAGTGAGGTAAGTCCTGTCATGTGGTGGTGGTAGGCGGCTGGCGGCGCGGGCGGCGGGGCGGCGAACGCCTGGTGCGCGGGCCCGGCGCCATACCAGTGCGCAGACATGTGCGCGTGCGCGGGGTGCACGCCCAGATGCGCGCCGTGCTGGCCTGTAAGGTACGCTGGGCGTCAATCGTGATTTGGTGCACACATTTTAATAGCATCAGAGACATAAGGGATCATTTATTATATATTTCTTTGTATTTTTATATACTTGAAATAGTACACGTATTGTACATTAACACATATTCTAATAAAAACGATAAAAGAAACCTTTAAATAATTAAAAATATTGATTTCCAATAAAAAAATAAGGTCCATTGTTTTGGCCGAAACACTATGATACCTTAACATTTTAAACTGTTAAATTGAATAACTTTGTTTTCTGTATCAAAATTGTATTTTATTTTATTGTAACACCTGATGATGTCAACATAGGTTGATTATAGGAGATAAAATACAATTGTGATACAAAAAACAAAGTTATTTAATTTAACAGTTTAAAAATAAGGTAACATTTTGGTTACATATTTGTTTAATTCTATTCTATATTTGTTCATGTTCTGATAACTTCCAACATCCTCCGGAATATCTTCATTCATTTAAAGAGCTTTATATATAAGGGAATTCGGAGATTTGTTTTTTTTTTTAATGGGAGCCTTAGTTTATATATATTTTTTCTTATTTTAAAGTGATGTTAATGCTGGTTAATTGTAACTCTTGTTATTATTATTTATAATGATCTATACTTTTAAGTGTGGAACTAGGAAAAGACTGACCGAAACTAGATACTATAGACCAAATGTTCCCCACCTCTTCGTATCCACAGTCCACTTCACATGAAATAATTCCATCTTCTCTATTGGTTATCCTAATACAAAAAATAAGATTGAAAGGTTGAAGGTGGATAATATCTCTATATGTAAAATATAATAGAAGCAACAATTCCTATATTAACTTAAAAACGTCTATTAAATGTTATATTATAAAAAATAAGTGTTAAATTGTAAAGAAATCACGAAAATTTACTAGTTGATGATGTCAACATAGGTTGACGAAACAGCTGTAGCGAAAAATAAAAAATAAAAATTGTAATACATAAAAACAGAGTTTTATAATTTAACACTTAATAATGTTGAAGTATCTTACATAGTGTTTCGGTCAAAATAGTGAACTATTTAAAAACGTCTATTTTTATTTGACTCACTAGTATTTTATACAATAGTACTCGTAATAAAGAGACTTTAAGAACTATTAGTCAAATATAATTCTTACCAAAGTCTCCCATTGCGCTACCGAAGGGGGATGCCCCAAAGCCTCCCTTGGAGTCCTGCAGCGGCTTGATGATGTCGCCCATGACGCCCATGCCAACGCCGCCCATGCCTCCCATGCCTCCCATGCCGCCCATGCCTCCCATCCCGCCCAGGGAAAGGCAGCCGCCGCCCTTCTTCTTCTTGCTCTTGCTACTCAGCTTGCGATTCCTGGTTTGGATTCCCTCTTTCTTCATGGTCAACGGCCGGTTTACCTGTGAACAAAAAATATATATGTGTTAATTTTTTTGAAATAATCTAACGATTACGTTTGTCGACTTTTTCGACTTCGAAATTAATATACATGCTTATGCCATTTTTTTCTCGGCTATCCTCGGCTTCTATTTCTCAGTCATTCATTCCATATGTCCAAACCATTTAAGTGATCCTATTTTTATTTTTTTTATTTTTTATAATAGAAGTGAGCTGGCAAAGGTGATAAACATTTTGGATGCAATAATAGAGAATTCGTGAATACCCTTACGATAAGAGCAACAAAAAATAACCCATGTTCATTTTTTCCACCCTTTACATCGATTTGGCTCGCGCCGTAATGATGTAAAGAGCTTTTAACAAAATATTTATAATATATTATTTGTATAACAAAACATTCCGTAAAAGTATGATCTGTACCATTTTATACAGCTTTAAATAAACGTGTTTGTAATGTCAAAACCATAAATAATTTCGACCACAAAAATTATTTCTTGAAGACACTCAATTATTTCATATAAGTACAATTCTTCGAGTGCTTTCATGTTGCGAGATGACTAACTGGGTGATCTGCGAATGTTTCTAAGAAACGGCGGTCCTTCAGAGCTTTTAGGGTTACAATAATTATTAATAAAGGACGAAATTCTTAGACTCAGATGCGCTGAATCTTTTTTATACCGTCACACCCTTTCCCTTCTTGATTACAGTAATCATTTTTTTATAATAACCGTTTTAGAAACCATAATACGATCGTTTTAATAACATACTTTGTGCGTTGCATAATACCATGCATTTAGTTTTAGCTATTTGATTTGTGTGTTTTTATCCCCTTAATCTTAACCCCTAATTAGTACTCTGCCACATTTAATAAATAGGTCAGTATTTGTTTAAATGTATTAAAACAAACATGCATTTATACAGGAAATTATACTGTATTGTGTAAAGGCTATATTATATGGTAACTAGTTAACAAAATTGATCCTATTAGCTGTTGTTCATATTTTGATAATGCCTTGGAAAGGCATGACAACCTTCGTGGCAGAGTGGTAAGAGTTATGACTGCCACACCATGAGGTCCCGAGTTCAATTCCCAGCGATGGAAGTGTGACATTTATTGGAATAATGAGTCTCACTGTCATTGGTCTGGTGTAGAATTCACGTAACAAAAAACGGCGATAGATCAGCTTTATACCACGTGTCATGAGGATCAATATAATACTTAAAAACAATTTGTATAATTGTGTATTGGGTTCCAACAACCTGTTGTATACAAAAACACGGTGAAATATGAAATAAAGTAGAACTTCCAAAAAAAATATGTTTTTATTCAATTAATTATGGAATTTATTCTACGTTCGCCATACTTTGTGTTGTAGATGTTTTATTTGTCTTTTTCATTTTTTATATACTTTGTATTTATAACACTAACTTTAAAAAAAAATTCAAATAACATATCAGAGATGTTTCGGACAACCGGTCCTTCTTCAGTGATACATAATATAAAAATACGTATTTAAAATATTATATAACTGTTAATTCAAAAACTTAGTTTTATATCATAAATTGTATTTAATTTACTTTACGACAGCTGTTTCATCAACCAATGTTGACAACATCAGGTGTTACAAAAATATATATCAAATGTCAAAAATTACGAAAATTAAGTAAATTTAATACAATTTATGATATACAACAAAGTTTTTGAATTAACAGTTATAAAATGTTAAAATATCATAGTGTTTCGGCCAAAACAATGGACTATAAAATATTATAAAATTGTTTACAAATATGATCAGTTTTGACAGATGTTATTGTTCTTGCAATAAATTATAGAATTTATTGCAAGAAGCTTTGTTTGTTTTGCTCCCCGTTAAACATTAGTTTAATTATAAAAGGTTGATGCGTCGCCTCAGACAGCTGTCGCATCGGCTTTATTGAATAAGTGCACGCGTCTGCAGACCAGCGGTAGTTATACGAGTATACTGTACATATATATTGAAGTATGTCCCTTACTAATAACACTGCCAGTCAGGATTCTTCAGCAGGCTTTTTACAATAGCTCATTACGGGTCACCAGTATTTATGAATTACAACATTACATGTTCATAGATGGCGCATTGAAACTGACATGTGAATTGTGGTGTTGGATATTAACATATATACAACTTCCAAAAATTTGTCAGACATAGTGGTCATAAGAAAGGTGGAATGAGGAATGTTGTAATTACATAAAGCGTGCGCTTAACCCACCCAATGACAGGTCATAAGTAAACACCTCGATCACCATATTCAGTTTCCAGTTTGCATTTTCGTCTGTATTGAGCTAAAATTAATCCTTGAACATAACATGTCTTCCTAGCGCAGACTATTAGATTGAAATATTATGAATATTATAGTGGGCTATTTTCTTTTGATGTTGTATTGCTATGTGTGTACGGCGGGACATCTAGGGAGAGTAGCGTAGCTTAAATGTGGTCTGGGTCCCCCTCGGTTGCAAATATTCATATATATTTTTTTAACGTAAGTCCTGCATGGACGGGGGACGGACTTAGGGAGTGCACGGGTGAAGCTGACGAAAGGCGCCGCCACCCCTATAATAGCTTCGGGTAAGCGGAGGGAGCATCCTATTGCTCGGCGAACATTGTTTAATCCACAAAATATATTTTTTAAATATATTAAAAAACACGACATGTTTCTTCAGGTGTAAAAATATAATAAAAACTAAACGATAAAGTTTAGTTTTTATTTTATTTTTACACCGGAAGATGGAGGTATCCTCCGAAACATGTCATATTTTTTTATTTTATTTTTTTGCTATTTTGTGAATTAAACAAAGTTATTGTCAATTTCCTAATTATACTGTTATAATATCACAATTTCTTTTTATTCAATGAGAGTGTCGCGACAGCTGTTTCGGCAACCGATGTTGGCATCATCAGGTGTTACAATAAACTTTTACAACAACAGTTTATTGTAACACCTGATGATGCCAAAATCGGTTGGCAAAACAGCTGTCGTGATACTCTCAGTGAATAAAAAGAAATTTCGAAATTAAAACAGTGTTTTAAATTTTATCAGTAATCAAATAATGTTTAAAACTTAGCAATTGGTTATCGCGTCTGCAATTTTAATTCCTCGAACCGTTTGCGACAACTTATGGCAGTATTTCAATTATGTTTGAACCGTTTTAATGATCATTTAAGTATTTAATAAACAAAACGCGATGCAGACAAAAAATTGTTTCCATAAATGTCTTTGATCAAAGTAAAATAAAATACCTGCATATATATTATAAGAACCCACACAAATATTAACAATATAGAACACCTTGTAAGGAATTCTGCCGCACGCAGTCCATAATAATGTTCAAATTGAAAGAAATTTCGGCATTTAAAAGGTAAAACACAATATCCCTCGGTTTAAAAAAATCTACCACAAAATGCGATTGTCCAAAATACAGTGAGCGGTTGTAAGCCATCTCAAATGTTAAATCATTATCTAACACAGTAAAAAAAATTGAAGTGATTTTGTTACTGTGTTGGACATATGGTACAATAACAAAATCATTTTAACTTTTGTCGCTTTTACAATGATGTCAGAACATTTTTTGTTTTTTAATCAATTGTGAATTACAAATTATTCAAAAAGAAATTTCATCATGATTTAATAAAAAATAAAAATGTAGACTCGTTAAGTATAATCAAAATGAATTTTCACATTTTAACTAACAGTATATACGTACAACTACATCATAAGTATATAAAAAAACGTTTTTGTATTAGTTATTAGTTGTATTGAATTCAGTTATTTATTAAGTTAAAATGAATACTCGAAATTAATTATGTGCAATAAATGTGCAAAAAAATCCAATTTAAAAGTATTTGAATTACATTTGATTTGTTTAAGATTTATTGTGTGGATGTTGGACGATCGAAGTGTGCGTGGGAGATGCCTATTGGTGGCGATGAGGTTCGCAACCCATCACACCGCGTCTCCCGCGGGGGCGAAAAGAGATGGATGGAGTGCCGCATCGGTTAAAATGTGACAGTCCATCCTTTCTGCCTACCCTTTCGGGGAGACGGCGTAATGGTTAGTTAGTTAGTTAGTTAGTTAGTTATAAAAAACACACAATTTTCGCAAACAAACACGTCGACTCTGGTGGCTACACGTAGCAGAAATGAAGATGCTGAAGATGATATAGCTAGAAATGAGCACATCAGAGGTAGCCTAGAAGTCGCTCCCATAGCGGAAAAAACAAGGGAAATTGTCTGCGGTGGTACGGCCATGTGAGTAGGAGGGACAATGAATGCATCGTTCACATCTGGAAGACGGAAAGAGGGGACCAAGTCAGCTTCCTGCAACATGGATGTCCACAGTTAGGAACGACCTGCAGGCGCTGGGACTGGACAGCCAGATGACCCTGGATCGTAAGACTTGGCGGAGCCGTATTAGGAGAGCCGACCCCAAATAACGAGAAATGGCTAGGCGAAAGAAGAAGACACTCGTCAACTGTCTGTGATATTTTTAATAATTTTTAAATGTCACGCCAAAAAGGAATTTCATTTTAATTTCAATAGTTCGATATCGTTTATTACTTTTAATTTTTCTGCTTTATTTTACTACAATTGAAATAAATCACTTAATTATATTTAAATTAATTAATTGATAAATAATGAATATCCATACATCTTAATTATATATTATAATCGTGTCAATGGTTTGTTTCGATCCAACGGCTATCTTCACAATTTTTGGATAATTTCATAAATAAAAACTGTTATAAATTAATATTTATATAAAATAATTCTCACGCGATCTCATGAGGAACATCAGAATAAGATAAATATGTAAGGTTGATGATATTATAAGATGGAGCAGATAGCAAAAAAGGGACTGGTACGGTCATGTTCAACGAATGGACACCACCAGACTTCCCTATATTGCATTGCATAATCAGCCTCATGGGACTCGTCCTCGTGGAAGACCTCCTAAAATATGGAAGCACAGCTGGGCATCTACCTCACAGGAGGAGCAACACTCTGAAGAACAGTCCACATAGGTCTACAATAAGGAAGAAGAAATAAAATTAGTTTAGTATTACCGTATTCTACCCCGGTGCAATATGATATATTAAGATGCAAAGGACGACAGAGCGGTCTCATACAAGTTGCAGGCGGTGAGCAGCCATTAAGAATAATAATTTATTACGATGTACAATATAATGCGAGTATGATGGATGTCTTGAATTTATTAGCGCCATTTTGAGAGACATTTTCCTGAATTCGAAATCGAATGCTTAGATTTCGGAATTTAAATGACGCGGGAAACTTCAGTAATTTATGCGTAAGTAATCAGCTCCCCTTCATCGTGGGATAATGAAAAAGTAACTAACGAATATTTAAACCGTAACAAAAGACAATATTTTAGAGTCTCTTAGATCATTAGAATCTGCATCCTTAGAATTATGTTCCATAGACTAACACCCGGGCTTTTTTATAAATACGATATTCTATGAGTATCATGTCTACTCTTAGTATAATACGTTGATAGTACGGATAATAAACAGTGAAATATAATAGAATCAAATGTAATAACCATAGAGTAAACACAAATGTAATAACCATAGAGTAAGAATAATAAATTGATTTTGTTTATTTATTCTTCAGCCGTATGTAAGCCTCTTCTATATTTTACCATTTTTCCCTTTTTACGAGATCCAACTGTCATCTTTTTGGACCTACAGACTCTATTTTAAAATCCTGGGTGCCCATCTGCTAGTTCCTGCAAGACATTGCGACAAGTCTTCCCCATTACCATAATAAGTATTTTTCAAAAGTTATTCAAATGCAAATCAACAACATTAATTGATAGCGAATGTAGAAAAAATATTTAGTATTTTGTTAAAGTTATCCTTGATTTATAGAAATCAGTGATTGCAACGAAGTAAAATATGAATAACCACAATATGAATACAATTTTTTTAAAACGCAATTGACTAACTAACTGACCATAACGCCGTTTCTCCGGAGAGGTAGGCAGAGAGGATGGATCGCCACATTGTTCTATCCTGACCTAACTCTCGCGCTCTTCTAATATGCACGCTTATCGATTGTTCCTACTTCGAACATGGCCGCCTCATGCCATGTCTTCCTTTCCTTGTCCTTCCTCGACTTCATAAAACGTGAATTTGTAAAAGAAGATCTAATAAGCTTTGATCGTGTACTATCCATACGCGTTTTACAAGCTTTGAACATTTTAATTAATATTACGCACGCATCGCGTAATAATGTTAACAAACCGCACACAAACGTAATTAAATGAATTCAAATATCATGTATGATTGATGACTATTGTGAAAACATACGCATGATAATTATAGTTTCGCAGATGTATGAAGATTGGTAACAATGCGCGCGCATTTAAATTCATTCATTAGTTTTGCTCTCTTGTGACACACTTGCAGTCGGCCCGTGTCGCCGTGCGTTTCGACATGCCTTCGCTCTTCTTTTTATTCCGAGCGGCCGACTCGCGAATTTGTGTTTAATTGTAATGCAAACAGCTAACAAGTCTAAATCAGCAGAGGATATCTTCGCAAGGAGCCGTGTGGTAATTAAACGCTGGACATCAACGAGAGCCGTCGCGGAATACATGCATTTTTATTTCGTTGCCCAATACCACCTTGTGCCGTATTTAATGGCGATTTCAATAATAAATAATGAGCTTAATGGAATGCAATTACACTACGGCAGTATACGTGCATCCATTATTAAACGCGCACTTAACATTGCCCGTTCATTTTTTTTTTACAAAAATTCTCGTTAATATTATTTTTACACGGATCCAAATATCATAAATGTTAACACGGTTTCAAAGATTCACAGTTGCTGAGCAACGAAGTAAAACTCAAATACAAAGTTTTAAATCGACTTACTTAGGCGAATAAAAAACTAATTAAAGCGTTTTTTTTCTACAAATTTAGATTTTTTTTTTTAGTTTCTATAAAATTATCCTTGCTGATGTATGTCTCAAGGACATTCCTAATTATTATAAAATTTTATGTCTGAGTTTTACAGAGCTAGTTCAGAAATATACTTGTGGTCGATTAAAAATATGTTTTAAATGGCATATTTGGGACACATTCTTCGCCTAAAATGCTTTGCTGAATCTCATCTTGAAATAAAGATTGGGGATGGTCGCGGCATGGGAAGACCCCAGATGTCGTAGCTTTCAAACATCACGAAATGGACCTGAATCCAGGGGGTGGAGGAGTGGTTCCGACTTGACATAGCACTTTAAGGGGAAGAAGATTATACATTAAAATTAAAGATTTCTGAGCTGACTCAGTCAAGCTCTGTGGTCCATAGGATATCCATATATGTTCTAACATTTGTCTAACAGCTGAGAAACCCATAGAAAACCTTTTTAAGCTAAGATATTTAGAAGAGCGGTCTCCCTCGACAATTTTAAGGCTATCCTCAGAAATAAGTCAATTATTCCGATTCTTCATGTAGGCGACATTCAATATTTGATTGATTTGTTCATGCCATTTGTTAACTCTAAGTTTTTCTAACTTGGTTTCGGATGTGCTAATAACTGACAATATATATATTATTAACAATAGTTTTTAGTACCACTTATATAATAATTTAACCAATTTATATGTATGTTATGTTAAAAAAAAATCAAAACACATAAGTTTGGATTCGGATATAGTATTTCTATCAATAATAATAAGCAACTCTAGCACGTTTTTCATTGCCCAGATCAAGACTCGTAACAGAGCGTAATTGGTGATCAGCTAAAATTAAAAACACCTTTTAAACAATCGAAACGATTTTATTTTGTTTTTACAACACCTTCATTTGTTTTATTGAACCAACCAATTTCGAACTTCGTCATGGTTACAAAAACAAACTGACGAAGCTCCGGCGCAAGCGAAACCGGTTGGTTCGATAAAACAAAATAAAGTGGTGTAAAAACAAAGTGTTTATAATTTTTAATAATACCACATCAAAAATTACGTGCTTCATATGAAAGTAAAAAATAAAACACTTTTTTTGGTGTACGCTACAAAAAGTTCAATCTGTTTTGTATTTTCAAGTTTTTATTTACACCAAACAAACACTTTGTAAACGAGACGTGCGTAAAAAATATATGAAACCGTTTGATAGACTTGTGCATTATTCCCCAATAGAATAATGGTTATATTAATGTATGGAACATTTGTATGGGAATGATTACTATAATTTCCGAAGAGAAATGCTATTCTTAATATAACAAAAGCGATGAAATGAATAAAAATGGAAACATATATCTGCGTGGTTAATCCACGCGATTCGATTGTAATTCATGAGAGCTATAATCAGGTGATCTGTAGTAGATTTTCTCTTCATAGGAAGTCGTCAAATTACTGAAAGTCATAAAGCTTTTTATTTTCCATTCGCATGGCGATGTACGTGACAGATATGTAGATATTGTCGCGATTGTGCAGTACCTACGCCTGCCTGGCGGGCAGTTTGATGTGCAGCCCGCGGACGATTAGCAATAAAAGTGCATATAAAAAGGACAATGCACTTTCCACTAGCAACACTAATGGAGAGGAAGAATCTCTAGAACAACTTGTGAAGCCGAGTTGGTTTTACACTATTTTAGTCATGTATGGATTAGAAGCATGAAACTATCAAAAGAAGGATAAAATAAAATTTATGCAGTAAAAATGAGATCGCTTGGAAGAATTTGTGATAAATTTGCATGTGATAATGTGTCCAAATCAAATGTAAGTAGTGAATTGAAATGGTCATATTTGAAAGGGTCATTTTAATGGTTTGGACAGATGGAAAGAATGAATGAAGAAAGAATGATAAAGAAGTATACGTTAACAATGTAAATGGAACAAGATATAAAGGAAGACCGAAGATAACATGGCACGATCATTTCAATCAAATATAAAACGTCGGCCACGTGAGGAGTCGGAGAAATCGACGTTTGGGCATCCTCATTTAATTTTGATTCTGTCATTTAAATTCTTGTTATGATTAAACTGTACAGTTTATATTTTGAGTATATATTTACGTACCGTAGGTTTAAGACTATAAGTGGTACTGTAAGTGTAAGCTTGCTCGCAATACCTCTTAAAGTCAGGCCTAGGCTGTGCATGAACGAAGCTGACGAAAAGACGCCGCTGCGTCCTATAATAGCTTCGAGTGTGTGGTGAAAACCTTCTTACAGCGCATCCTCCTTTAGTAATTTAGTTTACAACCGCTAGATGTAGTAAACATAACAATCTTGAATATTTATAAATCGTTAAATCTGTGAAATTGAAAGAGATTTAAAAGTCTTAATGAGGAGAGTGTTTTGTTTATATTACATATGTTATATGACGTTGAAATTTTAACATGACTCTTGCGCATCTTCAATCTTTCATGTTTCCACTCCGTGCAGAGTAATACAATCTCCTTGTTCATTGCGACATTATAACAGTCGCAGCCTAGATGCGCTCAGTGCATTCTTACACCCACAAGTCATTCATTTAGTCCACATTCTGGGCGAAATATTGCGGCCAGACACTCTAATAAAGATTAAACCGACTATTGTAAGCGCATAAGCAATGCCCGTTGACTCCGAGCACAATTATTATATCGCAATTTAAAATTCATTTGACGGAACAGCATTGAAATTCAAACGTTTCCTCATTGTGTTAGAATTATTATAAACTAGAAATAATAACTATGGAACGGAATCAGAGTGGCAGATCTTTTGGGATTTTTCAAGGAATATAACAAGCTTTATTTATGATAAGGAATATTTTTAAATACATATCCATTAATTTATTATATTGTTATATAAATAATTAATGTTGAATCCATCGCTAGTCGCTACAGAAAAAAAGCAACAGAAAAACGTATTTACTCACTTATATAATCCAATGTTTTGGCGGAAACAGTATGATACGTAAACATTATAAGCTGTTAAAGTTGTCTGTCAGTTGTGGTAAGTGCATTGACTGCCACCCCAAAGGTCCTGGGTTCGATTCCCGGCGAGGGTAGTGTGATTGTCACACTGTCTTTGGTCTGGTGTAAAATTCACGTGACAATAAAATGGCGATACATTAGCTACCTATCACATGTCACGAGAATCACTATGATAACTATAATAACCTTTACATCGATTTGGCTCATGCTATCATGATGTAAAGAGCGATTCAACAAAATAATAATAATAATAATATAGGGTTTTATGCCATTGTTCAAGAAACAATAAAATATATTTGTAAACTTAGGAAATTGCAAAAATTTTGCTTAATCCACTATTCTCTTCTTATCTTCGTTTATATACCTCCATCTTCGTTTATAAATGAAGATGGAGGTATCCTCCGAAACATGTCGTGTTTTTTAATATTTTTTATTAAATAGTGGAAAACAAAGTTTTTCAATATCCTATGTTTATAATTTGGAATTCCACAGTGTTGTCTTAGCGTTCAACAAGTTAATTATATTTATGTTTAGTTCATATAAAAAATGTATTAGCTTGCTTGAAAGTGCTTTATTTGAAAGCATATTAATAAATATTATTAATTTATAAGACAATTTGTGATACAATGAATTTGAAACTTGGATGTATATTTGTGTGAAGTAAACAGTTAATTGTGGAAACAATGTACCGTAGATTCCTAAACAAGTTTTCTTATAAGAGTACTATCCTACATTTTCCTTTACAGAGAAGTGCACTGTCTGCGTTCCAAGAGGCGAGAGTATTGTGGGAGAGTAATGCGGGGAAAAAAGACGTCTGCGGAGAACTTCCACGCGAGAAGTCCCAGAAGACGGGGAGTTTCCAGGCGAAGATGCAATCTGCACCAAACTTGCCGCGACTGTCTAACTCCCGCGAGCGCAGACTTACTACACCGCACTTCCTCCGAGATATTTAATTTCCTGTCTCCACTTCTGCCTGAGAATGTCTATCGGTTGCGTCTCGATTAATATTTGTTACAATACTTCTGGTGGAAGACTCGGTGTTTTGTTTTGGTTCATCCGCGCGGAATAATCGGGCGCAGTCATTCGAGTACCTGTTTTGTTCTTAAGTTTACACATTGTACGAAATACACGATTGTCCGGAAAAGTTCACAACTTTCTTTAAAAAAAATCATATATTCATTGTTAAAAAATTTCATATGATGTTAGTAAACCCACAACGCCTCACTTGAAAAGTTCGCCATTATATTTAAATATATATCAAATTAGTGGGTACTTATATACTTAGGAAATTGAAAATAACTTTAACTTGTTTAATCCACAAAATATTTAAAAAATATTTAAATACACGACATTTTTCGGAGGATACCTCCATCTTCAGGGGTAAAAATATAATAAAAACTAAACAAAGAAAGACTAATACTCGTATAAAAACCGCATTTAAAATTCGATAAAATAATTATAATTTAAAAATTAACCTGGGATATTTGTTAATTTAAATTATTGTATCGAATTTCAAATGCGTTTTTTATATTAGTCTTTCTTTGTTTAATTTTTATTATATTTTTACACCTGAAGACGGAGGTATCCTCCGAAACATATCGTGTTGTTTAATATTTTTTTTAATATTTTGTGGATTAAGCAAAGTTATTTTTAATTTGCTAAGTATATTACTAAGGAATTCCACAGTGTTAATGCCTTAGCGTTCAATTGTGTGCACTAAATAAAGTAGATTCTATTATAAATATATTTAAGAGTAGAACTGTAATCAAAGTAGCCTTTTAACGATATTTTTTTACTAATATGGGATGGAACAGACAGCAAAAGAATGACTGGAATCTAAAGTATGGACATCACCAGAATCAGAATACAACAGTCCACTAGATATTCAGTCTCACGGGACTCGTCCTCATGGAAGACCTCCTAAAAGATGAAAGGACAGCTAGAAATCCACCTTACAGGCGCAGCAACCATCTGACCACATAGGTCTATAGCAAGTAAAAAGAAGAAGAAGATTATGATGAGGTCCCTAAGACGTATGTGTGGTAGAACGTTATACGACATAATCTCAAATGCTGATAGAGGAAAGGAATGTAGAGCGGAAGAAGGTATTATGAACAATATTATGAAAGGTTCGCTGCGCTGCGCTGGTTCGGACAAATGGAGCGCATGGATGGAGAAAGAATGGTTAAGTAAGTATACGTTAATGATGTAAATGGAGTACGGAGTCAAGGCGGGCCGAGGAAAACATGGCATGACCAAATTAATCAAATTTTAAAGGTTGGTCATGTCAGAAGCCGGAAGAATCGGCGTGCGTGTATGACTCGATGTATGAATTGAAGGAAGCTAGAGAGGTATGTCAGGATAGAGTGGTGTGGCGGTCCATTCTCTCTGCCTATCCCTGCGGAGAAACGGCGGGATGGTTTGTTTTTGTTTGTTGATAAAATCTGACATTTCGTCAGTTATAAAAATCTTATAAGGAGTTTTACATCATTATTCAAGAAACAATAACGATAAATCGTATTAAAAATAGCTTGAGAAAATATGTGTTTTCGAATGACTTGTATAATATTGTAAAATTGACGTATATTTGCTATCAGATCTCAATTTGATACACTTTGTTCTATCTTTCATTAACTAGAAAGTGAGTAATACGCACCGCTGAAATGTTGATTAATGTTCCGACATTTTTCACTCGAGAATTGAGTTCTAAAATAAGTTCTCCGCTAATACGTCGAGAATAAATAGCACATTATGTTAGGAAAGTTTCTCTTGGAAAACTCTCTGAAACAAGGCATGTCGTTTTGTATTTGAAACACAGAACAATTGTTGGCGATTATTTTAAGCCACAGAGCGTACAATTAAGTAAAACATTACTTCTTCGTACTATTAAATTGCTAGATTTTTAATGAGTAATGATTTAACACATATCATATGCAATAGAAATGAGATCTCATAGACGAATGTGTAGAAGAACTGTGTATGAGAGAGTTTCGAATTAAAATAAAGTGAATGCGGTGCGAATTAAGTTTTATGAACAAAATAATGAAAGGATAATTGAAATGGCCTGGACACATGAAAACAATGAACGGAGAAAGATTGGTAAAATAGTATATGTTAACGATGTAAATGGAACTGGATTGTCCAAAGGGAAGACTCTGAAACAGATCCTCCTTTGCGCATTTTACAGGGCAGGAAGGGCACTCCTTTATGTGCAGCATGGATTGCTCCATGCCATAGATGCAGAGCGTCATACCGCTAATCCTTAAAGAAGAGGATGATTACCAGCAAAACATCTGGCACCAAATGTAAAAAAATAAAAAAAACTATATAAAATCGTTACTTATTTTTGGTACATAATCATTATTTTACTGGTCATTTTTACACTGAGGAAGGACGTCTACGATTAAAAACATGTATAATATATGAAAAGTGATATAAGTGTTGTGAATTTACAATATTTTCGAAAGTTATTCAAATGTGAATTCACTATACAAAGTGATACTAAAATAAGTGTCCCTTCGTTTCAAATCGCATTACATTCCAAATAACATTTCTTAAATCAATAATTTAAAGTGTATTAGACATTCATGCAAAACCAAGACATAGTACATGCTAAGAGGAAGCTAACACTGTAGTTAAGTGCTGTCCATATCCCTCCGATGACTAAAGCAATTGTTCGTTCTTTCCTAGAATATTGTCGGCGGTCAAAGGAAAATCAATATTCATACTAAATGTGTTTATTAGAAACGTTAAATTACGATTTGAAGGAGCGACGTGCTCCATTGAATTCAATGTGTAATTAATTCTTATTATCAATATGGACGTGTGACGCTTTCCTGTGAAGGAATACGCGGGAGTACTCTCATCACAGTTCAATGTATCCTACGGATTCTTTGGCGTACAATCGCTTAAAAAGTTTTCGTGTGTGTGCACTTTATAATAATGCTGAAAAACACGATGTTTATGATTGATAGAACTCAGTTAATCCAGGTAATGAAATACAGTCAGCTCATTAGAGATTAAATTAATACAATCAACTCGTACGAGATGATTTGAGATGAAGTTGTCTTCTTGCATCAAGTTTTACATAGCTTAAACATACATTTATCTAAGTAATTTTAATTCTATCGCATTTATTAAATTATTTCAAACTGTTAACTTAAATAACTTTGTTTTTTGTATCACAATTGTATTTCATTTTACGCGACAGCTGTTTCATCAACCTATGTTGACATCATCAACGCCTGATGATGTCAACAAAGGTTGATGAAACAGCTGTCGCGTAAAATAAAATTCAATTGTGATACAAAAAACAAAGTTATTTAATTTAACAGTTTAAAATGTTATGGTATTATAGTGTTTCGGCCAAAACAATGGACTATTTAATTAAATTATTTCTTTTTTTAACTTTGATAAGAAGCCTTGGTAGTTTGAAATATTTAAAAACACTTTTTCACTTAGTATAAACCACTTTATTTGAGATAATTAAATGATATTACTGAAATCTTTACGTATCGATTACTGCCGAAAATTTGTTATGTTTGATTCCAGACCTTTGCAGCTATAATAGATGAGGAAAACTGAATAAGGCGATGCCAACCTAATTGACCAAGAACTTTTACTTATTTTATTTAAATTCAGTAAAAATAAAAACGAAAGTACCAATTTTTCAAACGTTATATATAAATATGTCAGCTATAATAAAATTTTAAATCCGTTGTTTTAATTACCTGTAATACCAATAGATAAATTCAGTAAATTTAACATAAATATTTTAAGGTTATTATTGTATTGAATCATGTTTACCACCCCTAATCTGTACGTATATAAAGGACTCAGTTTGTAATAGTGTCACCAGTCTGTCGATGCCAGCGAGCCTGGCAAAACTAGTCGCTGACGAAATAAAGACAAAAGTGGAAGTAGTTAAAAAACATCGTTTTATTTAATTTTCACTGTATTTGAGTTAGTAGCGTCAACCGGTTTCACTCTGTAGTGAACTTCCTCAGGGTTATACACAAACACCAGTTTGAACAGAATAAAAAATATCTGCATATTTGAAAATGGAATATGTCAATTTCATATCAAATTGCCGGTTAAGCCCAATTTCCTATTATCCTATTATAAAGAATTTTGACAGGTGTAAAAATAAATTTTTCATTTGTTCCAATGACAATTTGAATAATTTTTTCAATATTATTTTTATGTTCTTGCTGGTTAAGTGCCTAATTACAGCTAACTTTAAAAACGGTGGATACGTGTAACATAAATTGAATAAACACAAAAGTCCGGATCGTCCATGTCAACATGTGTAACATCGAAGAAAAACATGATGTGTTATTATTATACATTATGTGCTAAATTAAAAAAACGGTGGATTCGTGGAACATAAGTTAAATAGACAATATGTGCACCATCTAAAAAGAACATTTTGTGTTACATTATTATTATTTTGTCATTTTATTTTATATCATTGTATTTTATAATATTTGTTTTAGATTTATTTTGTGGATGTTTAACGATCGAAGTGTGCGCGGGAGATGCCTATT
Organism: Lepidostoma basale; assembly: GCA_022606425.2. Classification (NCBI taxonomy): domain Eukaryota; kingdom Metazoa; phylum Arthropoda; class Insecta; order Trichoptera; family Lepidostomatidae; genus Lepidostoma; species Lepidostoma basale. The sequence continues at coordinate 102,679 of JAHDVF020000177.1, forward strand.
GGTGGCGATGAGGTTCGCAACCCATCACACCGCGTCTCCCGCGGGGCGAAAAGAGAAGGATGGAGTGCCGCATCAGTAAATGTGTGACAGTCCATTCTTTCTGCCTACCCTTTCGGGGAGACGGCGTGATGGTTAGTTAGTTAGTTAGTTATGATAAGTATGACAATAGCGATATTCTGGTGGGCCGAATACCAGGCCCGAAGGCATTCACCTCGGGAGGCAGCCGATGTCCCAGTGTCTACCGTCCGTCTGTTCTCTGTTATCCAATCGCGATCAATATGCACATGACGCCCCACGTATGCACAATTCGGTGAGAGCAGCCGGGACGTGATGCAGGCAAGCTGCACAATATTGCATCAGGGTAAGCGCCGCATGCAAAGTAAGTACCAGCTGTGGGTGCTTACTTACTGCGTTGATCTCCTCTAGTGCCCCCATACGTGCAACAAGATGCTATTGTATTTTATTTCATTGAAGAAAAGCCGAAAATCATTTATACCGTAGGTTCACAACATTTTCTAACCTACAACCCCTTAACAATAAATAAAAAATTCAATAACCCCTCTTCAATTTTAGTTACACATTATCAATTTAGAGGCTGGCATCAACTTACTGAAATAATGAAAAGGTGATTAAGATGTTTCGGTCACATGGAAAGAATGAACGAAGAAAAGTATAAAAAGGTGTATGCTAACGATGTTAATGTAACATAAAAAAAGAAGAAGATAGAACAAAACGGACTTGGTCTTGGATCTTATGGCTTACAGAGGTTCAGCTCATGTGGCTATTCCTCTTACGTCTGATGGGAACATTGTTGGAAAGTGATTTGGTGGGTTGTTAGTTTATGCGGGGGCATGATTTTTGTGGCCCAGAGTCCTCTCTTAAGGAGGATCAATTTTGGGCGTTTGTGGCGGCTGGAGGTGTTTGGGTCGTGATTTGAGAGGTCTTTTATTGTGGGGTTAGGATGTGAAGGGAGTCCTTTGTAAAAACGTTCAGCAAGTTTCAGAATGAATTCATCTATCATCGGGATTCCCGATTCTAGGTGCACTTGTGTGATCCTGGTCCATGAAGGCGCACCAAGCGATAAACGGATAGCCTTATTTTGCAGGATTTGGAGTTTTCGTATGTGATCGAATCAATCACGATCAAATCAATCAAATATTAAATGTCCGCCACGTGAGGAGTCCGAGCGATTGATGTGCTTTGACGGCACGATGCATAAATGTTAAGGAAGCGAGAAAAGTATGTCAGGAAATAACAGTGTGAAGATCGATTCATTCTGCCTATCCCTTCGGGGTAAGTTTGTTATTTAGTCATAAATTGTATAGAGAATAAAATACGTTTTTATTATTATTAATTATTTAACATGCAGTTCTATACAATTGCTAAAATAACAATAAATAATTGAAGTACAGGTACTTTGAAATTTAATGAAGACAAACATTCCCATTACTGCTCTTTTCTATCTTTCAATCTCTCTATTTATATGGTATATACGAGTGTATAAATTTAAACAGTATGTGAGTTGAAAGCACAAATGTGCTAAAAAATCTTCCCAAAAGTTAAAAATATCATTGAATTTAAAAATAAAGCTCTGATGTAAAGCTCCGGTTGACATAATTCAGACAAAGTTCTTTTAATGCGGTAACTTTTTCACTTGCACTCACATTAAACGTGAAATATCTTAAGTATAAATAAGGGGTCCGTCGCGTTAAAGTGTTATAATTATTGTGTAAAGTTAGCCATGTTTCTCCTCCCCCGCGTCCCATTGCGAGGGTGGAGAATCTCACCCCTCAGAGTCCAACATCCGCAACAATATTTCTAACCTCAAAAGTAACTTCGTTAAGCTCGTAAAAAAAAAGAAATTCGAAGTCTCGTACAAAAAGGCTAGAATATAAATGCAAAATAAAAGAAGTTCGCGCTATTGAAAAGTTATCTGGCCTAAATAAATTTTAAACTTAAGAAAATCAAGCTAATAATTCAGCTGTTTATTTCTAATATTTCAAATCAAATTTCAATGTAAACTTGTGACGAATTAATCCCATATTTAAAATTTTTATCATATCATTAAAACTTAAGTTTATAGAAGATTTTTTTTATTCAAGAGTGGCATGTTTCGTCTTGCTAAGATATTGAAAATAGCATATATAATTTCCCATCAAAGCAAAGCATGCTACTCCCATATAAGAAAACTTCATCAATATGTGACTCAGCATCTTCAATTAAAATTATAATTTTTTATTCACCCGGAAAATATCTAAAATCTACGTGTTGATAATATCCCAACAAGGCGAAACTAATCCTGAACATAACTGAAACTAACTAAATCCGAAACTAATCCTGACAAAATAAAATGTGAAATAAACAAATATGCTTTTTTTCTTATTTTTCTCCGGAAAGTATTTCTCTAAATAATTATGAATTTTTAGAAAACAAAAACAGACGTAATTATTAATACGTTATATTTTATGTAGAGTAGAAAGACGTATGAATACAAATTTAAAACACTTCTAAAAATAATTCCTTAAATGAAGGGATTTTTTTTTATTTTTTAGGGGAGCGCGTAATATGATCTACGACATGAAAGTAAAGTGGTGTAAAAGGTTCTGGCACTTCCAGGGCCGGCGGCACGCGGGGGCGTCAGTACTAATTCAGCCCTGGGCGGGATAAGATGATCCCGCAAACCTGTTAACTGTACAATGTATACTTCAACTTTTCATTTCTCTCCTGCTAAATACCACCACAGCCTACAGGGTGCTGCTTCAAATTACACCATTGCAATCGATATATTTTTCTTCATGAAATAAAATTCGTAAAACTTATTAAATCTTATGTTTTAACTTGAATATAAATGTGCCATAAACGTATATTTTTATCTTGTATTTTTGGCCGGTTTCATAAGTGTTACTGATTTTGACATAATACATAAATAAAAAACTTGTGTTGTAAAATTAAAAAATCATTATTTTATGAAAGCTGAGCTTTTGTTGATAAACTGATTACTTATACATTTTAAAATGTTTTTTAGTAATTTATTGTTTCTTGAATAATGATGTAAAACTCCATATTAAATAATTAATACGAATGAAAACGCCAGTTTTCTAGAAGTTTTATTATATTTTATGGGAATGACATGTTTTGCCCTTCTAACTAACTAACTAACTAATCATCACGCCGTCTCTCCGAAGGGGTAGGCTGAAAGAATGGACTGCCAGACCTTTCTTTCCTGACATATTTCTCTCGCTTCCTCAACATTCATACATCGTGTCATGCACGCGCGTCGATTTCTCTAACTCCTCACGTGGCTGACATTCAATATTTGATTTATTTGATCGTGCCACGTTTTCCTCGGTCTTCCTCTATTTCTGGTTCCGTTTACATCATTAACATATAATTTTTTTAACATTCTTTCTTCATTCATTCTTTCCATATGTCCAAACCATCTTAATGATCCTTTCATTAATGCTTCTAAGGTACTATCAAATGTCTTAGAAGGTTGAAACATGTAATTCCCATAAATATAATAAAACTTCTAGTTAATTTTCTAGTAATGCTAATTTTTTAGAGTATTTTTTCGATAATCTCATCAGCACAATGATCATTTGTCACATATTAAATTGAAAATTACTGCATGTCATCCTGTATCTTTCGCGAGGCGCGAACGGTCGCTGAATTATTCGAGCGGAGGATTTACTCCGAAGCGTACAGTAGCCGAGGACTGCGTTAGGATATAAATTCGCGAGAAGCTGTAAAATCGTAATAAAATACGTTCCCCGGGAGGTTTGTGTCAAGTGCCTTTATTTTATTAATTTTCCCTCGAGTTTATCGATTCAGATGCGTATCTCCGTGCACCGCCACCGAAGTAATAACACTCGCAGTTCCTCAGCTAAATCAATACTCGCTTAATGATGGCGATTTTCCTGGAAACAGGAATACTCCTTTCAAGAAATTGCTTTTAAATACTGCATGCTATGCGTTGGATAGTTAACATCATTTATTTATCGATTCCAAATTAATTAACACACTAATTATAATAAATATAAACTAACATAAAAGGCAGTTTTAAAAGCAATACATGATCTAATTGAATTATATGATTCATTTAACTAATTGACTAAATAACACGAATGAAAACGTCTGTTTTCTATAAGTTTTATTTTATTTTACATGAATAATATGTTTTGCCTGACTAAGGTATAATCAAATGACATTTGATGATGCCTTAGATAGAAAGAACATATCATTCACATAAAATAATAAAACTTCTCGAAAACAGACGTTTTCACTAGTATAAATTATTAAATATTGAGTTTTACATCATTGCTTAAGAAACAATAAGTTACTAACTAACCATCACGCCTTGTCTCTAACGAAGTAGGCAGACAGAATGAAACGCTACACTGTTATTTCCTGACATACTTATTTCGCTTCCTCAATATTCATACATCGTCATGCACGCACGTCGATTTGTTCGACTGACGAGACTTCTTAATTATTTAACAGATTGTTTAGTAGTTTTGATTTGCCTATTAAATGCGCGAAAAGTGACTTGCTTTTGTATTTATTGCATTTATGCAAAACTGTCGAATCGACCCAAAATCTTGGCCGTTGAATATTAATAGTGTAAGACAAAAATCATTGAGTTCAGAGAAAAGAAAGAATGATAAAAATGTATATATGAATGATGTAAATGGAACTAAAAACAGAGGAAGACTGAGGCACGATCAAATCAATCGAATATTAAATGTCGGCCATGTGAAGCGTCTTGCAAGACACGTGTATGAACGTTGAGGAAGCGATAGAAGTATGGCTGGAAAGAACAGTGTGATGGTCCATTATTTAAGCCTACTCCTCCGGGAGACGGCGTGATTGTTAATTAGTTAGTTAGTTGGAGTTTATTCAGTGTAAAGAATGTTAAGTATTTTTTTTTTGTTTTTTTTTTTCAACAGAATATGGTGGTCGAGGCGTTTACAGGACTTATGACCTTTCATTGGTTGGGTTAAGCGATCGCTTTATGTTAACAACATTCCCCATTCCGCCCTTCTTACGAACACACCACGCCTGTCAAATTTTTGGAAGTTGTATATATGCTACTACGTTGCACCACACTTCACATGTTATTAGTTTATTCTAAACTAGCGCCATCTATTAAGAAAGGGTGTAAGCATTAAGCAGAAAATCTTTTTACAGCTTCGTCTCTATTGAGATACAATCAATCCCTATAAATTATTAACCCGCAATGGGTAAAATCCAGTATTTGTCTACATATATTGGTAACATTCAAGAATGTTAAATAAGATTGAAAAACTGAAAAATTAGTATAAAAATAACGAAGACGTGAAAATAAATTAATCAACTTAATTTGAATCACAATCAAAGAACGAAATCAACATTTGCATGTTTACACTTTTCTGCTCCATAGATCGTGTTATTGCGATGTTAAATTAAATCCGAAATATGAAATCACGCCAGACGTCCTAAATGCTTTCCCTCGCCATCTCCGTCTCTTTCGTTTATCTTTACCGAGAATATTCGGTAAGAGACATGGCCAATTAAACAAGGACAGGGAGAGCCTCATGCAGATCTAAATGAATTAGTATCGCGAGTTAATGCCCGTCCAGGGATACAGAACCGGCGGCGACGGTACCTAAAATCAAATACACGACTACAAAAAAAATCAAAAATAATTATATAATATTATTATTATTTATTTATTATTCATTGTAAGATCGATTTCAAAAGATTTATATGCAATTGTCAAAAGAATTCAATATAATAATCTCAAGGATTAAATGGAATAAACGACCTATAATTCTCTTTTTCTTTTTTATATTATTTTTATGTACTTTTTTGAATAATTATCTTATCCTTTTTTATTTACTTTGTATTTACAACACTTACTTTAAAAAAAAATTACATAGACATGTTTCGGACAACCAGTCCTTCTTCAGTGATGCATAATTCTATTAGATGTTTCGGATATTCGGTCCATTTTACAACAGAGGGCTTTGGCTGCTTCAAGACACAGAAGTAACGCAAAGTAATGTTGAATATAGAAGAAACTTATAATTCATTTTAAAAAATCACGATAGTAACAATCCCTAAACCTAAACAAAAATATGTAAAATAATTTTTTGGTCTAACCTAACACGTGCTTTAGCTTAATTTCACATACACTGATAAGGATTTATAATATATGATAATTTATTATTAAAATGTTTGAAATTATAAAGGGCACGTAAGGATTCCAATTTTATTTACAAGTAAGCTTGATAGAACTTTAAAAAATCTATAAAAACATTGCATAACAAAACTATCAAATATTACTATTAGCCAATTGAAGTGACGTCACTGCTGATATGAATTATTCTACAAACTTTTAAATTTCATTAAAAGACTAAGAAGCTTTTTCATCTTACCACATTTTATGCGACTTTCTTTTCATTATTTGTATAAGTTATCGAGTTGCAAATGAGCAACATTTTTAAGTATATTGTACAATAATATGAATTATTGCTTTATAATTATTATCCACGGTCGTAAATTCACGTGTAACATTAACAAAATAAAAACCTTAAATATGTTGTGAATGTCGAAACGATGTAACTTATATCAGTAACCATTTAAGATAAGCTATTTCAATAAAATCTGTGTGCGTTCACCATGAAAGTTTATGATACCTGAATTAGATATATCTAATTATTTCTCGGAATTAATCATAACATAGCGTTACATTAGTGTTGTGCTTAGTGCGCTTATAAACAATTCTCCACATTACTTACTAAATCACCACAATTGTTCCATTAATTAGGTTCAGCGTCGTCAATTCGGAGCGGAACTTGCTACCCAAATATCCGTTCGCTGTTACTCAAGTCGGTTGGGAAACTCTGACGTCAGTCTCTTTATTGTGGGGATCTAATTCCGGAGATGTCTAATTGCTCTTTAACAAAGGCCGTGAATCACGAACACGCACGCCACAATGCCCTGCCCTCTGGAGGCGGGTAGGAGGATACCAAAGGCACATCTCTATCCCTGTTAATCAGCGCTTCTTTACCAACATTCTCTAGGTAATACGGTCTATTTATTAAAATTAAAACACCTCACCATTTATTAATCATTTATAAAGTCGACCTTCGTGGCTGAGTGGTAAGAGCTCCGACTTCCATTCCCAAGGTCCCGGGTTCGATTCCCGGCGATGGCAGTGTGATTGTCACACTGTCATTGGTCTGGTGTAGAATTCACGTGACAATAAAATGGCGATAGATTGGCTACCTATCACATGTCATGAGAATCAATATAATAGCTAAAAAAAAAATTATGCAGTAATTGGGTACAAACGACCACAATAGTTCGATTTGATACAAGGAGAGAAAAAAAATATTGTTTAAACATCTCTCAACTGGGAATCCAGTTATATAAGGCATTTTTTACCACTAACTTCTTCTTATTCTTCTTTTTCTGCCTATTCCCGTCCTACAAAAGACTGGCAACGACTGGGCTTGCTGGGAAAAGACTGCAAAAGAGAGACCTAGGTGGAGATCAACACTACATAAAGGCATGCAAGACTTTAAAGCACAGCGCAGAGACGACGTCGCAGAGAGGAGGAGGAGAAAGGAGAGACCACTGGAAGACGGTGACGGCTCCATTACAAGCGCCTACCCCTGCCCCAGATGCGCCAGAATTTGTGGGTCCAGGATCGAGCTCTTCAGTCACATGCAGACCCACAACCGTGAAGGACAGTCTTCCTCGGACACGAGGGACAGTCGATGATGATGATGATGATGATTCCCGTCCACTCCTGGACAAAAGCCTCCTCCATTCCACGTCACTCTATATTGTGCAGCAACCAGGTTATTCTGACATGTCTGTTCAGATCATCCATCCACCATAGTTGCAGTTGCCCTGCACTTATCTTTGACGTCCACAGTCTTTATGTCAGCAGTCTTCTTGTCCATTTTTCGTCTGAGTTTCTGGCTAAGTGACCTGCCCATTGCCATTTCAGAGTCGCTACCCGGTGGATGATGTCAGTGACCTTTGTTTATTTTCTCACCGTATCGTTTCTGACACTGTCTCTCTAAGGCTTATTCCTAACACGGCTCTTTCCACGGCTCTTTGTATCACTCGTTGTTTCTTGACACTGACTACATAGTTTGCTTTTTATGTTTTTACAATCGAACAATAGATGGCGTTAGTGAGTTATGGCACCACTGTATTTGTGAACACTGACGTTTGTTATTGCGAAGCCAGTGGCAACATAGTAATTGACCGATTAGGTTGTTGATAGTGAACGTTTAAAAGAAGCAATTTTGTGAGAAAATGGAGATCACTCGTGAAGGTTTTCGTTGGATGATTTTTTATGATTTAAAAGAAAGCCTTACTCGACAACAATGCATAGAATCGCTTCGTGCAACTTTTGGTAATGAAGCACCATCAGAGAAGACTGTTTGCAATTGGTTTGCAGAATTTTGTCGTGGTCATGCGTCCGTCAGTGATGAATGACGAGAAGGTCGGCCAAAATCGGTTGTCATTACGCGAAACATTGATGCTGTGCGCATTATGATTAAAGAAGATCGGCATGTGACTTACAAACAGATAGAGGCCACTCTTGGCATATTGCATACTGCAATACAATGATGTTAATGGAACAAAAAATAGAGAAAGACTGAGGCACGATCAAATCAATCAAATATTAAATGTCGGCCATGTGAAGTGTCTTGCATGACACGTGTATGAATGTTGAGGAAGCGAGAGAAGTATGCCTGGAACGAACAGTGTGAAGGACCATTCTTCCAGCCTACCCCTCCGGAGAGACGGCGTTATGGTTAGTTAATTAGTTGGTTAGAGTTTTAATTATAATAATCGTGGTATTTAAAGGTGCGTCATTAGAGTTGTGCACCCCTGGACTATTAGTATGTGTACGCAACATACGGGGGATTGAATTAGGATGTTTTTTAGTATTAATAGCCCGTTGTGAGAGATAAACGGTGGAGTTTTTTAGAGAACACAAGCCGCCCAGTATTAGTGTAATGGACCGCGATGGCCTCCACGTCGGCCTGTCGCCGGCCCTGATGGATGGCGGAGTAGGAGTTGGATGCAGAGCCAGAGATGACGGGACGCTGTATCATCCCACTGTATTACCCTTTACTTAATGAGCCGTTTACTGGGAAGCTGCTTGCCTGATCGATTTTGGAGAATGGAGGATTGTGCAAAACTTTAAATGCGGCAGTAAATATATTTCATTCATAATTGACATTTTTATTGCAATAAAACAATATATTCCTGGACAGAAATAAAAAAATTGTGTATATAACATATGATAATTATTTTGGAGAATGATGAAATTTTGCAAAAAAAAAACGCTGTAAAAATATTTCATTTATAATTGTCATTTTTAAATTTCGATAGAATATTTATCTTTTTCTATTTTTATACAATTTGTTTATACAACACTTATATTAAAAAAATTAAATTATATTGACATGTTTCGGACAACCAGTCCTTCAGTAATACATTTTATAAATATACATATTTCAAAATAATATAAAATTTTATATCATTTTGAAATATGTATATTTATTAATTGTATTACTAAAGAAGGACTGGTTGTCCGAAACATGTCAATATAATTATATTTTTTTAATATAAGTATTGTTTAAACAAAGTGTATAAAAAAGGAAAAGATAAATAAAGCAATAACAACACAAAGTATTGACTAATATAGAAAAAATTCAATAGAATAGACAGAAATAAAAATGATTGTCTATAAACCACTATTTTTAATAAAATTGTATAAGTATTGTAAAGATAACATTTTAAATTAACACAATGAAAACGTCTGTTTTCTAAAAGTTTTATTTTATTTTATGGGAAAGATACATTTAGCCTTGCTTATGAATTATCACATGTATGTTATATCATTACCATAAAATATAATAAAACTTCTAGAAAACAGACGTTTTCATTCGTTTTAATGATTTCATATACAGTTTTATATCATTGTTCAAGAAAAAATAAATACAATATTATTATAATATATTAATTTTCATATTCTATTTTATCTCTCATTTAAACTCGATATAATAATAAAGATCGATCATGTATTCAGATTAATGCAAAAATTATATTGTAGCTCTTAATATTGTTTAAGGAATTTCATTGTTTAAGGAGAATCTCCACTAATCCGATTGTTGTAGTGTCGCGTCGTGTCGCTGTCGGATCGTGTTCCGGGAAGCGACGGCGGCGGTCGTCACGGCTAGACGTCGCCGCTAATTAGTCTCATCTGCCGCCGTTCCTGCACATGCAAACCGCACATCATCATAAAAAGTACACTGTTTTGATGGACTTTTTCAGCAATCTCAGGGTAGTTGCGTGTTTTTTTTTCCGACGCACTCGTCCGTGAAATGTAATACCGCTTGTAATGGAGATGCCGCCAAAGATGCAATTTAAAAAAATCGTAGTCATGATTTAAAAAACGCTATTTTTTACAATGATAATTTCTAATGAGAATCTTTCAAGGTGCTCTTATTTTAAAAAAAGAAATAATTCTATATTAGGAACATGGCATACGAAAATGTATTAGGAACAAAAGTTATAAACATTATTATATGAGTAATAATATAATATATATTCCACCAGTATTTCTTAAGTGACTTCATGGACTCTCATGGATTTATGACACCAGTATTTCTTAAGACACTTCATGGACAATGACTCTAAAAGAACAACAAATAATCTACTGGTTTGAGAATAGAATACTTTGAATTATCCTGGGACCAAGACCCGGTGTTGCAGCAGGAACTTAGAGGCATAGGACCAACCAAGTGATCCGTACGATGACCTAGCAGCCCCTTATAATGAGCACCGTGAGAGCCGGTCGCCTAGCATGGATTGGGCACGTATGCCGAGCCAAAGAGACCAGAGCAATCAAAACCCTGTACCGACTGGAGTAAGATCTCTAGGAAGGCCTGGACAGTGGCGCAGGATCGAGGAGCTTGGCGAAAAATCATCAAGGAGGCTAAAACTCTTCAAGAGTTGTATCGCCATAGGAATTAAGTAAATAAGTATTTCTTAAGTGACAGAAGTTATACATACATAACTTCTGTCACTTCAGAAATACTTATTTTTCTTCTTCCTCCATGCTTTAGACCTGTGAATGCCTGATCTGTGTTCCAGAGGATTGATCTTTCTGTGAGATGGATTTCCAGCTGTCCTTCCTTTAGAAATACTATTATAGTATAATATATATTTATTACTTTTAAAAACGTATTTATCATCACAAATCAAATTATGCCGAAGTAAAACAAAAGGGTTCATGAGTCAAAAACACGTTTTTATCTTGCGTCACTTTAGAAATAAATATTAGTAAGATATAAGGGCTGCATCTCTTGTTGAAGTTGAAGAGAGTTGCCGAGGACCGAGCGGAGTGGAAGAGGAGATGCGTCGCCTTACTGCAGACCAATCGTTAGATTGAGACCGGAGAAGAGAATATATATATTTTTTTAAGACTAACACCAACGATTTTAATAAATAGAATTAGAATTTAATATACATTGTCCACTGTGAGAGGAAATAGCTCATTAATATGAAGAAGAAATCTGGTTCCGTCCATGCTTGAGCTCAAGTCCTCTAGATTAGGATCCAACCATTTTGTGCCCTAAACCGCAAGCAAATCAAATTTTACAGAGAATTATTTATATTTGTACTTATGCATGGATCATAATAGATTTTCAAACATACTTATAAACATTATAAGTTAGTAATGAAAAGGTGATTTCACTTATCAAATTAATAATAGGCAAATGATATTCCAGATTCATACAAGCAAAAAAATTAAATACTTGTATTACGCTAGGTGGTTGGGAGCATTCTCTCTTTAAAAATAGATAATCTATTATGAAAGGCCATTAAGATAAAATCGTTTAAAATAAGTTTTGTTTCTACTGACGGGTGTGTGACCGAACGAGTACAAATGTAAATAAGGAGTACCAAACCAGAAATCGGAAGCATGGAAAATCTAACGACCAGCAATCTAACGCTTAAAATTTATGGGACTTTAATATCCACGTACATTTTTGCTCCCAGTTCTATTAAAATTTTCATACGAGGTGATACAAAAACGTCCAATTTAAATTATTCGTTTTTAACGGCTTCGATGAAAAATAAAGTAACTTAAACATTGTCACATTGACAAAAATAAAACAGATAATATAAACGTGAAATGCAGGCCCGTTAAAAGAATTATCTCTTTCTTCTCTTAGTGCCGTGTCAGGTCCCCCCAACGTTGGCGATCACTGCAACAAATGTATCTATGTCCTGCGCCAATTGGAACATAATCTGTATTATTATCATTCCTGTTCGTTATTTTATGTTCCGCAGCCAGGACAACTGCCTTCTACCAACTCCCCAACGTCCCTCCACTTTACTCATTAATATCAGTGGAAGGAGGTGGTATTTTTCTCCCCTTAGCACATGATCTATATACGAGACCTTTCTAACTTACACACTCGCCAACAGCTCTCTATTGGCTTTGGCTCTCTGAAGTATGTCTACATTACTGACCCTATTGGTCGACGGTATACGGAGCATTATTTGTAAACATAAGAATTATATATATAAAAAATTGTTTATTAAAAAATATATATCATTATCATATTTATAAAGTGAAACATTATTAACTGTTTCATTTGGAATATTGTTATAATATCTTAATTTATTTATGAAATTGTCCGGACACCTGATGATGTCAGGTGTAATAATCAAATAAAGATAAACATGACATTTATTAATCAATAAAATTTAAAATATTTTGTAACGTTAGCTGTCTTGCATGACATGTAGCTTGATCGAATAGAGGATGTTAAAATAGAATTCAGTTTGTAACTGTGTGGCGATTCATCCTTTCTGCCTACGGCATGATAAGTTAGAATAAGAATCAATTATAAAAAACTTCAAAACACAAAACACATACCGATATAATGACTTACTTCCTTTTTCGTTCAAGTCGATTAAAAAAATCATAAATTATACGTTTGTTAAATATAGGTATATGCATTATTCAAAAAAAATATGCAAATCCAGTGGCACTTAAATCATCCAAGAGTGGCTACAGAAGCACAGCTGTATCTAATCAGTGTAAATCACTTATGGCAAGTCCAGTGTAAAAACAGTAACTCGCCACTGACAGGACTTGCCTAAGGAGTACCTGACTATTACGTGTGTGTGCACGTAGTCTCGCCCTGCCCACGCCTCACCCGTCTGCCCTGGAGAATGCACGACTGGACGAAGACAGACTAATCCAAAATAGCCAAAAGCTTAAATAAACATCTTCTTAAACAATAATTAAATAAAACGATGTTTTTTAACTACTTCCACTTTTGTCTTTATTTCGACAGCAACCGGTTTCGACAGGCTCGCTGGCATCGACAGACTGGTCTGTCGGTCTGTTCTTCGTCATGTTTACATATTTTTTGTTCCTGAACTGGCTTTTCCTGAACAACTATGGAATCTAGGATATATAAAAAAATATCCATTTAAAAACCATTAAATTGAACATTTTAAATAAACTTAAAGAATACACAATATTACTATAGCAAAATTTTCACATATTTTACAAGTGTGTATTGTTTCTGTTTAATTATTATTTGCAAATAATAAGTCATTGAATCTTGTATTCTATTATAATTGAAATCATTTTGACTTGTAATATTCAATATAACAATACGTGAACCGTTTACGGGGATTTACATTCGACAAATTAAACTGATCCTTCTTTACTCAAGAAAATCGTGAATGAAATAATCGTGAATACCTGTATCTATCAGCATAACATTTGTAGTAAATGTTGTATTGTAAATCTTAGAGAAACGATTTGATAAAAAAAAATGTGAATTAAAATGTTTTCAATAAGTTGTTATGAAAAGCAAATAGTTTTTTTGAGTCAAAGGGATATAGAAAAAATGGTAAAAAGCATGAGTTATTCGAATGCGGCTCTCCAACAATGGTCGTATTAAAATACTTGTTTTTAAATATTAATTTAATAACATTTTCAAACACAATTTAAAACAATAATATACAAAGTTGCTTATACCAAACTTTAATAGAAAATGCAAGACCATTGGTTATATTAAAAAATGACAGTTTTTAGTTTTGTTAAATAAAATATTTTTAGCGATCAATTCAATTATTATTATATATGATATCTCGTATTATTGAATGCACGTATTTGTAACAGATATCCAATAACAAGATTTTTGAAAATAAAGTAGGTAAAAATATTGTTTTAAACTGTTAAATTTAATAACTTTATTTTTGTATCACAATTGCATTTTATTTTACGCGACAGCTGTTTCATTAACCTATGTTGACATCATCAGGTGTTACAATAATATATCAAAAAATATTTTGATATATTATTGTAACACCTGATGATGTCAACATAGGTTGATACAGCTGTCGCGTAAAATAAAACACAAGTGTGATACAAAAACAAAGTAATTTAACCCTTAAATGCAAGATTTTTCCAAATTCAAAAGTAAAAATATTTTTATACTAGAATTAGTTTGAAAATGACGGGAAAATTTTGTGGATTTTATTCATAAAAAATGGCTTGTGGCAGATATGACTTATTACAAAAAATATATATCAGACATGCAATTATTATAAAAAATATAAATCAAAAATTAATAAACAATGGTAAACTCACCTTTATGGAGTATATAAATTATAAATTATTTCGTTTTATATCCAGTAGCACCAATGAATATAAATGTTGAAACTCTCAGAAATGTGACACATCTACACTCAACGTTATAATTTTTATTAAATTGTCAATTTATTGCTTACAGAGACATCTACTCGAATAATTTAAAAACACAATGGCTCGGCATATTGTTACACTTACGAAATACTATGCATTGGAGTTCATTTATTGCATGTATACAGAGTTATAAGCGCTTAAATAAATTGTTGCAGATATGCAACAGAATGCATTTAAGGGTTAAGTTAACTGTTTAAAATGTTAAGGTATCATAGTGTTTCGGCCAAAACTATGGACTATTTAAAAATATTGTTTATTGAAAAAAGTTGGGTCACAACCGAAACATGTATTTGAAAAGTGTAAAAATACGAAGTGTAGTTATTCAAATATGAATCCACATTACAAAGTGAAGGCGAATATAGAAGATATAATGTTTATCGATGTATTACGAATAGTTGGCTCCTTTGAGTTTACCGACCACTGAGTTAGTTTAGTATAAAAAATGTTGAATATGAAATGATAAAATGCGTTTAAAATGGTGAACGCAGTCAGTTAAGTAGACGTGAGAATTACAACCGTAATTAAATAAACTTTTTTTAAGAATCGCCTCCATAATTAATTTCCACGTAAGCCCGCCGCCGTACGTAGTCTACGGCCGAGCAAGCCTCTTCTAATATAAATCAAATGCATAATTTAATTTTCCCCAATTCTATATCATTGTCAAAGAGAACTTAAGTAGACAATGGTGTAACATTTATTAATGGCACTAAACCGACTAAGACAATGTAAAAATGTATAATGTGGATCGTGATAAAAAAATCTATTTGCCTAAGTAGGTAGTCGGAATTGCTTTATTTGTTTGTTCGAAGTGAGAAGACAGACATTAAAATTATAAATGGATTCATAATTTTGTAAGCGCGTTGAGAAACTTTTGTATTTTGAAACGTACTTATATTTATTATTGTTTTATTTATTTATCGAATGAACGGTGATAAATAAAATACTTAATTTAATCAAAATGAAATATCGACTGAGAAAGAGAGAAATCAATGCGCACGAGCGTGCACGATAACGTATGAATGTTGAGGATTTGAGAGAAAGAACAGTGTGGCAGTCCATGCTTTCAGCCTACCATCTTGAGAAATGACGTGATGTCATCTTATTATTATTTTGGACATAGATTATCACAGGTTTATTACTAATGTTTATAAAATATACCATATTACTTTAGAAATGAGATCTCTTAGACGAATGTGTAGATACTTTGTGTATGATAGAGTATCGAATGAAAATATAAGAAGTGAATGCGGTGCGAATGATGGTGTTGTGAACAAAATAATGAATGGATCATTAAGATGGTTTGGACATATGGAAAGAATGAATGAAGAAAGAATGGTAATAAAATTATATGTTAACGATGTAAATAGAACCAGAAATAGAGGAAGATCGAGGAAAACGTGGCACGATCAAATAAATCAAATATTGAATGTCGGCCATGAGAGGAGTCAGAGAAATCGACGCGTTTGCATGACACGATGTATGAATGTTGAGGAAGCGAGAGAAATATGTCAGAAAAGAAAAGTGTGTCAGTCCATTATTTCTGCCTACCCCTTCGGGGAGACGGCATGATGATTAGTTAGTTAGTTAGTTAGTAGTTTTTTTTTTATTATTTTACGTAACGAAAACGTATGTATTATAAGAGTTTTATAATTCGACATGAAAAGTTATATGTTTCGCCTAGCTGGGACTTTTATGTTTTAAATATATTAATTTAAAATGAGATCATGCTCTGGTAAGGCGAAATATGGGACACCGTAAGACGTCATTAAAAAACCGTCTAGAAATTATACGCTGTCATTTATATTGACATTGTAAAGATCTATAATAGAAACTAGTTAATCCATTTAAGCCTAAAAAATATATATATTTATTTTTAAACCGTAATTTATGACCTTAAGAGTTAATTAAAAAATATCATAGAATATAAAACACTCCACGTAAACCTAAGGTAGAAAATATTTTTAATCTGGTTACATAAAAAAAAATGCAACGGTGCATCTTTGTCTGAGAATTAAAATCTGTTTATGTATGTATAATTTTATTCACACAGTTGGTTGCATTGTACGCCTTAAAATTCCAAAATAAAGTAATCTGTCCGCCTGTCTCTCGAAGTGTTTCTTGTAGAACAGCGTAATTTCGTAATTAGATACACAGATTAAATTACCCGTCAAATATAGGTGTGAGCAATCGCGTTAAAGAAATTACCTTAAGCAGTTCGAATATGCGTTCTTTGTTTGTTCCATTATAATGTATGCGCGGCAAAAAAATGTGAAGGAGCGTTTATCGAATGAATTCAAAATAAAACATTTGAATTACAATCGCTTTCAAAATCTTGCTGTACTTGCGTCTGCACTGCATATTTCTTAATTATTATTAAATATATGTATTATGTGGATGAGAAAATGCTGAAGAAGAGAAAACATTATTCAAAAAATCTCTTTAGCTGTCAACGGATCTAAAAGAAAAATAAAATGATTGAATTAATTAACTTTAAAGATTTTTATGAGATGATGATTTTTTATATTTATGAAAAAGATGGATGAGAGTCGCGCGGGACAGAGAAAAATTTTGACGTTTTAAAGAGGTCTACATACAGCAATGGATAGATGGATGGAAAGAAGAAGAATCATGTTTTGTTATATTTTTTATTATTTCTAGAAAAATGGTGTAAAACTCCAAATCACATATTTAATATTAAAGAAAACGCCCGTTTTCTAGAATTTTTTTTATAATTTCCAAAAGTGACGTTTTTCACCTTACTTGTGCATTTAATAATGCACTACAGAGTCAAAACATGTCTTCCATAAAACATTTGTAAAAAAACTGATATTTTTATCAATATTTAATAACCAATTAACTGCAAAATGATCTTGCGTTACATTATTGAAATATTTTTAATTTAATTTATGGATACAACATTGAAATCAAGACAATGTTTTTATTTCAATATTTTATCTACACTTATCCCAAATCGATTCTCTTCGTCAGCTTGTCTCCATCTACTGCTGGACGCAAGCCTCTCCTTCAGTATTGTCCAAGCCTTTCCCGCCGTCCGCACAATATCATCTCTCCACCTGGTAGGCTACTTCTCCGGCCCAACCTTGGTCTCCATTCAGTAACCCTCTGGCTCCATCTTCCATCATCCCGTCGGCACACATGACCAGCCCACTGCCACTTCATCCTCGCAATGCGTATCCCTACATCGGTGACCCTGGTGCGTCTTCTAATCTCCATGTTGTGTATTTGGTCTCTAAGCGAGATACCCAACATAGATCTTTCCGTGGTCCGTTGTACAACTTTGATTTTGTTCATTGCTTCTTTAGCTAACCTCCATGTCTCGCATCCATAGGTCATCACAGGTAACACACACTGGTCCAGCATTTTGTTTTTAAATTTTGTGGCATGTCCGACTTGAAGATGTTGCCTAGCCTTTCGAATATGGACCAACCGTCTCCTCATCTGTTATTAACATCCTTAAAAGGGTAACTCCAGTTGGCAAACTTAAAAGACTAAGTAATTCATAAACAATCAAAAGATAAATACAATTAAATAGTGTAAATTTTCTTATTACATTTACAATGTAACGTAAAAATATACGTTGTTCCAATCAAGAATAAGATCCTTGCGGACGCAGCGCGCCGCGCGCCGCGACGCTACGGAAGTTTTAAAACGTTTAAATATAGTATATAATTTTTTTATGTATTATGTGAACCAATTTCGCTGAAAATGAAATATACGTATGTAATAATAATTCTGTGAGCACGCTAATAACTTCCGGAACTCTGAATCACAGGCGGCGTTTTAAAATAACCCAATTTAAAACAAGAGACATTTCACTAGCATTTGAAATTTAGTTTTTGTTTCAGAATTTCACCACTCACAACATTGATACGGGCAGTAACATTTCCAGTGACAGTATCTCCCGCGGAATCGCGCCACGAAACTCGGTTATTAAAATATGGTAACAGCGCCGAGGTTTCCTTTATATTTTTCACTCCATCCGTAATGGCGACTTTCGTCATATTCTTTGTTCTGGGCTTATTATTATTATTGTTCTACATTTTGAATATGCTGGAAACAAAGAAGCGGGAGTTTAACTGTTTTCATTTTAATTGAAGGTAATGAGAAAATTGTGGCGGTCTCCGTGACGCGCAATCTCAAAATGTACAAACGGACGCGTTGCGAAGTTTGCCCGCCGAGCGGATAATTATTGTGTTCTGGTACGCCAGGCAACTCCTCCGCCGCGGCCATTTGAATACAAATCACTTGAAATTTATCATTTACGCTCAACTGGGACTCTTCGCCGTTCCTCTCTTCCGACAGGCGCTCATTTCCCGCAAGGGACTGCGGCGAACGCAAACAAAGCTGAAGTATTTTAACTCCAAATATTGCATTCGATCCTCGAGTATCAGATTGGTACTCATTAAGTCAACACGATTCGATTTCAAATTCTCTCAAGATCATAATGTATTATATATAAACCTAATATAAATACTAACTAACAAAATATTAATTGTGTTTTATGAAAGGTCTTGGTAACACAAAAGTCGTTTAAGACCAAATATTGCATTCGAGCCTCAAGTATTAGATTGAAGGTATTACAACTAAGGCAACACGGCCTTATACGATTCGATTTCTCACAAGTTCATAATGAATATTAACTATAATATCAGCAAATATTGAATGTCGGCCATGTAAGGAGTCAGAGAAATCGACGCGCGTGCATGACACGATGTATGAATGTTGAGGAAGCGAAATAAATATGTCAGGAAAGAAAAGTGTGGCAGTCCATTCTTTCTGCCTACCCCTACGGGGAGACGGAGTAATGCTTAGTTAGTTAGTTATATTAGCAACGAAAGACGTTTAAGACCAAATATTGCATTCGATTCTCAATTATCAGATTGGTACCAAGTCAACAGCGGCTTATACTATTCGAATACTCACAAGTATATTTATTAACATAATATATAAACTAACTTAAATGATAATAAAACACTTTGGTACTTTGTTTTTAGATCACTTAATTATTATTGATTTATTTGATCGTACCATATTTTCCTTGGGCTATTTCTAGTTCCGTTTACATCGTTAAAGTTTACTTATGTAATTATTAATATGTATGAAAAAAAAACGATAGTTGTCAAGAAGTTTTATTATAATATTTATGTATGACATGTTTCGCCCTTCTAAGACATTATCAAATGTCACATTTGTAATGCCTTAGAAGGGCGAAACATGTCATACATACTCGTAAATATTATAATAAAACTCCTTGAAAACTATCGTTTTTTCATACACATAACTAACTAACTTACCATCACGCCGTCTCCCCGGAGGGGTAGGCAGAAAGAATGGAACGCCACATTGTTCTGTCCTGACATACGTCTCTCGCTTCCTCTACATTCATACATCTTGTCATGCACGCACGTCGATTTTTCCGACTCATCACGTGACCGACATTCAATATTTGATTGATTGATTCATACACATTAATAATTTAATATGGAGTTTTACATCATTGTTCAAGAAACAATAAATATACTTTTGTAACTATTCTTCATTCATTATTTCCATTTCTCCAAACCACCTAAATGATCCTTTCATTATTTTGTTCATAACACTTTCACTTGCACTGAATTCACTTCTGATATTTTCATTCGACAGGTAAGGAGTCAGAGAAATCAACATGCGTGCATGAATGTTGAGGAATCGAGAGAAGTATGTAAAAAAATAACAGTGTGGTGATAGTTAATTAGTTTATTTTGATTTATCGAACCAACCGTTAGTTATTATTTTTTTTATATAATACATATGTTCGACTAATGGTTAAAAAGATACTAGTTCTAAAGATTTAAAAATATTTACCTACCTATCCAAATAATTGAGACTAGGTACTATAAGATGAAACAATTAAAAATAAATAATTCAATTTAACAAATAAAGCGTTTTTTATATTATTATGAAATTAAAACCACAAAATAAGCACTCTTATTGAAAATAAGTCCATGAAATTGAATCGACAAGTATAAACTGCTTAAAAGATATATTAATATGGGAACAAGCTTACGGATATCTTCTCTTGTGAATTATGTAAATTGTTTTACATATAATCTTCAAAAAATATTGTTGAAATCCAATGCACCTGTCCTAATTAAATTTGCTGACATCAAATCCTTTTCAACATTGCATAAATTCTCCTTTTTCCCAGATGCATTAGTATTTAAATCGTGTTTATAAAAAAAAAAATTTCTTCATTGTTTCTTAAACAATTATATAAAAATCCGTATATCCTTTTATACGTATAAATTAAATAATTTATACGTATAAAAGCGTCAGTTTTCTAGAAGTTTTATTTTAATTTATGGGAAAGACTTGTTTCCCCTTTCTAAGACATTGCTAGATGTCATTATGCCTTAGATAGGTAAAACATGTCATTCTCATAAATTATTAAAAAAATATTAATTGCAAATAAATTATTTTAAAATATTAATTTATTTTATATAACATGAACATTTAATTTAGTGCTGAGTTTATAGTACGATATATTTAACAATGATAAGTGAATAATAAGCATAGCATGAAACTAGCAAAAGAAGGATGAAAGTAAATTGAATGCAGTTGAAGTGGGATCTCTTAGACGAATGTGTAGAAACTCTGTATATGATAGAGTGTCGAATGAAAATATAAGAATTGAATGCGTCACGAATGTAAGCGATGAAAGCAACATTAAGATGGTTTGGACACATGGAATGAATGAATGAAGAAAGGATGTTAAAAAAGTATATGTTAACGATCTAATGGAACGAGAAATATAGGAAGACCGAGGAAATCGTAGCACGATCAAATAAATCAAATCTTTAACGTTGGCCACGCGAGGAGTAGGAGAAATCGACGTGTGTGCACGACACGATGTTTGAATGTTGAGTAAATGAGAGTACTATGTCAGATAAGGAAAGTGTGGCAGTCCATTCTTTCTGCCTACTTTTTTAAAAAAAATATTCAAATTAGTTTCTAGTTTGCGCTTACGTAGTCTAATAATAATGAAATACTCCATCAGAACAAAATGACGAAGGTTCGTGGCAGAACTTGGACATGGCGTTGCTGTGCAGGTATGAACACGATAGCCGCGTAAGATAATACAGGTTCTAACACTAATTCAGTTAATGAATAATAAAAGAAGATACGTATTTAAGAATATTTCCGTTCCGGTAATAAAACAATCTTCGTATTTGGTATGCAAATATAATATCAGCACACCGGATCCGTTATTCTCCGTTCTTCTATCACAGCTCGCATTATTACACACGAGCGAGGTGGAAACAAGACGTACTTCTGTGCTTTCTAGAACGCGCGCAACGAAAGAAGTGATGGAATGTACTTATTTTAAAATACTACCAAATACTAGGTGCAGGTTTTTGACCTATAACAAATCTATTTCGATGTATGTTCATAAAAAACTGTCTGGAGATGTACTTGGGACGTCTGCGCCCTACTTGTTCCGGCGGTTAGCCCTATGGCCTATAATTAGGAGCTATCGACAGCGGAAGAAACTACCCATTTTTCTTGCACAGGACCTAAACTATATGATAATCATTGAAGAGTACTCAATTCACAGAAAAAGATCAGTATATTTGATAATATTTTACGAGGAAATTTATCATTAATATAACGTAATTAGGTACTTTACTCAACGCCAGTGAGAACTTCAAAATGCTATCAAACTATTCAAATTGACATTGAAACAAATGAACATTAAAGTTCGAAAAATCACGAAAATTTATTTTGACATTTCGTCACCTGAGAGTAAAAGGGTTCCAACTAACAAAATTTCACATTTGGCTTTTTTTCGTGAAAAGAATTCTTACTAACTTTATCTATACGTACAATTAATAAAAAAACATGTAATAGTATCGTAATTTTGATGTTACAAAAAGAATCAAGTTCCATCTGATCATTCAAAACACACGATTCACCAAAGAAGGATTCCTTTAAACTTAGAACTTTATTATTCAAACTGTTGCCAGACAAAATTTACACGTTTCTCGGTAAAAGAATATCTGGAAATTGGAATAAAACCCCTTTATTCCAAGATAAACACCCGAAACCATCAAAACTTTAACTTCATTTTTCTCAGCTTTTTACTTTAGTCAGTTGGAACCTTCTTACTCTCAGGTGACGATTTGTCAAAACTCTCCACAAAAACAAACAAAATATATTAAACACCTGATGGTACCAACATAGGTTGGCGAAACAGCAGTCGCAAAAAATAAAATAATAATAAAAATTGTGACAACATAACAGCGTTTTAAATTTTAACAGTTAATTAAAATAAGGATATGCATATGACAATTGCGTTATGTACAAATCTACATAATTAATGTGTTGTATATATAATATTTCAATTGCACAATCGTTTTGCTATTTTTTTCAGTCTGGTAGCTTGAGTGAAACAATCAGATAATTGTGAAAAAAATGTCAATGTATTAGATGGTCGAATCTGCGATTGAAATAGTCCTGCGTGCCGGGACCCGAATAACACGTCGCAGATTGACAGATATAATCTCGAGACACCGTGTATATGTGTATTTTATAAGATACAGGTATGCGTATCTCAAAGCTAACATTAAAACATGACTTCTGTCGCACTGAGCTTAGAGCGAATTCCTCCAGTGTGTTTGGCAGCCGCCGTAATCGGTCGGCGGAGAGATAAGCCCCATCCGGAGGCGTCGAAGCCTCGCAAAGTGGGTTGTGAATTAGTTAAAAGGGATCTAGAAGGAGCCATGCTCGAGTGCGACACCGAGAACGGAGTCGGCCAGATTTGATGAGGGGCATTTATCTTGTTGACGCTTGTCATTCGTCTCGATGGTATCTGCGGCTTGGTGTAGGCCCGGGCCAAAGATAACCCGCGTTATCGGCCAGCTTCATCGGTGGCTGCTGATGGACGCGCTCCCTAACGACCGCCGATAGCATCGGGACACTACCGGACACGGCCCCGCCCCCCGCGTCCGCCGCCCTCCGCCCCACATCACACACGCCGCCGAGACCCAATATCGCGGACTAATTCAATCTCACTACTGCACCTGATCCGCTCCAATAGCTCTCTCCGCGTGAGACTGCAGATAATTCTGTTGGTGCAACTCATTTCAAAGTTTTCTTAACATATTACCTATTCATCTACAACTGCTAGAAAACTGGGCCTCTATCGCATAACAATCAATATATACAATTACAATATTCTACGTACAAACGATTTTTAAATCGCACCGTACGATATGCTACAATAGATAGCTAAAATTAACATAAACAGATGTATTAAGTAAACGTTGGCACGAAGGTTTTCCTTGTTGATCCGTTGAATTCTGAAGATTAACACATTATGAACAGAAAAGAAAAGAATTCTCGCGAAGAAAAAGAAAACTTAAACGCATCTAAGCCCAACAAAAGCACATCTGTTACATTAAAAAGAAACATCTGAAAGTACAAACATTAGGTAAACTGATCGCTTATCACGCGTCCACCAAACACACCCGATGAAAACATCATCCCAATCTCCGGAACAATCTGTGATGTTATCCTACATATTTGACACCGCATCTCATAGAAAACATTGCGTTTAACAGAAGCTCCTCCGATGGTAGGCGCCAGATTACGTCCGTCCAGACATAAGCCAAGGATTAAGGCGTCCAGAACAATGGCCAAATGGGAATACTGACCTAAAACACACGGTCTTTGTATTGTCGCTGCGGGCACTAAGTGTGGACCATTTTTCTGAAGCCGATATGTTTTGCCTAAAAGGAGACTTGTTTTATACATCAATTGTTTACGAATCTTTAAAAGCCCTTTTAATTTAGAACACTTTCGAATAGTTTCACATCGGTATCCACACAACACGGACGCAGACACGTAAAAAATATATACGCGTAGAATGTATTGTACATATCACGAGACAAACAATTCGTATGTACCTGTAATCTAAAAGCGTTCTTTGTATTGCGTTGATTCTCAGACTAAAGACGGCATGAAAATATTTCTTAAGAAATATCTTCAACTATATGAACCCGCTGCGTTATAAAACGACATGTTAAACAGTGAATAATATTTTATGGATCGATGGAACATCAAACAGTAAAATGAGTCCCGCTTCCACATTTCTCGGGACGGGGGAGCGATTTGAGGAATGCCGAGTCGAGTCACGGCTTCTGCCCCATCAGTCATCCGAGCCGCTCGTGACCAACCAGGGACCAACCCGCCCGTATCATACGCACAGCAACAGCCCGCGCTGCAGCCGCAGGAATCCGGCCGACGGGCGAGAGAAGAGTCAACCGACCTGGAGACGATTCCAGATGAATAGGCACTCTTGTATCCGAGATCCATATCGGTCACTCGCCCCGCCTGTCGCACGACGGTGCCCCTGTGATCGCCAAACGAAAACACTGGTAACCGAATACCACTAACTAACATATCACCCCGTTTCCTTCTTACAAAGATAGGGGACCGCCATACTACTCTATCTTGACATACCTTACAAGCTTCTTCTATATTCATACAACGTAACATGCACGCTCGCCGATTTTTCGAATGTGATCGTCTTTTAATAATTAATTAATTTGGTCATGTCATGTAGTTGTCGATTTCTTTTTCCATTCACACTGCTTGTATAGTCCAACATTTTAACCATCCTTCTCGCATCCATTCGTTAACTAAGTATGTGTGTTGTATGTGACTTTGTATGGTAAGTGTGTTGTATGTGACTAAGTATGTGTGTTGTATGTGACTATTTATGTGTGTTGTATGTAACTAAGTATGTATGTTGTATGTGACTAAGTATGTGTCTTGTATGTGACTTTGCTGCTTTTTGCTTTTGCTTTGTTGTATGTAACTAAGTATGTATGTTGTATGTGACTTTTCTAAGTGATCATTTTTTTATTTTACTAGAATACAATCATTTGTCTTACATTCCTTCCTTATTTCGTCGTTCGGTATTCTATATTACGGACGACCTTCGTGGCCGAGTGGTAAGTGCATTGACTGCCACCCCGAGGGATTCCGGGTTCGATTCCCGGCGAAGGCAGTGTGATTGTCACACTGTCATTGATGTGGTGTAGAATTCACGTGACAATAAAATGACGATAGATTAGCTACCTATCACATGTTACGAGAATCGATATGATAGCTATAATACCCTTTACATCGATTTGGGTCATGCTGTCATAATGTAAAAAACGATCAACAAAATAATAATAATAATAATAATAATACTTCCATCCTTCCTCTGCTAGCTCCAAATGTGAATGCCAATTTGATAACAATTAAAAGGTTTTCGATGCCTTGTGACTTCTACGAGAGAGTTGCCAAAAAAAAATTGCATTTTCTTTCTTCGGGAATTTTCGAGTGGCAAACGTTGTATCGAATGCAAAGTAAATATTTAAAATTAACTCGCGTAAAAGACACGAGTATTTAGAGAGATTTTTTTTGTGTATTTGACGACGGATCAGCTAGAAACGGGAGGGGGGCAGTAATTGTCGACAGCGCGATGTTGCGGGCGAGATCAGGTCCGCCATCTCCGATGGGCCGGACAGGTGATGGGGCGATAAGGTGGCCCGGGTCCAGGCTATCTCTGCTCATCTCCGCTCCCGTCCCAGCGGCAGTTACTATTTCCGAATCAGCCTACAATCTCGTCACGGGCGCTGGCAATATTCATTAGATTGTCTTCAACTTTCGAACACAGCGACGTTTCTGTATTTTAAATTCTCTTAATGAAGTAATAAAGCTGAATTGAACAATAAAATTTTTAATTTTAATTAATAACCCAAATTAATATTTTTAAATATGAAAGTATCGTATTTCTTTAAAAAGATATATTCAAATCGCCTATTATTAAGAATCGTATACAAAAAACAACGCGCACTCAATACCAAGAATCATTTATAAAACTAACTAACTAACGAACCATCACGCCGTCTCTCCGAAGGGGTAGGCAGAAAGAATGGACTGCCACACTTTTCTTTCCTGGCATATTTCTCGCTTCTTCAACATTCATACACATGCGCGTCGATTTCTCTGACTCCTCACATGGCCGACATTCAATATTTGATTGTGCCACATTTTCCCCGGTCTTCCTCTATTTCTGGTTCCATTTACATCGTTAACATATAATTTTACAACCATTCTTTCTTCATTCATTCTTTCCATATGTCCTAACCATCTTAATGAGCCTTTCATTATTTTGTTCATAACACCATCATTCGCACCGAATTCACTTCTTATATTTTCATTTGACACTATCATTTTTCACACATTTGTCTGAGAGATCTCATTTCTATATATATATATATAAAATATAATATCAATTAAAAGCCTTAGGCAGAGTAGTAAGAGCTATTACAAAAAAATCACGTTTTCTTTGGTCTGGTAGAAATCACGTGACAATAATAATACCAATAGACTAGTTACCTATCACATGTCATCAGAATCAATAGAAAAATATTGATTTACAGTAATTGGGTTCAAAGAAACTATAAAAATGTGGAAAACAATGGGCAACTACCACATTAAAGACCATCAAATGGCAACCCAAGGACCAGCAAATGTATTAATCGACTTTACTGTAAACCAATTCCTAGGATTGTTTAAAATATTATTTAAAAATATCAAAAGATAACGAAAGCTTTACTTTACTTTTAAAACTATAATTTATAAGATAAGTACCTACGCTTCAATCTACACTACAAATTATTTGTGGTTAATTTAAGACAACCTCAATTTAAATGCCAGATGAGACAATCCATATATATATTTTGTTAAGAATAACATAAAAAACGTTTTTTCTTGATTCGCAATTTTATCATATAAATTTTGTGTCAAGATTTTATTTCAATTAAGTACAAAAATCAGAACAGCCGATCCTCTTTTGTGTATTATTTGGACAGCTAAGTTGATTTCATATACAAAAGCGAAAAATGCATCTAAAAAAAGTACTCGAAATACCTAGCCGCATTTAAAAGATTAGGACCAAACATGTCATGCCGAACAATGACGAAATCCCTTTTAAGACACACACCTAAATATGTCCCCATTATTTTTGAGGACACCAAACATCTCCTTATCTGGGGCCTGGATCGATAGAGAATAGCGAAGGAGCTCTAAAAAATGTGCGTACGGGAGACGGTCTGGAGTGGGCCTTATCGCCCGATCATCCAGGGGCATCTGCACTTCTCCAGAGAGAGAGCGACTTTCCCCTTTGTTGCGCCGAGCGCCGCGCTGATAGCAGATGAGATGACGCGCCGGAGATATCGCCGCATAATACCTCAATTTAGATTTCTGTGAAAATGGTGAAATGCGAGTGCACACGGAATTAGTAAACACGCGGCCACGCCTGCGCAGATTGGGGTTTGACATATTGCTCCGATGTTGCTGATAGCACTCAATAACCACAATAGTGACTGAACATCTATTATATAAGGTTTCATTATATTTATGTTACTAAATAAAATGTATTCTTGACACCCAGATTTTTTTAATCGACCATTTAAACGGAATCATTCGTAGAAAAGTAATATCACCGACTGAAACGAAAAAAAATAATAATAAGTGTTTTGAATTTAACAGTAATGAAAATAATATTAACACCTTTTTATTAGTTTTTGCACCACTTAATTTTTGTAGTTAAAACCAAACGGATTTAGTTTCTTTTGTTACCCTGACGAAGCTCCGGCGAGAGCGGAACCAGTTGATTTTATCAAAAAAATAAAATGGTGCTAAAACTTATAAAGGTGTGTTCACTTTTATTATTTTATGTTTTGTTCTGGTTCACTAATAATAAAATATATGTATTTTTATTAACCGATACAGCCACTGTTTAGCGTTTGGAATATTCTTATTTCTATTTAGTATAGTTTTTTTTCAATGTGTAATTAACCTTTTTCTTCGTGTCTTTAAAATATTTTTGGACATTTATTTCACTGACTCAATAACCGCAGGGTTTCGAATTACACTAGGTATTGTATAAACTCACATCAAAATGCTCTTTCTGTTGCATATTTTTTTTAATCGTTTCTACTATGAACTTAGAACATTAACTCATTTTATTATCGTTCTATATTTATTTATTTATTTGCTACATGTTTTCGAGTCTTGTTCTATGTGTAAGATACGAATGATTAAACAATGTTTATTTTTTTTAAACTTTGTTCATAACACCAACTTTATTACAAAATTTAAATAAAAAAAACAACTGTTTCGGACACAGAAGCCCTTCATCAGTGAAATAAATAGTAGGTATATCTTATTTTTGATTCATGAATGAGGCCAGTTTTGACAGATGTTAGAAATATATTATCTGTCTATATAGTTCATTTTACGATGATGGTATAGTCTACGAAACATGTTGAGATAAAATAAATATAAAAGTACAGAATACAATTATTAAATTTGCCAGAAATTAAAACAAAGTTAATCTGTACACAAGGAATTTTTTTACTATTGTAGAAACTGAATGCCTTTTAGAAGGAACTATTTCTTGTCTTTTTTCAAAAATCGAACAAAGTTAATCTAGCAACGCTTAAAATATGAGTCTTATACACCCGACACAATTGCTCCCTGTCAGCGCGGGCCAGACCGCTATGTGGAGCAGGTCGCGCACTATCTCATTTGTGATTTTTCCAATCTTCACACTGATACGTCCGATAGCAGAGATGTCCATCCACCCGATCCTTTGTGATCATCGTGCCACGCCATCAGTTCTCAAGCATCTATACCCCGCCAGTTGTCGGCAACCTTTCCTGGTTTCATATCCGCGCTTAATTATTAGTATAGCAGCCGCCGCACGGTGATGGTTGCCGAGCGAACAGTGACGCGCGAGTTCATTTCTGTCGCGACTTTTGCGTCACGCGACAACAAATGCGCATGACATATATACATTACATTGCGTGTGTATATTTTTAACACTTATTTTATATTATTCCACTTTAATTCATGATTTAACCATTGTTATCGCTAATTACAAATATAAACCATAAAGCTTATGTCATACTCGTATATCAATTTAAAAGACACTTTTTAACTACTCGTAGATACTCAGAATCCTGCACCGCGGATAAGGAAGTATTTAAGAGCGTGTAAAAACAATTAAATAATATTTTTTTGGCTGTAAAAGAATTCAAGTCAAATAAAAAATTGTTAAGAAATAGGGAAAAAATATACAGGCATTCAATAGCGTTTACTTTTCCGATAAGCCCTCGTATTTTTATTTATTTATTATTTAGTTTATAATTTAATAAAGAATAAAATTTGTTATAACTACGTTCAATCTAGTTGACAATACTTATTTTAATATTCCATTATCATCATGTTTGTATTTAATAGAGTCAAAGGGTAGTGAAAATCATACGTACATATTAATTAACTTATTTTATTAAGTGGATCAAATCTTTTTTTAGATTGTGATCAGTTCATTTAATTTTGTTTGTATATTGTAATTCCTTGAAGTTTTTTTCATGTCAAATTATATGTAATTTCAATACATAAAAATTGTGAAATTAGTTTTAATACATAACTACATTTTTCATCAACGTAGATAGAACGTTGATATGTGTACATTAAATGAAGGAAAGTTTAGATAGAGACTACAACCCACCATTTCAAACTGTCCACCTATTTTTTTTAAATAATTTTTTAAATGTAGATAGCATACAAAAAGCTATTGTTTAATACAATATGAAGGCAGTGCTTTTTTCAAACACGTTTACCTGGGGAGCAGAATTACATCAATCCAAGAAAGACGTCGATAGTAGTATCCACCAGGCTATACTTGCCTTCAACAAAAAGTCTAAAATATTCGAGTTCAACAACGTAGACCTGAACCTCGGAAAACAACTTTTAAAAATATTGGTGTGGAGTGTTTTACTGTACGGCTGCGAGACTTGGTGCCTGGGCGAAAGAAAGCGCAAAAGGCTGGAGGCAGATGAGATGTGGACCTACTGACGAGTTGCCCATGTTTCATGGAGGGACCACATTACAAATGAAGAGGTTCTCAGCAGAGTTGAAGGGAGTAGGCACATGTTGAACACCATAGCGGCGGGGCGCGCAAGATGGATAGGTCATGTGTTGCGACACGAATGTTTCCTGCATAATGTGTTGGAGGGAATGGTCGAGGGATCGATTGGCAGAGGACGACCTCGCCAAGAGTACCTAGACCAGATTTACCGAGATATGGGCTTTACCTTCTATGCGGAGTTGAAAAGAGTTACCGAGGACCGAGCGGAGTGGAAGAGGAGATGCGTCGCCTTGCTGCAGAACACTCATTAGATTGAGACCGGAGAAGAAGAAGAAGAACTTATTTAGTTTTATTATCAAGCCCCGAATGGAACACGTTATAGTAAAAAACGTAATTTATTTCACAGGTGCAATTATATTATTTGTAATGCACATAGGAAATATTAAAATAAAACATCTGGCTGCCCCTTTACATAATAAATAAAATGTGTTTCACCCCGTAAACTGTATTAAAGTGTTATATGTAAATTGAATGGCAAATTTTCGCATGCGTTACAATAATTCATTTTTGTTATTGAAACGCAGGTGACCGCTTAAATACTGTTTTTCTTAACACGTTACATACTCGTATCCTTTAAAAATCACAATAAGCGCCACCTTATTATAGCTTCGTGGTCCTAATATGTTCTCCGTTAATTACATAAGCCACTAGCCCTAACGTAGTATAAATACAGGTTGTGAAAAGTCAACAAATATTTCTCTCGCAATTACGCTTATTTTCTTTCTAATTTAATCAGTTATCAAATGATCTTATTCGTTATCGAAATTTCATTGTTTTCGTTTAAACTTCGTTTAACAATTTCATTCGCCATTTGCAACAAAGGCTATAATTTTTAACCGTTAAAAAACTACTTAATTAGAATATAATTTTATGAGTTATTCAAACTTACTCACTGCTAAGCTCTGTAATAAAGAGCGCCATTTTTTTTATTTATGCAGTCATTTCATTGTTTTGACTTTTGAATTGTTATTTAAAATGCAGTTTCACTTATAAAAAAGTATGGCAGACGGTAGCAAAAACAGCATTAACATTCTTCATATTTATTAAATAGAATATGCAATAAACTGTAAGTGTATTTATAATAATTAATTATATACTAATTATTGTATATATTATAATTTTCTCGTGCGTGATGTTTTTACTCGAAAATATGTGCAATTTTATTGCAAATATGGAGCATTAATTACATTCTTTTAATTACACTAAAAGAAAACGTGACATTTACGTAATAAATATAACTAAAATTATCTTATAACCAATGTTATCGTTATGTTACCGAGTGGTAAGTTCATTGACTGCCACCCCGAAGGTTCCGGGTTCGATTTCCGGCGAGGGCAGTGTGATTGTCACAATCTCTTTGGTCTGGTGTAGAATTCACGTGACAATAAAATGGCGATAGAATATCTATCTATCTCATGTCGCGAGAATCACTATGATAGCTATAATATCCTTTACATCGATTCGGCTCATGCTGTCATGATGTATAGAGCGATTCAACAAAATAATAATAATAATAATATTTATATTTACAACTGTTATAAATATAAATATATTTTTTTAACACTTGTTATGGTCGTTAAAAGCAATAAGTAATGTTTTCAAATGATTACTTTGATTAAGGTAACCGTTTGATTAGGGAAGCAAAACATGGAACTGTCAAAAGACGTATGTGTAGTAAATTTTTAAAAATAAAAGAAAAACCCAGTAAAACGAGTCATAATCAAATAAATCAAATATAATTATTGTCGACCACAAGACGCATCAAAGTAATCGACGTACTTGCAGGAAGTCAGGAAAAAATTGTGTGGCAGTCCATTATTTTTATTTTTATTTATTTATTGGTTTCAATAATATAATCCTTGTTGATGGTTTTCTCTACTGCTAATTGCGAGTAACATTTCCGTTAAAAAAACATTTCCGTATTTTACATTTAATTTCAAGTCTACAGAGCTGCCTCATTCAAGCTTAATTGACCTTTCTTCTTAATTTATTTTTTAATGTATTTTTCTGCCTACCCCTTTGGGAGAACGATGTGTTAGTTAGTTAGCTAAAACGTTGAAAAATTGTAAGTGTTTTAGACATATATAAAAATACAAATAAATGAATTGCTCAGTAATATATGCACGGATAATAAATTTCTCACGCTTTCTCAGTCTTAAATTTCATTATCGTGTTTTGATTTGAACGTTATAAGCTAGAAACTCAGAAGCGAAGTACAGATAGCCCAGCTCGAATTCGTATTCTAAGTATAGTTTGGAGTTTCCCCAGGCAGGCGGGGCGATGGTACAGTAAGTTTCATCTGGGGAGATCGGCCGTCGTGATAGCTCCATCAATTGACGGTTTATTCGGGCCATTGTGCCGTGTGCCGTTTGGGTTAAGCCCGACATCTGGAGAGGCATTACTTTATCCTTTGAGGAGTTCTAAGATCGGAATGCTGCGAGCCGGAGCAGAGTGCGCAGATCCCGCGCGGGGAGGCTGTGTCATTGTGTTTCAGATCTCTTCGTCATTCCCCGAGACGCGAGAGTTGACGCTCTTTAATAATTCGAATCAGACTAAAAGCTTTTTCTTTTCAACCAAAAAGGTTCCATTCGTACGTCTCAAAGAAAATGACAGTCGATATCATTTTATGCTATGTTAACTATGCTTTCAGAGTGCCTTCACTAATCGAGACTTTACATATCAAATTACACGGCAGCTTTTTAAGTGCGGCCGGAGCGAGAGAGCAAATCTCTTCATTAAAAAGATGTAACGTATTTTCCGTAACATATTTCCCGCACTGGGAGAGCTAGAACCGTTCCGCGAATACGGTGAACGCCGTGATAAAAGACACTTGTAAATGAGTAAATGTATATTTCGCCTCCCATTCCCTTCCGGTGAATCCCGTCTATTTGGCAAACCGGAAATGTCCTAAAGCGCGGGAACGGCGGAACAACGATAAAAAGCTCCAAGCGCAGGAAGTGCGTGCGCCATTTTAGATCCGATATTACGGAGGGACCGAGCTTTGTTCTCCTCATTTGCTTTTATTTCGCTCTCCTCTGTTTTATTTTATCCCTAAAACAACTTGCTGACCGCCTGTTTCGCGAATTACACTTTTTGCTCAAACTGTTCTATGCTCCCGCTTTTTATAACACTTCCTCCTTATAATATCTCTTGTTTCAAACATACGAAACAAAAAGAAGCAGCTTTATCGATTGAGGTGTGGTGTTTTATATTAACACTAACTCCCTCCTTCAATAAAGTAAAAAGCACATTTATCAAATTAACATCAGCACTTAGAAACATGTCATATACTCGTATATTTAAAAAACAACTTCATTTATTAAGTTTCTGGTAAATTTTCTTGATTGCCTGTTTAATATTCATAAATTAATATCTAACAATTTGTGAATTTACCCATATAATAGCACTATGGAAACTTTTTATTTCTTGTATTATATAAATATAACTGTAATTAGCACCAATACAAATTAAGTGTTCCATTTCTACACCTAAAGTCGTGCATAATTTATACTATTAAACTGCTCTTTTATTTAATTCCATATTAAACTGGAATTACTTAAAAAGATGCATAAATATATCAACACAATGTCTGCAAATATAATATATGCACAAGATTATTTACATATATTTACAATTATTGAAATACAACTATAACATTTAATTTTATGTATTATTTAAAATGTATTAAAAATACGTCATTAAAATTGAGTCAAAATACTCTTCCAACAGTTTACGCAGAGTCCTCGAAATAAGTATTTAAACCAGAGGTTCCCAAACTTTTTTGTGCCGTAGACCCCTTTTCGATTTTTTTCTACTTTGGGTAGACCCCCTGCTTTCCTAAATGATTTTTCGAATTGATTGCTAAAATAAATTGGTCGCTGCCGAATTCTACTGGCCGAAAGTCGCTGTCGAGCTAAAAAAAAGTTCGCCAACGATTTCGATATGATGGTTGAAATATTAGTTTCGAAAAACTCCATTATTAATTTATAAAAGTAAACTCTTTGTTAAGTGGTTTTACTTGGATTTATTTATATAAATTGTGACAATTTTGTTTCGCCTTGCGAGGGCATTCTCAAACTCAAACAGTTTGAGAATGCCCTCGCAAAGTCGACACAAATTTGTCAAAATTTATGCAAATTAAATCCAAGTATAACCACTAAACAATCTTTTTTACTCTTATAAATAAGATTTCGATTTTCGTATTGCGTTTCAATATTCGCCTTAAATTTAGTTGAACCATCTCGTGGACCCCCATCTCATGGACCCCCAATTTTTTTTTGCAACTGTCGTAGACCCCTTGCAAGTTGTCGTGGACCCCTGGGGGTCTATATAGACCACTTTGGGAATCACTGATTTAAACCATTCCTGCTGCCAACCACCAGCACAATAAACGGGTAATAATATCCTGTGTATCGTAAGTAAAACAATTCATATCGAATATTTTCAGAACACTGTTTGGTATTTTTCACACATGTTTCAGGACATATAAGCCTTTCCTCAGTGTAGAAATTTAAACAAATTTCACGTTTCTATACTGAGGAAGAGCTTCCGTGTCCCAAAACATGTTTGTGAAAATACAATGTTCTCAAAAAATCATTCAAATATAAATAATTTCTTATATAATCAATAGGAATGAAAACGTTTTTAAGATAATCTAATGATTTTACTGAAATCTCTTGATGGAAGTTCATTTTAAATAATAATTAAATAAAACGATGTTTTTTAACTACTTCCACTTTTGTCTTTATTTCGACAGCGACTGGTTTCGCCAGGCTCGCTGTCGAAATAAAGACATAAATGGAAGTAGTTAAAAAAATACCGTTTTATTTAACTATTATGAAAACGTTTGTTTTCTAAAAGATTAATTATAATTTATAGAAATAACATGTTTCGCCTGTCTAAAGTATTATCTAATTGTGTTAATGCCTTAATAGAGAGGTGACATCTTATAATGCATCTGATAGTCGAAACATGTCATTTCCATAAGATATAATAAAACTTCTAGAAAACAGACGTTTTCATTCGTATTATTTTTTTAATATGAAATTTTTCAAGATACAATAAACAAATTACATTTCTAATATATTCCAAACATGTTAAGGCATCATAAGCAAAGAAATGTAACGACGTATAATGACAAAAACATGCTTGATCTGAATAGCATTTCGCTTCGTCTCAATTACATATATATATTTTGCCAATTTTACGATGTAGGAAGTATTCGTTTATAGTTCGAAAGCTTGTATACATGTTTGAAACATAATATTATTGAATAGGCCCTTTATAGGGCCCACTTACCGCCCCAGGAGCCACTGGCCCCGTGCAACAGTCAAACTGAAACTCAACGCCGGATAAAGGACCGATCTGGTGAGAGCAATCTATTGTGCGAAGACTGAGCAATTGCCCCCTCCCTGAGATGTGCGCGATTCAAAGTATCAAAATGTTTTGATTCTTAGGTACAGGGCGATCACAAATCACATCCCCTATAATACAATTTTTTTTTCAACTTAAAATATAATATTTACACTGTGTAAATGTACAAAGATGATTTTTATGAATTAAAATACTTTAGTTTCTTTGATACTTAACTGTTAAAATTTGTTATAGCATATCAAAGTTTTTTTTTATTATTCATTTTTTAGAATGTCGCGACAGCTGTTTCGCCAACCGATGCTGGCATCTTCAGGTGTTTCAAACAACAAATAAGTTATTTACTACACCTGATGATGCCAACATCGGTTGACGAAACAGCTGTCGCGACATTTTCAAAAAATGAATAATAATAAAAATGGTAATTTTTTTTTAAAATTGAAAATGGTTGCCGAAACAATGGACTTTTTATTTAAAACACTATTTTTTCCACTTTTGACTTTATTTTTCTTGATATGTTTCAAAAATTTTACGCCTCGTCAGCGGGAGTACGATATGAACTGAGTTTATATCGTTCTCCCGATGATAAATGTGTAAAATGAAGATGGCGATGAAAGAGTATAACTTAAAAATAAACTCAAAAATAGAAGGAAAAAAACAGTACA
The DNA here is from genome assembly GCA_022606425.2 of Lepidostoma basale. Classification (NCBI taxonomy): domain Eukaryota; kingdom Metazoa; phylum Arthropoda; class Insecta; order Trichoptera; family Lepidostomatidae; genus Lepidostoma; species Lepidostoma basale. The sequence continues at coordinate 139,580 of JAHDVF020000177.1, forward strand.
TATGTAAATAATTCCACACCTATTATTTTAACTTTGATAGTGATATTGATATCTTTATGTTATATCTTCACGTAAATTAATTAATATTAAAAACGTGATTAATTAATCTACTTTCGATCTTAGATAATGAAATGGAAAATCCAAAGTGAATTTTTTTAAATTAATTGAATTTTAGTGATGAAATCGTGATATTAATAACAAAATTAATTCATTTTATAAAATCAGAAATAACTTTGATATAACAAGGTATGTTTTCACCTACGATTGGCCTTTGGAACACATCGCACGCTTAATAGTAAACTGACCGATTATGGTTTAGGCCATAATTGAGTTAACATTAGACAGAGGCATTTTTCACAATGTTAACGCTATCCATTCGTACGTGTTTTTCGACTGTTTTTGTTAAAACACCGACTCATGTCAGATTGAGCAAAACTTGCTTTTTTTAGTTAAGCCATGTTCTATTAAGCGTGCGATATGTGAGCACTATCACGAGATATCACATGGATGATCCTTAACATCGGGTCGGTGAAACAGCTGTCGCGACACTCTCAGTGAATAAAAAGAAATTGTGATATTATAACAGTGTTTTAAATTTTAACAGTAATTTTAATAAATTCAACCTTCCCTCAGCTGGGTGCGCCATAAAACTGGATACACCCAGCTGAGGGAAGGTCCTCCAGAAAATCCTCCAGCGAAGGCAAGGGGATACCACTCTGGATATTTTTCTCCAGGTCATCACTATGAAGGTGATAGTCAACGTTAGGCAGACCTGACAAGACACAGAAAGAAGAAGATAATAAAATACAACTTGGCTCCGTTTCAATACCGAAGTTTTAAGAATGGCAGAGAAGAAAGTGTGTTCCATCAAAATTTTAAATATGATACAATATAAGACGTCACAGTGAGATTGCGATCGGCCTGTGGCGGATTCGGGTACACGTAATGCGACAGAATAAAAATATACAATGTCAGCTCATAGAATAACAGAAGGAAACTCAAGTAGGCGCGAGAGGGCTTGTTACAAACTCTCGAGTCTAGGGTAATGTTTACTCGGGCCGCACTTAAGCAAGCAATAATAGAATCGCTTCCTTTGAGCATTACATACCTTTATGTTGCCCTCCTGCTATATTAGCTTACACCGCGGGGAGTAATCATTCCACGCTTCCAAAATATTCCAACTTAATCGTGAATATATGAGGCGTATAGAAACAAAGACGGCAATGTCCAGCAAAATACGAAAATGAGTTCAATATTCAGTTGAATAGAGAAAAAATATTACAATCTGAGTGTACATTTGGTTTGAAACAAATCCGCCATTAGTTAGTTAGAAAGTTTCAATCCTGGGATTGGTTTGCAGCAATTTCTTTTATTCTTCTCTTCCATTCTTCCCTGTCTTGTGCGGTTCTTTTGAAATCTGCATATGATGAGCAGCGCACGTCCACGATCCTCCAGGTACTCTCGGCGTGGGCGTCCCCTAGAGTTTGTCCCCTCGGTCATACCCTCCATTATGGCATGCAAGAGACCTTCTTGACGTATTACATGGCCGATCCATCTTGCACGCCTTTCGAACAAGGTCCTGAGCAGGTGCCTTCCTCCTTCGATTCCTTGAAGAACTTCCTCGTTCGTGATGTGGTCTCTCCAGGAAATTCCTAATAGTCTTCTATAGGACCACATCTCAATAGCCTCTAGTCTCTGCTTATCTCTTTCGGATAGGCACCATGTCTCGCAGCCGTACATCAAGATACTCCATACATAGGTCTTGATGAGGAGTATTCTCAGTTTTAGGTCTATATTATTTGATTCCATTATTTTCGACCTTTTATTAAATGCAAGCCTAGCCTGATGTATACGGCTGTCGACCTCGCTCTTAGACCGACCGTCCCATGTTATTTTGCTCCCGAGGTAGACAAACTCCTTGGTGTTCTTTAGTGGAACTCCTGACATCACTACTCTCATCTGAGTATTGAAACAAATCCGCCATTAAAACATACTTTTTCGAATTTTTAAAATCAGATTTAAAACAAACCCGGTAGAGTCAACAAAATTTCAGAACAAACGCGGCAGTTACTAAATTAACCAATCAGAATGCGAGAAATGTAATTTTTCAAGATGGCGTCCCATACAAATATCGTTCGTATGAAAAGGTGTTGATAACAAACATGGCAATGTCAAGCTGCATTCAAAACAAAACCGGCAGTGTCAGAAAATTTGTAACAAAAACGGCAATGTCAATTATGAAATAGCAGATATCTTGGAAAAGAAACCACGGGTATAAATAAAATTTACTCAAATTATAGCTGCACGCTATGTTTGAATATTTAAAAATTATTGCATCGTATACCTAACCTTAAATAGTTTTAAATCAAAACGTTTTTCAGTGTTCACCAACAATTTGATGATGCTGACATTGCCGTTTTTGTTTCTATACGCCTCATATCCATGTCTGTTTATATTATAATTGGCTTACAAAGTCGTATGCGAAAATAAAACCTATCGAGGAAAACACGCAATTAATTTCATCGTAATTATGTGGATGTGATGAGTCGTGAATTTTATTATCGTTTTCCCGTTCTTCGATACGTAGGGAAAAAAAATATCATGTATGACCATTAACGTTAAATTTATTGTATTACTGTGTCCAGTTTAATTGTTCTTATCTCCGTCGGGACCAATTATCTATAATAATGGGTGGCTAATTTTCATAGCACTGTTTTTTTTAGAATTACTAAACAAATTAACCTAATCTTATCTTGCCTTCATAGTATGTGCCTACTTATTTGAAAGATTTGTTTTAACTATTTAAATTATTATCAGCTTTGATTATATAGGTGCAAATTATGCTTATTGTATTACAAAAACTAAAAAAAAAACTTTAACCAGGTAGGGGCGTCATGTTTTTAAAGGTGTTTTGAAGAAATAAAAGCTTAATTAATAATCTGTAAACGAAATAATAAATTAGGATGTGTTTTTTAAAGGCTAACACCAAAGATTTAAATCTATGATATTAGAATTTATTTTACAAACTTCAATATGAGCAGAAAATAGTTTATTATTATGAAGAAGGAATCTGGTCGTGTTCAGGCTCGAACCCATAACCCCTTGATCAAGAGCCAAGCTTTCTATCCCCTATTCGAAGTTTTATTTGTCTTTTAATGTCGATATGATTATCATAAATATAATTGTATATTTTTAATTAGAGTATTTTAAACTAACTAACTAACTAACCATCACGCAATATCCCCGTAGGCAGAAAGAATGGACTGCCACACGTTAATTGATTCGAAATTCAATCCTTCTCTTTTTTTAAAGTATTTTATATTTAAATAGATGTGATGTAAAATATGTACCTAATTAAAAAAAATACTTATTAAGATATCATTTTTCGGATTTCTAAAGTAAAATAGAAAAAGTTTAGAATATTAATGTCGTTAATTGATATTTACGAGTATTTTTATAAATTCAAATAAAAAAATCCTGGCTGATTTTATGACTTCGACCGGTTTCAACAGCTCGTGGCTTGGTACTCCCATCAGAAGATTGCCGCCATGAAATCATGTGGAGTTTAACTAAATATATATTATGAATTTTTTTTTTTCATTTATACTATAGGTTGAAAATATGATCTCGATGTGTCACTTCAGGGATGCTACTGCGATATCGATATTTTACTAATGATTGTAATTGTGATAGTTTTGGAACCGCTGATATGTAATAAGCGGTTTTATTTAGTAGAATAGTCCGATTTAGCTGGAGTGGTTATTGTTGTATACTGCAGCGCTTTACCTGCCGGCGCTCTCCCCCCGGAAACACAATGCCATCTCCCGCCATTCTCCTGCTCCGCCGATCCACGCTACTTTGTACACACTTTGGTTTTGATATGTTTTTGTTTAGTCATAGAAATCATTTATTGCTCCGAGTCGACAGGTTCGAGAAATCCGTACACAAATCACCCTAAAAACGGTTTAATTTATTGTTTTCTTTATGCCCGGCTAACAATGTGCGCCGCTGGGGGAGGCTAAAGCCAGTCTTTGTAATCAATATTCCTAAATGAAGTTGTTACAGATATGGAGCACGATTCGGCTGGCTCTGGACAAAAAACTGTGGGAAAGTGGCAGTCGCGTGCGAAATATTTATTTCACGCAAAACAAATATAAAATATTATGACGCTTTCGACGTATTTATTTTCTTATTTTCATATCGCATTACCGTCGATAAACAATCTAAAACGAAAATGTTTCCGAACTTTAACATGAAGGGGTAGATTCCCTCAAAGTATGTACAATTACGGCCGCAATCAGTCAGCGGCGATAAGCAGACAGAAGTATCGCTCGGCATGCGAGACTTATCTCGCCGTACGCTGGATGTTATTCGATTTGGATGTTATGTTCCTATGGGGTTCCGTGGAGCGGAGGTCGCGTGCGTGGATCGCTCCTCATCGGGTAGGCCTGGTCTCCTCGCCAGGTACAGCTTCAGTCTGAGCAGTGGTTGATACGTGTTAAAACGCTCTAATCGATCCGGTCACGAGCGGTAGCAAGTTGATGATGAAAACTATTACTAATTAAGATATAACAGTGGTAACGAACATTTTAACATTCTGAAAATAATGTGCACAGACGAAAACGAGTTCGCGACACGATTGTCGTTTATAAGACTGGGACACGGGTTATCAAAACGTTTCCGCATTGCGTTAAAGAAATTTAGAAACATACGTTATTAAGGGTGGTCTTGACAAAAAAACGCGTAACAGTCACGTAAAAATAGTTTAATATTAGCTCTTCTTTTTTCGCCATAATTGACTTTTATATAGTTTTAATTATTAAAATTTCTAGACTAAGGAACGGCGTCAGCGGTCCGAAACATGTTTATCAAAGGTGTTGTGAAAATACAATGTTTTTCAAATAATATTATCTCACTTAAATGAAATGAACTATCAACTGAAGATAGGCGGGCTGAAATGGCAGTGGACTAGCCATATTTGTCAAAGAACCGACAGCCAATAGGAAAAAGGGGTAAGGAATGGAGACCACGCGCAGGATTCCTTAGAATTGGCCATCCCCTAGCTCGCTAGAACGTCGATTTTCAAAAGATTGCTGGACGTGAATTGATGAAAGTGGCAATGGACAATGAGCAGTAGCGTACGTAGAGGCCTACGTTCAGCACCGAATGACAGACAGCTAGCAAGTTACAATTTAAACAGAACACAATATTATGAATAATTTTATATTTTGGTTTTACAACACTTTACTCGTATATATTTACGAACTAACCGGATTCGCCCCCGCCAGAACATCATTAGGGTTACAGAAAATGTATAATTGATAGTCAAAAAAAGTGTATAAGTGGACAATATGTCAGTTATCAAAAGTGTGTAAATGTTATGAGTTTATTATCGATTGTGAAAGTATGTGATGCCTGACGTGTTAGATTCACACTTCTAATTTTTAAATATTTTTTAAATCGAATTCTCAAGTAATTATTTCTGGCTTCCTAACCTCAGGCGGATTGCATGGGGGACCGAAGGCAATAAAACCGATTACTGGTAACCCGGGGGCTTGGGCTGGGGCCGCAAGCTGGGGTAGCACCCGTCATAATCCCGGCAGGCCGGGCCGGCGGGGGGCGCTTATTCGATTGCCATTTAGCCGCGACAACAATCACCCCGGAGATCGAATATCTTTTCAGACTTATTTATTGCCCACTCTGGTGGCGGATTAAGTTATAAACGCGGTGGATTTACAATGACGTAATTTACACCGAATGTAAACAAGTGTTTTAATTGCGGGACGCGCGCAATAAATCTTAAAAGTAATTTACATTCAATTTCTTTGCTATCGCTAAGCGTCTGACATTGTATAATATTTTAGATTTTAAAAATTCAGCATATATAAAGTTTAATTTGCCATAATAGCCTGACTTTCATGCATCCTTTACTTCCGCTTGTACCTATTCTATTGGAGGTTGGAAAATATGATGGCTATTTCATGGATATCATTCAAACAAGTGAATTACAATAATTGAACAAAATGAAGTTACATACTAACTAACTATCCAACCATCCCACCGTCTCCCCGAAGGGGTAGGGAGAAGGAATGGACTTTTCACACTTTTCTTTCCTGGCATACTTCTCATGTCGCTTCCTCAACATTCATACATATTTTCATGCACACAAATATCATATAGCAACAGAAATATGACTAAATACGAGATATAAGAAAAATAAAGCAAGGAAATTGTGATCTCATCCACGCCGAAAACTTGCTCCGATCATTATTTTTTAAATTTCGCTAGTTCAAATGGAAAAGATCAATATCTCCAAAATGATTATTGTAGTTATCACAAATTCGATACATTGCCGCGCTCTGATCGTAATTAGTACGATAAACAGGAAGATGAAAGACTTGGCTCTTGGTGTGTCTTGTGCGAGACATAGGGGTGCACCTCTGTTAAACCTATCACATACAAACAGCCCATCAAGTTAAAAGAGAAATAATTCACACATGTATCTATAAGGAACTTTCTAATTGGATATTCTTACGTTTTTCTTGAAATTTATGATTTGTATTTGATTCGGATTTCGAAAACTGACTAGTTGGTCTGAAAACCAGATTATTTATGGATTTTTTTTTGTAGAATACTCGTGGAATGATTTTCATAAGTACCCGTGTGTCGAGTATTAAAATCTTAAGATTAGAAAGAATTATAAGAGACTCACGTTGTGTAGCTTGTAGTAGAGGCCGCAGGCGTTGCAGACAGGCTCCCCGTTCTGGTTGCGCCTCCAAAGCGTTGTGGTGGTAGTTTTGCAATTCGCGCATGATGTGCCCGCACGTCGCGCTGCGCTTTGCAACGACTGGAATAAAAAAATATTTATATTATTAAAAAAGTACAATAATATTTTTTTTTGATGAATGATAACGAACCCAACCTAAAAATAATATCGAAATAACGAATAAATTTTAAATAATACGAATGAAAAAACTTATGTTTTTTTAGAAGTTTTAGTATATTTTTGGGGGGATGACATGTTTCGCCCTTCTAAGGCATTATAAAATTTAAGCTTAATCTAAATCTAAGCTAAATTATATTATGCTGCAAATTGCTGAACGGGTGCGTATTAAAACTATTATGCATTAAATGTGATTCGTATTATCGTTGATTTAGCATCCAAATCGTATATTTCATGTTATAGATTACAGGAATGAAGCACTTAATTTTTTGTTGGGGCATTTTTAAAATTCAGATCCACAGTCTATTTCGTAATCCTGACAAAGCTCTAGCAGGAGCGAAACCGGTTGATTTTGACAATAATAAAGTGGTATAAAAAATAGTGAAAAAGTTTATTTTCTAATTATTATTTTCCATATTTAAACATTTATAAAAGTTGTTAAATGGTTATTTATGGTGTTTATTGAAATTTCTTGGTAGAAGTTCATTGTAAATAATGAAAATAAAAAAAAATTATTAAGAACTTTTCTATGTTTATTTTTAGTGTAAAATCTACTTATTGATTTTCGTCTTCGACCGGTTTCGGCAGCTTGCTGCCATCTTCTGGAGAAGACCAGAAGATGGCAGCGAGCTGCCGAAACCGGTCGAAGACGAAAATCAATAAGTAGATTTTACACTAAAAATAAACATAGAAAAGTTCTGAATAATTTTTTTTTATTTTCATTATTGTTAAATGGTTTTTTGACAATTGTATAAGTGAATTATGATTCTAAACGCAAAAAATAACCAAATCTGTAGCTATTGCATTTTTCGTATACGCATATCAGTGTTAGTTATCCACTGCTTTATCCTTTAAATTTCAGGCAACAAATATGACCCAATCAACGCGAACTGAATTCAAGAAGTTGTGACTTCTCTACGCACCAATAATTTCAACTAGGTCTTATATGCATCTGATAATTCTCATATAGGTTCTACCATCTACTACTAAAATAAATTCTTCGATTCTTTGTGATAGCTGAAAGCGTGGCATCCATTGGGAAAAGTAAAAAAAAAGTATTCACAACCGATGCATTAGTTAGGCACAAGGAACAAGGTACATGCTGGATGATGGATCTGGGCGTATTATTATTGATGAGGCTTTAAAATATCACAAAAAATGACAGTTTTGATGTCAGGTGAATTGGAGTAGATTTGTTACCGGACCCATTTATGTTGGGGGCTTTTTTGCCCGTTTTATGAAACGTGGGTAGATAGTAGAAAACACTTTTTTTTTTTAATTATCCAATCTGTTGAATTTCGAATTTTTTTAAACATCCGTCAAAACCTACCGCATTGATATTTTTTAAACACTTATATTAAACCATTTACACTATATTTCATTATACTTTTTTAAGTAAAATTTAAAGAGAATCACTTAGATGATTTGGACATACGAAAAGAATGGGTGAGAGAAGAATGGTTAAAAAGTTGTTTACAAGCAGAATAAGTGGAAAAAAGCTGAGGACGAACGAGGATAATATGGCACAGCCAAACATTTAATAATTGATTTATTTGATCGCGCCACGTTTTCCTCGGTCTTCATCTATTTCTACAACAGATCTTTACCATTTTTTTTTATTTAGTAATTTTATGTATCCAAATCATCTTAATGATCCTTTCACTATTTTGTTCATCATTCGCACTGCATTGACATCATAACAGATTTAAACACATTCTTCTAAGACAACTTATTTCTACTGCATTTATTCTACTTACATCCTTTTTTGCCAGTTCCACGCTTCATACATAAGTGTCGGCACAAGAACACCATTGTGCACTAGCATCTTAACTTTTTTGGGTAGACTTTGAATAAATAGTATAGTCTATTCAGCGACTTCGCTTTATACGTACTCGTAAAATTTCAAAATATTCAAAAAATACAAAATATAAACTCTGATAAAACAAATTTTAAATAATCGAAAAATGCAAATGCCGGAAAGTAAATTTATTGTACGAGACATTAAATTTTTCGGGCGGTTGAACCCTAATGGAAATAATATTAGCAGCTTATTATTTTAGAAAAGCTGCATAGCAAAGTTGGCCGACAACGCGCGTCCGAGGGGCGCGCCCTCCCTTAAGATGGCGTTTATCCGATAATTGATCATATGGAAAGTTTTATGCTCGGCTCTATAAGCCATAATGTCGGAGGCTGTATCGGTCGCATCCATGCGATATGTGCACATCCCTACGCGTGGCCACGTGATTTTAAAAACGATCAATTCTAAAGGGGTGAATTTCAAAAGCTTGTGATGCAAATTTTGTGTAGTATTTATGTACCTACTTTAAAAATAACTTACGAGTTTTGAATACATAATAGATGTGTTTTTATTTTTGAATCAGTTGGCAATGAGAATTGGAGAAGGGTGTATGCATCATTTTCAATAATATATATTTTTAAATGGCTCCTTACGTCATTATAGAGCGAACCAAATAGATGTAAATGGTAAAACTATTGTATTAATTATCGTGATATTGTGAGGATCACTCTGTCATCGCCTGCAATTGAATCTAGGACCTAGTATGGCTGTCATAACTGTTTCCATTCTGGTATTATTATTATTATTATTATTATTATTATTTTGTTGAATCGCTCTTTACATCATGACAGCATGAGCCAAATCGATGTAAAAGTTATTATAGCTATCATAGTGATTCTCGTGACATGTGATAGGTAGCTAATTTATATTCATTTTATTGTCACGTGAATTCTACACCAGACCAAAGACAGTGTGACAATCACACAGCCCTCGCCGGGAATCGAACCCGGAACCTTCGGGGTGGCAATCAATGCACTTACCATTTGGCCACGGAGGTCGTATAAATTTAATCATTTTAAAAGAAATCGTTTAAGGTATAATTATACGTGAACAACATGGTAAACAGTTGAATGCATGAAGTGTAAAAAATTAGATCGCATGGAAGAATACTTATCAGATGGAATCGTTTTGTAAAGAGTGTTGCATACAAGTAAAAAAGGAGGAAAGATTTGGTACAACATAGTGTTAGAAAACAAGAACACGAAAAGTGGATGTAGAAGATGAGCGAGTAGTGAGATAAGAGATATGGCTGTGATCCCTGATGGTACGGAAGATTCTGTGATCACCCAAGAGCTGAATAATTACGGAAGCCGATAAGGCCGCCGCGCGTCCTACCTAAATTGAAGCGCAGTTTACCGGAATAAAAGTCCGTTATATCTCTGCCGCGTACATAAAAACTTGTATCGATTTTAAGTTTAGTGGAAATCCCACGTTGCGGCTGAATTTTCCTCCTTTCCCTTTCGCTCCCCTCGCGCAAGCTCAAATAGAATTTTCGTCGAAAATAGCGAGCGTCTTCCCACTCGTTTCCGCATAGTGGAAATGCGTAAGCGCGAGCGAAACAGGTAATTATCCGAGATTTTGTCAGTAGTCCTCAGATTACACGTCCGTCCCCTTCGCGATAAGGAGGGCGTCCCTCTTGCACCCGCGGGGGCGGGTATCTCCGTCTCGCGCCGCCTTATCGCCCAGCGAGGATCGCTATCCAATTAAGCCTGACAATACTGTGACAGGAACGAGCGCAGTTATACGCGAGTACGTACGGGACAATACGGGAACGGGAGTAAGCCGCGCGCCGCGCGCCCGCTCGGCCCTACTCGCAGAACCTCCACTCGACTCACCATTTCCCTGCTTTTGTACCTAACTTCACATCACTACATACTACTACATGTATATAGATACATGGGATTTCAAAACATAATCATTTTAACTTGGATCTTTTGTATATATTCGTGCTTTAGACATGGATTTACCATTAAGTTCCCTAGAATCTCGTAATTTTTTTTCAACCGTATGAATTGGTTTGCAGCAAGTATAATATCTTTGCTGTTTTTTGAGATGCCACTTGGACCTTTAATGAGGTGGTTTCCCGTTGTTTTTCACATTTTTAGATACAACTAGTCAATTAACCATTTTAACCTTAACACTTACAAATATTTTTATTTGATACATTTTTTAATGAAAGTAAATACACCGTTCACTCGCGATAAACAGGTAATATACAAAACTATCTTGCCATCTCTCCGAAGAGTTAGGCAGAAACGATGGATCGCCACACTGTTCTTTCCTAACATATTTCTCTGAATTTTTCAACATTCTTACATCATGACATACGCACACGTACAATGATAGAAAAATCTTTATTTATGTACTGCACTAACAATAACTATAAAATGATTTTTTTATTATTATTGTGTTATATATTAATGTTATATTGCTTGTTGCATGAAATCAACATTGTAAAACATCAAAACATAAATGCCAGTCAGTGCCACATGAAAACCGAGCACCATTTTTCATTTTATTTATATCATAAATAAACAAATGAACTATGTTTGTTATCCAAGTTGTTCAAAGTTGGAACACCTATTTCAGAACTGAATTCACAAACAATTGAACGGCAATCCGGTTTAAATTGGTATGCGGAATATTTCGAAGCTTCCAGAAGGTACCCGTGTACCGACACGTGTATTCCGCACTACGGTCTACGTCAATATTGTTTATATACGCTACAAAATGAGCAAACTGAATAATTGGTACTTTTCAAATTTAAAATACTATTTATTGCTTCTTGAAAAATGATATAAAACTCCAAAATTAATTAATATGAATAAAAACGCATGGCATGCGTTCGCCTTATCATGACGTATGGAATAGAAGTCAGAGCGAGCCGATATCAATAGAAATAAGAACCTCCTAAGAGTAGCAGAAATGCGAACCCTACGCTCCATCGCAGGCAAAACCCTCAGAGATCGGATCAGAAATGAAACGATAAGGTCTGTCTGTGGTGTGAAGGACACAGTGAGATGGGGAAGAAGCAGAAGGTGCTTTTGAAGAGACCACAATAATTGCAAAAAATGTTATAGACAAGCAAGCAGCAAGAGATTACCAGGAAGGCCGCCAAAGAGATGGCTGGACATCATCATCCCAGGACAACGACTTGTTTTGGAGGTAACCTTAATCCTAAGGTGTAAAAATATGACTCTTATTATTTTATTATTAGATATTTTTACACCTGAGGTTGGAGGTCACCTCCGAAACATGTCGTGGTTAATATTTTTATTTTATAAAAATATGTAAGAAATTAAAGTGGAACAATAACAACGTTCTTTTTTCAATTCCATGTTATTACAATGGAATTTCACAGTTTTAACGCCTTAACCTTCAATTAACTGTAACTCAACCCTTCAAATTAGGTCGTTACACGATTTTTGTACGTATTTTCGCGAGTTTTTTAGGTTGGTAATCGAATTGCGACATAGCACATTCTGTGGTTTGACCGTCAGTAATCTCTTACCAGACAAGGCACATAGTTTATCTATTATTGTAACTGAAAAAAGAACAGGGACATGCACCTTCAAACGCAGCAATGTGGAACGAGCTATGGATTATATTTGATCGGACTCAGATTATACATAAATGTTTAATTTTACGTATTTTTCATATGAACACAATCATAAATGTACATCAATTATATTAAAATACAAATATTTAATACTTTACAACAATACAATTTACTGCAAGCAAATATCAATTTGATATGTTGTTTTGTTATTTTTACTTTCATGTATGGAAGTTAACATGGAACTCGCCTCCCTAGAACGGGTTACCCCAGTTGGGAGATATTAAAACCATGTACTTGGTAAATGATCAATAAATCAATAAATTAAAAAGGGCAAAACTGGCAAAAGAATGGTGAAAGTAGAATAAATGCAGTAGAAATGAGATCTCTTAGACGAATGTGAAGGAAAATCTGTGTGAATGATGAATGGATTTATAAGAAGTGAATGCAGTGCGAATAAAAATTATGAACAAAATATTATTACGAATCATTATTGTGGTTTAGACACATTGAAAGAATGCGTAAAGAAAGAATGGTGAAAAAAGGATATGTTAACGGATATACTATAATAGAAATATAGGAAAACCAAGGAAAACGTAGCGCGATCAAATAAACCAAATCTGAGAAATTGACATGCGTGCGGGAGACGATGTATGAATGTTGAGGAAACGAGAGAAGTATGTCAGGAAAGACCAGTATGACGGTTCATTATTTCTTAACATTACATATGTGTTATTTTATGAGTCATGGAGAACAAATCTTTAATTATTTACTATTAAAACGAAATATATCATAAAATTCCAACAAATGTACACGATACTCCATTGTTTTGGCCAAAACTCTATGACACTTCAACATTATTACTGTTAAAAATAATAACACTGTTATAATATCACAACTTATTTTAATTCACTTAGAATGTCGTGACAACTGTTTCGCCAACCGATGTTGGCATCATCAGGTGTTACAAAAAAAATTAACACCTAATGATGCCAACATTGGCTGGCGAAACAGCTGTCGCGACGTTAACAGTGAATAAAAATAAATTGTGATATTATAACAGTGTTATAAATTTTAAGAGTAAAAATGTGTACGAGTTTTTCAATGTTAAATATATATGATTGAGATAATTACCTGTCTAAGATCAACTGCGGGCTCAGATAGCAACTGAAATGGTGGCTGAAGACTAGTTTGCATACAATAAACAATGATAATCTCCGCTGATAGTGATTACCTTGGAAACCGATTTGCGTTCTAATCTACCTCTCTCATTACAGATCTGCGGCAATTCAATCAACCCCAACCTAAGATGACAATACTAATACATAACAAGGACTTAAATTACCGAATATATTGATAAAATCAACCCTTATACAACGATAGTATCTATAGACTATTACCGTTTTCTATAAATACTTATATCTGATCCATAGAAATCTTCACCCTACTTAATGTGTCTTTTAGATATTTTATTTTTATAATATGATTAGCTTAACATTAAACTGACAGTTTTCACTACATTTTCCCCATTTAAATGTACAATATATAAAAAAAAACACATTACTTGTCACTAATAAAATGATGAAAACGTCTGTTTTTTTAGAAGTTTTATTGTATTTTATGGGAATGATATGTTTCGCTTTGCTAAAGAATCATCAAATGCAATATATTTGATAATGTCATATCAAGGCGAAACAATTCATTTAAATAAAATATAATTTAACTAACGTTTTTATTCGTATTTGTTATTTAATATGCAGTTTTCTACATCACAGTCCAAGAAACAATAAACAGATTAGTTGCTTTAGTTCATTTTAAATGACAATTAATAAAAATATCATTAATTAGAAAAAACTTGTGTTTTCTAGAAGTTTTTTTTATATTTTACAGGATTGACACGTTAAGCCTAACAAGCCAGTTTAGAAAGACTAGGCGAAACGTGTTGTAAGAACATAAATAAAATTTCGAAAAATTAACGATTTCCTCGACATTCAATATGGAGTTAAATTTATTGTTTAAACAATTAATAGTAATTATATAATTAATACTAATGAAAACGACAGTTTTATTATATTTTATGGGAATGACATGTTTCGCCCTTCTAAGGCATTTCCAATTGTATCACATTTGATAATGCCTTAGAAGGGCGAAACATGTCATTCTCATAAAATATAATAATACTTCTAGAAAACTGACGTTTTCATTCGTATTAATTATGTAATATGGAGTTTTACATCATTGTTCAAGAAACAATAAACAGTAATTATATGTTTAATTCGGCAAATATTAGTAGACACATAAGCTTCTTAAAAAGTTTGTTTTTATATACGTGGAATAAATAGTATTTACCTTAATTATCCTTAATTTGCTATGATTACGTGAGGCATAAAAAAATCTTCAAGTAAATACTTAACTATTATTTCTGGTGCATTTGTATTCTTAATTCAAAATAAACTTCATCGTATTTTCACATAATGAAGAACAATAAGTTCGCATTTTTATGAACATATTAAAAAAACTAATGCGTTACCTACTTACTTCAATGGGTAAGTACTATACCAACTACATGAAACGGTTTCTTAATGGCATGTTAGGCTCATAATTACTTTTAATATTTACGTTCAGTAATAAAATTATATATAAAAACGGTGCTTAATAATTTCCGTACTCCATTCTACAAGCTGTAATCAGTGATTACCGTATTTTGTTATTGTCTTCCTTGATTTCTTTCGTTGTTTCAGTCTTCCTAAAAGCCAGGATGATGAACGAGCGCTCTATGAATATGCTTACTAAACAAACAGAATAATTAAAGAAGATAAATTATTACGGTGTTAAATAATTATTTTTATGATTTTTCCCTTTTTTGTAAATAGATTAAAATAACGTTGAATTTGTACGCTGTCACTATGCGTGCATTGTTACAATTAACACTATTTATTATTTTCTTAATAAGAAAATTATAGTTCATACTCAACCATAACGTTTGTTAATGTTATTAATGGAAAATTCTTGGTAGAAATTCTTGTGAAAAATGAAAAGAATAAAATAAATAAATAAACATTTAAAATATATATTAAGATAAATCCGCTGGATTTTATGGCTTTAGCCTTTATTTTAGTATCAATAAAATCAAGTGGAATTAATCTAATTATTAAAGGGTTTTTTCGCCATTATTAAATACTTAATAAGAATATACTCCATTGTTTAAGAAATATGAAAACACTTTTATGTACGATACTTCTAACTTAAACCAAAGATGACCAAAATTTGTCAAATACGGCCACATATGAAGTCAGAAAAATCGATCAGCGTGCGTGTTACGATGTAGGAATCTAGAGAAAGCTAGAGAAGTATGTCTGGACAGAGCAATGTGGCGGTCCATCCTCTCTGCCCATCCCTCTGGGGAAACGGCGTGATGGTTCCGTATTTAGTTAGTTTCTTTACTTTTTTATTTAATTCTATGTATATTTGTATAATTTACGACCTGTACGTAATACTCGTACACTCCTTGCTTTAGAAAGCCAAGAGCAGGTAATTGATTTAGTACGAGAATGGACGTGTAAAGATTGCGGTAGCATTTCCTCCCCTACCCTACCGCGCCCCGAATCTAAAATGATTTAAAACCAAACCTTCCACCCTCCACCCACCGAAGGGTTGTCAGGGGGTGTGAGGTGTGAAGGGGTTGCTTTTCCGGGTATTAGGGGTGCACCTACTGAGGAGCCATGCGAGTGTACGCGTGTTTACTTTAACACAAATTATTAAATATTTGGTAGCCTTTAAATTCAACCGATTTTTTTTTTATTCCACTATGCGGTGAAAACTTTTTTAAATATTAAAACGATTTAAAAATTTAATTTGATATTAACTGTTCATCATGCAATATTTTAAAATTTATAGAAAATAGATATAAAAACTTGTGTTTCTAAAGATTTTAATTTTGTTAATTGGAATTTGTGTTTCGATTTACTAGGGAACAATTAAAACGCGACAATTGATATAACTAACACAAACCATAATAAGGAAATCGGTTTCGCCAGGCTCGCTGGCATCGACAGACGTTTCAATACCAACGAGATCGAAATAAATATAAAATTAGAAATAGTTCTTTAAAATATCGCTTTCTTTAATTATTATTTTAAATGAACTTCCAAAATCATTTATTTACCGATTTTTTCAAAAAAATCAAAAACAATGTTCATATTGTATTATACTCGTATATCTAGAGTTCCATAGTTTTCCTTCGTATTTAGTATAGGTATCTTCAATTATAATATACATGTATATTCAATAGTACTATCGTAGAGCGGTTTTATGGCTATTATGTTTATTAATCACGATGTTTAAACAATTACCAAATCGAAATGACTAACTGACATTGTGCAGACACCCGAAATATTAATAAACATTATTTGGGCATGTGACAACCTTAGTGCACTGAGTGAGGGTTCGTGGGGATGCTGGGAATAGGGGAAGAGATTAGCACCCCCGGCGGTACTAAACAGATCAAATCAAGGGATGGAATACATTACCCTTGTACAAACTCGATTACACTTCTTGTGTTTTTTTTTCTGGTCGGCGGGGCATTTTATCAAATCACTATCAACGCGATACATTCTCCCCCTCTAGGAATAATAAGCAGAGGACTGGTGAGATTAAATACTGTTTGCTTTGTGCACTGATTGCGGCACTCAAATGCGACTTATGTTGACGATAAACGTAATTGTAGAAGTATATTACTTTTATTGAATGATTATAATTCAATTACTACTCTCAACATATGTGCTTCTAGTTAAGTATCCACTCAACTGTTATGATAAATATAACGAAACTCAAAAAAAAGTACTATTTTATTTGCCTGTTCGAATTCTTCATTGCTAGTTTCAATCCAAGGGATCGGTTTGCATCAAAGGGCAACATTTTATCTGGTTCTTGGGATGGATGTTTTCCACGTTCGTATATAACAGGTTATTTAAACCCAATTATTGAATACAACTATTTACCAATTGGTTCTAATGGCATGTAATATCGCCATATTATCGTCACGTGAATTCTACACTAGACAAAAACAGTGTGACAATCACACTGCCATCGCCGGGAATCAAATTCAGAACCTATGGCGTGGCAGTCATAGAGCTCTTGCATCTCTGCCACGAAGGTTCCTGTTGTTCTAATATATATTAAAAAATAAATCGTAAAATAACAATAAAACTGAATGCTATGATTAAATATTTATTACAGTATTACAATAAAAATCGTGTGTTACATCAATACATTTACGATCCAACATAGTAATACATATTTATTTTTTCTTTATCAATGATGTGAAACTCCATATTAAATAAATAATACGAATAAAAATGTATGTTTTCTAGAAGTTTTAATTTAATTAATGGGAATGATATGTTTCACCTTTCTAAGGCATCGACAAAAAAAATAAAATGTCTTGGAAAGGCGAAACAAAACATTCCCACAAACTATTATACAATAATACTTCTAGAAAACTGACTTTATCATTCATATTAATTATTTAATAATGCATGAATGCATGTTTTGTCTTTGCTTTATAATTCTAAGTTCCAACATCATATAAAATAAACTCTGTTTTTCCGAAAAGTCTTTGTTTTAAATATTGCAAAGAAACCACTGCTTTAGATTATTACGTTTTATTATGTATCGTTTTAAAAAATATGTTTTCATATTTCTTCATTTTGCCTTTATGCAATCAAGTAATGAAAAACCATATAAGTTATAATATGTATAATAAATATAATAGTATCCGTAAAATAATCAATTGATTGCTTATAAAGTGTATGAATCATCTAACTTACGATTTATTAAGCGCCATTTTTATGAATCAATTATCTCAAGAGCATTGTAACTATAGGGTTATTAACAGAAACATAACTTATTGTTCGTTTTTAACAATAATGAAATCGATTTTCACACTGAAAATACGTACCAAAGCACTAACATAAGTAGTCAAAAACCATAATGTATTTTATTTGGGAATATAACATATTTTGTGCACGAATATGCGGCACAAGTTTGAAGTGAGAAAGTCCAACTTAACAAACTTCCCCCGCGTAAGAAGAAAACTAAAATGTTCAAAGTTAACCGAACACAATCTTTCGATAACTGAATAATGTCCCTTGCGCTCCACTCTATACGGTATATTTTATAATACCGATCCGATTCAGATAGAATCATATAGTTTTCACGTGACAAAGTCGGCCGTTAGCAGTAAAATCACCTAAGCATGTTATTACGTTGGGTTGTTTGGTTCACTTTATAATCGGGAAATAATGTTTTTCTCCCCCTTAACATATGTACACACACCTAAAATCAAACGGAAAACTCGCAAGGAATTCGTGAAAACCGTGATCACACATACTTATATTAAATTTATGATTTTTATGCTTTACTTCATGTTGGAGCATATAGAATTATCGTTTAATACGTTAAATGCTTACTGTGTGTTGACAATTGATTTTATAGTTTTGTTTCTATTTAAAAATGGAATCATATAATCAATCAATACTTATCATTTTATAATAGAAATTTAGAAGTAGTATTGTGTTAGGATTGTGTTCCAGCATAAGAAAGACACTAAATACCAGGGACTTGTGTCAGAAACAGAGTAAAAACAAAAGAGTTTGGAATATTCGTACAAGATGGATCAACCCCAGATAATAGGAATACGATTTAGAATAGAAGAATGATTGTGAGTAGTCATATTTAGATTGATTTTTTAAACAGGTTTTCCACAACAAATTAATGATTAATAATTCATCCATATAACGAAAATACAATCTAATGTCGACAATATCACATAATACGAGTATTAGCTTTGGACAGATGATTTTTTTACGATGGCGTTTTTATGTTTACTTCATTTTCAATCTACAAAATCTAAAGTTTCCTACTAAAAATAAATAGATTAAATGTCATGTAACATTATATTAATCTTACTTCTGCATTAAAAAAAAATATAAGTAAGAGAAATATAATTGGTGTATAAATCTATAAAAAATAGATTTAAAATAAATAAATATTTCATCCGTTTTGTTCTCGAATTAGATAAAAGAGAATTTTTCTTTGAAGTGTTAAATTGGCAGGATACAAAACAATAATTATATTTTGAAAATTAATAAAACAAACTTCAAAATGATTTAGGTCATTATTTAAATAACGAACAGTACCGAAAATATTAGAAAATATTTCAAAAAAATATAATACATTAAGATTCAGTCAAAATAAAATGCTTTTAATATTTTTTTTCCTCAATTGTGATATAAACTTTCAAATCAAAAGTTAACATTTTGTTTCGAATGCTTCCTATTTAAAATTATATACAAAGTTAGGTATGTGTCTCAATTAAAATGTGATCAAATATGCAAACTTGAATGTTCCATTGTTGGTAGAGTCTGCTATAACAGAATAATCATATAATTAATTGGGTAAGAAAACGCGAGTCTCGAAGAGTGCAACAATCTTGATAAAACCATAGAAAAGGTTTTCATTACGATCTTGAATACTGAATTCTAGAACCACCACTTAGAACAAATATTTAAAAAAAACGTGTGTACTAAAAAATGTTAAGTATCTGTGTTTTTTTAAAACATATTTGAGTGCGTATCGCGCGCAGTATTCTGTAAAGTGGCATGAAGGGTCATGCACTTCAGATACAAAGATATAATAACATCCACTCGATCCATCATTGTACAGTTTTCTTTACAATCTCATTGTTCAACCGGATCATGCCTTTGTTGGAAGCAACTTACAAAGCTTCTGAAGCGTTTTTTTGCTTTAATCTGTCGCTTGGGATGGAGTTTACGGAATCCAGGGAAAAAAACATTTTTTGCCAATTAGAGACGAGTACAAAGTTACAAAGAAAAAATATTTTTAACATAAATAAAAATGGTTATTGTTTAATGCACTTAAGGCGTTGACACTGTTGTATTATATAATAATTATGTTTTCATGTGATTATATGATTATATTACATGATTTAAAACTCTGTTTTTTTTCAACTCAAGAGTTTATTTTTCTCTAGAAGTTTCGAAAGTTCTAGATCTTTAACATCAGAAGAATGATATACGAGTAAACTGTACATCGTAATCTATAAGTGTATATCGTTCACCCGATAATTAGAGTGTAAAACCTTCGAAACTTATTAAAGAAAAATAAACTCAAAAGTAAATAATAGTGTATAATTCATAAAAAAATTGTTATGTCAAATGTAGATATACATTATATAATATGTAAGTAAGAATTGAATACAGTTCCAAAAAAAGAGTTGTGAACAAAATAATTATGGATCAATGCGTCGGTTTGCACAAATGGAAAAAATAAACAATTAAAGATTGGTGAAGAAAATATACCTTGACGTTGTGAATGGACTAATATTTTAGCGCCTAAAGTACTCGTAAAATCAAAATTTACAAATTGTAGTGTCCTGCATTCAGTTGTTACACTTGTAATTTAAAATTTTGATAGTTAAAAAATCATATATAATAAATATTTGTTAAGCAACAGATTCGAAATAGGTGTTAAAAGAAAATATCAGAGTACAAAAATCAGTTAATGTGTATTGCATGATAGCTGACATGATTAGTATGGTATGGATAGGTTAAAATATAATTTCGTAGTGAAAGTTGACAAATTGTAGTGTCCTACATTCAATTGGTACACTTGTAATTTAAAATTTTGATATTTAAAAAAAATCATATAAATATTTGGTAAGCAACAGATTCGAAATTACCTGTTAAAAGAAAATATCACAGTACAAAAATCAGTTAATGCGTATTGCATGATAGCTGACATGAATAGTGTGGTTTGGATAGGTTAAAAATATAGTTTCGTAGTGAAATTTGACAAATTGTAGTGTCCTGCATTCAATTATTACACTTGTAATTTAAAATTTTGATTTTTCAAAAAATCGTATAAATATTTGTTAAGCAACAGATTCGAAATTAGGTGTTAAAAGAAAATATCACAGTACAAAAATCAGTTGCTGACATGAGTAGTATGGTATGGATAGGTTGAAAATATAATTTCGTAACGCGTAAATACGTAATCCTGCCTACAACGGTGAAACAAAGCGTCCGCTTGTGTGAATGTCAATGCATATAAAATGGGTCCAGTATCTCTCCATCTAAGTCCTTTGTGGGTGCAGTAATAAAACAGGTGATTTATTTTCATAGATGAAATAAATCCATTGTTTAGTAATTTTTAGCAACGGCCGACTCCATTTCCACTTCCGGGGTCCGTAACCTCGGCGGGTATGCGCGGGCAGCTCGGGCAGCTCGGGTCCCGGCCCGCGGTGTCCATGTCCCAGAGAAGAGCGGCAGATGCGCCGCGGATGGGGAACATTCTGTCTACGCCGTTTGTGGCGGAACTGTTTTGTTTATATTCCGAGAGCCTCATCCATATTCAGCGACTAGTGTGTTCTGACCAATTTGCCCGTTAAAACAGAATCACGGACCGTAAAATGTATGAAAATATACCGTAAAACAAAAAGGCATTGTTCCGTCGCTGTACCCGCTTATTTTTTTGTTCCGAGACGGACAAAGAACGCTGTCAGGGCATATCCCAGCGTTGAAAGTAAGCCCGTGTTTTCGTAAAGTAGCCTCACATCGGGAGATTAATAGATAAGCAAAATGAATTAAGAGAGAATCTTCCGTGAAGTAAACAATAAGTTAGCCGTAATGCGACTCGAAACAATGCGCTCACTTTATACGCGCGCTCGATTGGAGGAAATGGGAGCTATTAGCGAATATAAACAAACAATAACTCTTTATATGCACTAGATGAAAACGGAGATTATCGAATTATGTATGAGAACCTGGCATTCGCCGCTTTTGCCGCGGCATCGTAAATAATATTCCTATTTCAAAAACTCAATAGGAAAATATGAAAGGGTGAACGTAAACAAGTGCATACACCCGCGCCGCGAGCGGGCGGAGGGCGGGAGAGGCGGCGGCTGCCATTGGTCGGCCGGCTAGAGGGGGCCGGGGAAAACTCGCAGCTCTGCGCGTGCGCGGTCCGCCATTTTCACCGTTCAACTTTTCCCGGAGGGTCTTCCTTTTCACGGCGAATTTGCTCGGAAGCTAAACAATTCGATGAACGTTGACCCCTGGCAACCGTCACTGCGATATGCTTCTTGCATTCTCTAACAGATTGAAGCTTCTATTTAAGAATAACTATTTATTATCAACAGGAACACAATTCGATTTTCAAAAATAAAGAATCATGTAAATTTCACAATTTACAGAAAACATACCCTTTGTTGTTTCTTGAACGGTGGTGTAATACTTTATATTATGTTAAATATTTAATACTGGGACAAACGTTCGTTTTCTATTGTTTATTTTCTTATGTGGGAATGAGATGTTTCAGGAAACGTAAGATTTCGTAAATATTATTGAAAATATCCAAAAATATGCAAATAACATATTATGTATGTTTATTTTCTTATAAACATTTATTTTTAGCTACAATGTTACAAAAGATTTATATATTCAGTTTAATTAATACCTAGTATTACTAGGAGCTTACCTAATAGATTTATTTAAAGCATTTCTATTACAAATGATTTTTTATTTCGTGTTAAAAAAAAATGTAAGTGTGAGTTCAAAGCTTAAGATCTAAAGTTTTACGAATAAGCGCGTACTAAAAGAGAAGTAAGGACGAAACAACTTTAAAAATATATAAAAATCAGCCTGAATAGCGCGGGGGTGTAATACGCTCCCTCGTCGAGCACCCGGCGCGAGCTTTCTTTCCGAACCGCCATAAAACTCAAAGTAAGTACCTACGTACACACAAGATGGAGATAACCGTGGAACGGTAGGTTGTGAGGAGAGATAGGAAAATCGCGGGAGAACGATAAAGAGATAGATTTCAAAGGGAAGAAGATAAATGAGGACACCTCCAGACGCGGAGAGATGGATGGGGGGAGTTGAGGTTTACTGGAAATACATTAACCTCGATGTGAGAAAAGGTCGCGGATCACATCTTTACAACACTCCGTAAACTGACGAGTATTTACTTTTTTTTTAAATAAAAATAGAACGATTAACAAATGAATGCTACAATTATACTTATTTCGTTTAAAAAAACATTCTATTGAGATTTTGAATGGTAAATTTTTTAATAATTTACACTATGGAACTCTTTGATTCGAAATCTTTATGAAACATAATTTATGTCTGGATATGTTTCAAATATTTAAAACCTCCATCTTCGGGAAAATGGTATAAATTTTGTAGAATATTTTGGGGTTTTATATACGAAACAATAAAAATTAGCTGAAAAGTAAAAAATATGTATATTTATTCTATTTTCGCCATAACTATGTGTTGCGGATTCATTGAAAATGTTTACTTTATTGTAAACAACACCTTATTAAAAAAATTAATTAAATTAACATTTATATGATTCGGACACAGAAGCCCTACATCAGTGTAGTTAATTAATTATTAAATATGTAAAATAAACATTTTAACTAATTTTTCATTAATGTGGTCAGTTTTGACAGAAATTAAACATTATTTCAACTCATTATTTCATATACGTTATGAAGGTAATTTTTTAACAATTGTTAATCTAATCAAATACGTTATTTTTTAATATTAATTAATTGATACCATATTACCATTAATTGAAAGAATATCTCTTAAAAACAGTATTAATCTATCCAATTTTATGGTAAGCATCTTTCGGATATTTCTGACATTTAATTTATGTTAACAAACAAAAATTTCCATCTCTGTGTGCTAAAATTTGCATCTAAATTAATTGCCTTGTTAGCAGGACGGATAAGATTTTTCAGATAGGTGCGACTTGTGGAAAATTATTTCGCGGAGATCCGAGCTCGGCGTATTGTTCTCAAACCAATAAATTGCACGCAGTTACTTATTAAAGAAATAATACCTCTTCCCAAAATGGCTGTGTCAAGGTTAGATTGCAAACCACATGATAAAGATCAGTTAATATGTGCTTGGTGATCGGAAAAACGTTCTTAAGAAGGTACGATTTTCAAGAATTATGATACTACGAATTTCCTAATAGTTTATCCTTCTAATTAAATAATCTAACTAACTAACTAACTAACCATCACGCCGTCTCCCCGAAAGCGTAGGCAGAAAGAATGGACTGTCACACTTTTACTGATGCGGCACTCCATCCTTCTCTTTTCGCTCCGCGGGAGACGCGGTGACGAATAATCTTAATCATATATAAATGTTATAATACAAAAATATGTTAACCTAAAAATAATCTGTATTTTTTAATACGGCGCTAACCGTGTGAAATTCCATGACGACAATTTTTCATAAATTGAAACAATTTTATTTTTCTCGCTATGTTTCAAAGGTTTTACAAAATCGTTAAAATTCGTCATTTAAGAATTCTACGGTGTTAACACAAGTTTACAAAAAATGTCTTCTTGATATAGAGACCTTGCGAAGGAAAAAGAAGAATCGATCATCCCCAGAAAAGATGGACTGAAGACATAATTACAGTCAGGGGAACAACATAGATATGAATCGCGCAAGATAGAAAATACATAAGACTATTTGAAGAGGTCTACATCCAGCAGTAGAGAGTTGTCTTAATAGAAAAAGAAGTAGATAAATGTCATTCTGATAAAAATATGAAAACTTCTAAAAACAGAAGCTTACGCAAAAATATTTAAGTTTTTGAGTCGTTTTTGATTAGAAAATTTCTGGATACGTACATTTCTTATATACTTTTTTTAACCATTTTCTTGGCATTTTAAGATACAAATTTTTACTTGTAATTTGTAACTCGATTTTCGTATTCTACGTGCATACTGTGATGGGTAATAATACCAGGGCAGCAGAGACAGTAGGAGGTGTCGGGATTGGGCCCTTGGCGCGCAAGACGCGCGGCGGTCGGCGCGGGCGCGGTGCGGCGCGGGCTATCGATTATGGCGGCAGCCTTCCCTCCGAGCGTTCTTTCTCCGCGGCCCAAACATTTCCCTTTTGTCACACTCGAGGCGGTTCACGTGATCGCCGTGGAAACTCTATGCGTCAGCGTTAAGCGCGACTCCCTATGAAAATACTTTAACCTTACTAGCCCCGGGCATGTAACGTGGAAATGTAAACGCTTTGTAAATCGCCACATTAAGATATTTTTGTACCGACATTCCGCAACCGAGCTTGAATTAACTAGAGTTTAACTTGATAAAACCACTGATAAATCACTCTGTTTACATGTCTCAATCGTTTCATTATTACTGATTTAGGGCAGTAATATAAATTTATTGTTTCTTGAACAATTATGTAAAAATCCGTATTAAATAATTCATACGCATGAAAACGTCCGTTTTCTATAAGATTATTACATTTTATAAAAATGACATTTTTCGCCTTTCTAAGGCATTTTTTAAATAATTTAAAAACAACTTCTAGAAAACAGACGTTTTCATTAGTATCAATCGGTTACATATCCCACGCTTAATAGTAAACTGACCGATTATGGTTTAGGTCATAATTGAATTAACATTAGACAGAGGCTTGTGTTAACGCTATCCATCGTTTCGCGTTAAAATTAAGTCAAAATTCCGCCCATTGACTATTTTTTACACTATATCGGTATTTTTCATTCGTACGTGTTTTGCGACTGTTTTTGTTAAAACACCGACTGATGTCAGATTGAGCAAAACTTGATTTTTTAGTTAAGCCAGTGTTCTATTAAGCGTGCGATATATCATTTGTAGGTTTAAAACATAAATAAACAAACGTGAAACCATGTTTCAAGTATCAATAAATTGTGTATTAATGTTATTTTGTAACTTAATAATATACAAAACTCGTCCGTTAACAGAACTATTACGTTCCCAGATATAGAGATGTAATTTCATCGGAATATTAGCTACTGCGAGATAAATAATAATAATTACAAGTCATATATTACAAGGCACATCCGCGATGACGGATAAATGAAATGGACCACGGCCGCTCCACCACAGATACGCGAGTGTGTGCTCCACTCCGTTATGTATGATTGAGCAGTTATGCGGTAAATATACGAGAATTTGAGATAAACATCTCCTCCCTCAGGGCCGGGACGAGTCCTCGGGGACACTTTAAGGATTTGGAGGGCGTTGGAACAATGGCCCGATTTAGGGGGCGTTTTGATAATATGGAGACTTTATCGCAGCGTCCTTTGTGTATCACTGTATGAAAAATACTGCGTCTTGTTTGGGGAAGGGAAGTCGGGCCGAACTGAAGAAGCACGTCCCCTGGCGGCTATCGGCTCAAACTTTATCGCTTTCGTTGAATACTTAATGTTTTCGTAGATTTACATTTTTTAAATTGTATACACCATGTGAATTTTTTTACTTTCTTCCGTAGTCTCTCATAAATCAGACAAGTTTATATCCGTATTTTCAAATATAATATGTATCTTCCTAATCGTTATAATGAAAATAAATCAATGAAATCTTCTTCAGCTACGAATGTGTGGAAAATCTGTTAATGTGAGAGTGTCGAATGAAAATATAAGAAATGAATGTGGTGCGAATGAAAGTGTTATAAACAAAATAATGATAGGATCATTAAGATAGTTTAGTCACATGGAAAGCAAGGTAAAAAAAAGTATATGTTAATGATGTAAATGTAACTAAAAACCGAGAAAGACCGAGGAAAACGTGGCACGATCCAAAAATCAAATCTTGAATGTCGGCCACGCGAGAAGTCTGAGAAATCGACGTGCGTGCATGACACTATGAATGAATGTTGAGGAAATCGAGAGAAGTATGTCAGTTAAGTATGGCAGTCTAACCCTTCGGGAAAACGGCGCGATGGGTGGTTAGTTAGTTAGACCGTAATCTTAAGAAGACTAAAAATCTATCATTTAACACATATCACGCCGTGGCATATGTGACAGCCATCAATTGCTACCAATACGCGATGATATTTATTATATATGTAACTGCCAACGATTGAATTAAAGTAAGGGTCCTCAAAAGCCGTATTTTATATTATATGTTTTAGATTTATATTGTGGACGTTGGACAATTGAAATGCGCGTGGGAGATGCCTATTGGCGGCGATGAGGTTCGCAACCCATCACATCGCGTCTTCCGCGGGGGCGAAAAGAGAAGGATGGAGTGCCGCATCGGTTAAAGTGTGGCAGTACATTCTTTCTGCCTACCTCTTCGGGGAGACGGCGTGATGGTTAGTTAGTTAGTTAGTTAAGTTTAAATGGATTTTTACCCCGGAATCCTGAAAAGTACCGTGGCAGTCAACGTGTTAATTATTGAGATTTCAGATTACCACTGCCTCTTGCGATTCATCTAGGACAGAGGTTCCCAAACAAACAAATATTTTTTGTCCCGTAGACCCCTTGCCGATTTCTTCTATTTTGTGTAGACCCCCTGCTTTCCTAAAATTGATTTTTTTACAACTTCATCTGTAACTATAAAAATAGTTTTTGAAGCCGACACAGAGCTAAATCAGGCCAAAAAAAAACCGGAAATCGTTGGCGACCTCTTTTTTTTTTAGCTCATTGGGGAAAATCTGCCGATTGAAACGTTAGGCGAATTTTTTTAAGCTCATTTGAGAAAATTGAGTGTCCGATCTTTGCCAAACGGCAGATTTTCCCCAATGAACTAATAAAAAAGGTCGCCGAAGATCACGATCGCCCATTTTTCCCAAATAAGTTTAAAAAATAAAAAAGGTGCCCAACGATTTTGATCATCCGACATGAGATCCACTATCGTGGACCCCCATTTTAATTTCATAAACCCCCAATTTTTTTTTTCCGCTGACATGGACCCCTTCCAAGTTGTCGTAGACCCCTGGGGGTCTATATAGACCACTTTGGGAATCACTGATCTAGGAGGTCAGAATCACGCGGTGTTCCCATACTGAGTCTTCCGCTACCGGCTGAAGAATGTTTTGTGTCCGGTGAATTAGCCAGAGTGCAGGCCAGTCCGCGAATGTCCCGAGGCGAAGCACACATTATGTATCTACATACGTGTACATACACACTTAACTCTGTACCCCACGAAACCAGTTGTCGCGGAACCGGGTAGTTATATATTATGTGCTTCTGCATTCATACTATAAATACATTTTATCTATATACATATATGTTCTACAGGGTATCCCGATAAAAAATGTATATAACTTTTTAATTGATATAATTTGCACGACCATAATAATAAAAAATATTTAAGTAAAACAAAATTATTTAGAAATACAACATGTCGATCTCTATCAAAAAAACAAAATGTACGACCTTTTCCAAAACACCCAAAACATATAACCTGGTTATAGAAAGTTAACTCAATGAATAGACTGGAAGCATTTGAAATGTGGCTCCATCGCCGAATGCTCAGAGTTCCCTGGACAGACATGGTTACCAATACCGAAGTCCTGAGGCGAGCTAGAGTTGACAGGGAATTGTTATCAACTATCAAGGTTCGAAAGATCTCACACCTGGCTCATATACTGCGTGGGGAAAAGTACCACCTTCTCCAACTGATATTGGAGGGAAAAATTGAGGGACGCCGAGGGCCCGGAAGGAGACAAATGTCCTGGCTGCGAAACGTGAGGGAGTGGACCGGCATCCGAGGTGTGGAGGAGCTGTTCCGAGCGGCGCAGGACAGGGACAGGTCCGCCGAGGTGATCGCCAACGTTGAGAGGACCCGACAGGGCACTCGAAGAAGAAGATAGAAAATTAATCTATAGAACAGGTCAACACTTTCAAGTATCTAGGCATAGACCTGGTGGGAGGAGCTGATCTGCGGGAAAAAATAGAAGCCCGAGTAAACAAGGCAGCTGTAATCTCTGGCGCTCTAAAATCTACAATTTGGAAAAACAAAGACATGGCCATTAAGAGTAAGATGAGAATCTATAAAGCATGCGTGAGACCAATTACTGTGTATGGAGCAGACAGCGAAGAAGGGACTGGTGTTCAAAGAATCTACACCACAAGACTCCCCTATATTGCACTACATAATCAGCCTCATGGGACTCGTTCTCGAGGAAGACCTTCTTAAAAATTGAAGGACATCTGGGAGAGGAGAGATATTAAAAACTGTTAATGAATAAACTTTGTTTTTTGTATAACAATTGTATTTTATTTTACGCGACAAAAGATTCGAAAAATCACGAAAATTTGACATTTGATATATTGGTTGATGAAACAGCTGTCGCGTAAAATAAAATACAATTGTGATACAAAAAAAACAAAGTTTATTAATTAACAGTTAAAAATGTTAAGGTATCATAGTGTTTCGGCCAAAACAATGGACCATTTAAAACAAATATATAATACGTATTACTATAACATTAATTTGCATACACGAGCAATGATCAGACATAATTAAACATAGTTTTTTTCTCTGAAAGACGCCAAGTTACAGGTTTAAAGATATTAAGTCGGTTGCATTCATTTACTATTTGTACTGTTTAACTAAAATCGAAAATAAAATAGGCAAACAAGAAACAAATTGGCGGGAATAAAACTGAGTTCTTATTTGATTTCGTTGGGGCCTTCAGTCCGAGCAACCAGTTGTGACCACGGATATTGTGACGATAAGGCGTCCAATTGCAACTTAATTAATAATCAATAACGAGTGTATTTATTGACCGCGGTGTCTATTCACACGGATAAATATATCGCAATCAAGATTCGATAAAAGTAGAACGAATCTCAAGACGCGAGCTTGTTGCTAACTAGTTGGTGCAATTTTGATATATCGCCGTCGGTAACTCACTGCGCGAACTGTTCGTAATTTAAATTTTATAACTTGTGACTTGTAACATCTGTTCGAAACGCGATCGGACAGTATTTCATTAATATATTTGCCATATTTTTGTTTTAATTATCGAAGATCGACGGCAGACGAAACAAACAGGAATTACGACACCATTTGATAAAGTTATTGAATTTTATTAATCAAAATGTAACTTGCATCGCTTATACGAGTTTATTTAACAAGATGTGTTTATAAATAAGTCGTCCCTGTACAAAACACATTTGCAATATGTCCAAAGAATTAAACAGCCACAAATGGAGCAATGTTTGAAATCATTAAAACTTCTAGAAAACAAACGTATTCATTAGTATTAATTATTTAATATAGAATTTTTCATTAAAATATAACATTATGGCATTCTACTGCGTTATTACCATAAATTATCCATTTAGAAAGCTATCGTTGATATTTAATTGTACAATTCATTGAGAACTCTTAAAACACAAAAGTATTTGTTGATAAAGCTTAGGCATTCACACTGTGGACTTATGAAGATTTTTGGGTGGATAAAAACACTATTTTTCCATTTTTGAGTTTATTTTTATCGACACGTTTCGAAGACTGAACACCTTTATATAAAATGATTTTTATATTATTATTTTATTTTGTTGAATCGCTCTTTACATCATATCATGACAGCATGAGTAAAATCGATGTAAAGGATATTATAGATATCATTGTGATTCTCGTGACATGTGATAGGTAGCTAATCTATCGCCATTTTATTGTCACGTGAATCCTACACCAGACCAAACACAGTGTGAAAATCACTCTGCCCTCGCCGGGAATCGAACCCGGAACCTTTGTGGTGGCAGTCAATGCATTTACCACTCGGCCACGAAGTTCGTCAATACATCG
Source organism: Lepidostoma basale (assembly GCA_022606425.2). Classification (NCBI taxonomy): domain Eukaryota; kingdom Metazoa; phylum Arthropoda; class Insecta; order Trichoptera; family Lepidostomatidae; genus Lepidostoma; species Lepidostoma basale. The sequence continues at coordinate 170,589 of JAHDVF020000177.1, forward strand.
TTCTTCCGATGATAAATTTGTAATACCTTCGAAAAGTGTCTAGAAAAATAAACTCAAAAGTGGAAAAAAACAGTGTTTTAAATCGTTAAAAAAATATAACTTATATTAGAAATATTATTTAACAAATGTACTACATGAGATTTAATTGCTTGTTTTTCGAATGTCGTGAATTATAATATCGTAAAAACGTGAAAATTTTAATATTTCTGTTATAGCAGTGCAAATAGGAAATCGCAAAAAAATGCAATTTGATGAGTACTGCTATCGGCAAAGGACGCTTTCATAACAAATCCCAAAATAAACTCATATCGAATTGCAAAATAAACATGGGTAGGTACTCGGGTACTCGGCGCGAGATTTGTTTGCCGAGCCAACAGTAGTCATGATACGGTATTATTTACACATCCTTGTTTGCCCAACACTCGGTTAGACTCCCGGCTGGATGAGCTAGGGATGGGGCCTGCGGAAGTTGTAAATTCGGTGCCGGTGGGCAGATGGGCAGGTGCTCGAGGCCCAACTCTTTCGGCCCGATGCGTCGGCTCGGCCCTTCTCTTCATATTAAATTTAATATCAACCTGTGAGGTAACGCGACATACATTATTTAATTAACGAAATTCCGATAACATATTTTCTTACGTTGCCTATTATGGAATATCTGATAGACATTCGCAAACGAGCAGTCCATCACACAGAAGTCACGAGCTTCCTTTGTATTTTGACAGCAATTAATGTAATTCTTACAATCAATATGTCAATGTTTTTATATACAATTGTTTTGTTAGTAGGGTAAGGTAAGAAATAATAATTCCATCTTTATTTTCATCATAAATTTTAAAATATTATGGTTTTCAATTGAAATTTCTTGGTAGAAGTTCATTGTAAAAAAATTTATAATAAAAAAATCGTTTATAGTTTATATTCAGTTTAATTCCACTTTGTTTTATAGCTTCGATCGGTTTCGGTAGCTCGGCATCCTTAGAAGATATTAAGAGCTGCCGAAACCGGTTTAAATCATAAAATCAAATTAAATGAAACTAAATATATATTATAAAGTATGTTTTTAAATAGTCCATTGTTTTGGCCTTAACATTTATGTTTTTAATTATTGATATCTTGGTAAATGATAATTTTTAAATGTTTAAAAATTGAAATGAACGACAACGTCTGTTTTTTATAAGAGAAGTTTTATTGTATTTTATGTGAATGACATGAATAAAACACACGTTAGTTAAATAATTTAATACTTGATTGGAAATGTCATTTGCAAGTTGATAATAATCATTTAAAACACATCACATCACATTGAATTGAATGATGTTATATTAAATAATTAATACGAATGAAATCGTCAGTTTTCTAGAAGTCTTATTATATTATATGGGAATAGCATGTTTCGCCCTTCTAAGGCATTATAAAATGTTATCAAACAAACAAACAAACAAACAAAATCACGCCGTTTCCCCGCAGGGGTAGGCAGAGGGAAAGGACCGCCACACTACTCTATCCTGGCAAACCTCTTTAGCTTCCTCCACATTCATACAACGAGTCATACACGCACGTCGATTCCTCCGACTTCTAACATGACCAACCTTTAAAATTTGATTAATTTGGTCATGCCATGTTTTCCTCGGTCTGCCTCGACTCCGTACCCCATTTACATCATTAACGTATACTTTCTTAACTATTCTTTCTCCATCCATGCGTTCCATATGTCCGAACCAACGCAGCGATCCTTTCATAATTTTGTTCATAATACCTTCTTCCGCTCTACATTCCTTTCTTATATCAGCATTTGAGATTCTGTCGTATATCGTTCTACCACACATACGCCAAATGTTATCAAAATTTGATAATGCCTTAGAAGGGCGAAATATGTCATTCCCATAAAATATAATAAAACTTCTAGAAAACTGACGTTTTCATTTGGATTAATTATTTAATATGAAGTTTTACATCATTGTTCAAAAAACAATAAATAAGATGTTACATTGGATTATATACTATAAACATTTCAATGTTATTTTTATATTTGAGAAAGTTAAAATACTATTTATACGGATAGAAGTCTTTTGGCAAAAAATAATAAAAATACAGCACCAAAGCGGTAATAAAACACCGTATATTCAAGGTTAGTTTTAGTAAATTGCTCATAGGAACTCATAGCATAATGAAGGCAATAATTTGATGCTTGAAACGTAATTCATAACGATTACGGCAGAGAACTGCAGCCTGATTGTTTGAATGACCTTTTAACCGACTTCCCTGTGGAAAGATGTTGAGGATTAAGACCACGCGAAGGATTAATAGTTTAAAACACCTGCCTTCTTGTTTCTTTGCGATATGTAGAGCAGGCAACCACGGTTAGACTGTTATACCCGGTGCTCAAATACTCAAATAGGGATATTTTCTCCGCATTGCTTGTAATAACTTACAATCGTGTTTTTATTATTCTACATTATATACAGGTGTTTTAATGTTACGATACAACTTCTTTTATATATTACTTTATAATTTGTTTCTTGAACAAAGGTGTAAAACTCCATAATAAATATTTAATATAAATTAAAACGTCCGTTATCTATTATATTATAGAAGTATAATTATATTTTTTTAAATGGCATGTTTTACCATTCAATAACAATTAGTTTATACGAAATATGACATTCATATTAAATTTAAATTTTATGGTGGCAAAAAAGAACTGACAAAAAAAGGATGAAAATATTATACATGTCATAGAAATGATTTCATTGAGAAAAATATGCGGGAAAACGATATATGATAGAATACCGAACGACGAAATAAGGAAGAAATATAAGACAGATAATTGCATCATAAGTTAAATTAAAAAAGGATCCCTCAGATGGTTTTTACATATTGAACGAATGGACGAGAGAAGAACGGTTACAATGTTCTATTCAAGCAGTGTGAGTGGAAAGAGATGTCGTGGAAGACCAAGGAAGGCATGGCATGACCAAATTAATCAAATACTGAAAGGCGGTCATATTCGAAGTCGGAAAAATGGACGAAAGTGCATGATGTATGAATGTGGAGGAACCAAAGACGTATATCAGGAGAGTACTGTATGGCGGTCCATCCTCTCTGCCTACCCCTCCGGAGACACGGCATGATTGTTAGTTAGTTAGTTATTTTATGCTTATTATTTTTTGAACCACGGTAAAAATTCTACAGTTATATTTTAATGTAAATGAAAAAAATCGTTTTCAAAGAAATTTTATTGAAATAATGAAAATAAATAAAACAATAATCAAAATAGTAATAATAAAAAATTACAGATTTTAGATAAACTTAAGTTGTTAACACTGCGGAATTCCATAATGACGAATTTTTATTAATTAAAACACTGTTTTTTTCCACTTTTGAGTTTATTTTTCTCGACATGTTTCGAAGGCTTACACCTTCATATCGTTCTATCGTTCTCCTGATGATGAAGGTGTAAGCCTTCGAAACATGTCGAGAAAAATAAATTCAAAAGTGGAAAAAACAGTGTTTTAATTTTTTAGTTCATAAAAAATCGTAATAAATTACGGTATGTATTTACTCGTATTCCATTTGATTTTTAGAAACTAAAAATCAAGTTGCATAAAATATATATTTTTTAATTTTGTTTTCATTATTAACAGTCAACATACAAGCTAAAAGGCATAAACTAAGAAGAAGAAGTATTAGAATTAATTATACAATCACCAAATTAAACAAAAAAAAACACTTTTTTGTGAAAAGGGGATTCGTTCCTATCTAGGCTTGAACCCAATCCCCCTGAGTTTGAAGGCAACCATGTTGACACTTAGACCATCACCTAACTAATATAAGTAAAATAATAACATATGGCGCCGCAGTAAGTAATAAAAACAAGTTTTGAGGACTTCCGAAATAAAGACACTGAGGACGATAGCAGGCAAGACACTGAGGGATCGCGTGAGGAACAACAGAAAAAGAGAGATATGTGAGGTTGAGGATATTTTAAGATGGAGCAGATAGCGAAAATGGGACTAGTACGGTCATGTTCAAAGAATGGACACCACCAGACTCCCCTATATTGCATTGCATTATCAACCTCATGGGACTCGTCCTTGTGGAAGACCACCTAAAAGATGGAAAGACAGCTGAGAATCTACCTCACAGGAGGAGCAACACTCGGGAGAACATACCACATACGAGTAGGTCTACAATAAGGAAGAAGAAGAAAATACTTAGTAATGCATGAGATTGACTTATACAATTATCAGAATCAAACTATTTTAAATTTTATTCATGTCAAGTTCAGCAGACTTGTGCTAATTATTAGTGGCACGTGAACCATTTTTCTTACTCTTATTATTGTGTAAGAAATAAATTTTGAATTAATAGCCGAGCGAGTCGGTACACCTGTCCCCAGGTGGGGCGACTGAGGCTGCCGGCGGTGATGCCCCAAGAATACAAAAAAATATTCTGACAGGAATGTAAAAGGTGGAGAATATGTATTAGCAACCAAATGATTTAGGAAATTTATTTGTAGGAAGTGTTTGAAATGATAATTCAAACACTTCCTACAAATAAAATCACCTTACATATTAAAGGTGTATACATACTTAACAACTTTGCAAAGCATTCTTCAAGATAGCTACGACATGAAGATAAATAAAGACAAAACAAAGCTGCTGACTGTAGGCCGAACGCAACATCAGATGAGAGTAGTGATGTCAGGAGTTCCACTAAAGAACACCAAGGAGTTTGTCTACTGTTTGTTGTACGGCTGCAAGACATGGTGCATATCCGAAAGAGATAAGCGGAGACTAGAGGCTTTTGAGATGTGGTCCTATAGAAGACTATTAGGAATTTCCTGGAGAAATCACATCTCGAATGAGGAAGTTCTTCAAGGAATCGTAGGAGGAAGGCACCTGCTCAGTACCTTGTCCGAAAAGCGTGTAAGATGGATCGGCCATGTAATACGTCAAGAAGATCTCTTGCATGCCATAATGGAGGGTATGACCGAGGGGACAAACTCTAGGGGACCCCCACGCCGAGAGTACCTGGAGGACCTGTTGGTGGACGTGCGCTGCTCATCATATGCAGATTTCAAAAGAGCCACACAAGACAGGGAAGAATGGAAGAGAAGAATAGAAGAAATTACTGCAAACCAACCCCAGGATTGAAACTTTCTAACTAAACATACTTAACCATTCTTTCTTCATCCATGCGTTCCATTTGTCTAAACCGTAATAACAGTGTTTCAAATTTAAGATATCATCGAGTTTCGGCCATTTCTTGGTAGATTTTAAATAATGAAAGCAAACGAAAATTGATACATCATTTCTATTTAGTGTGCTTCCACTTGTGTTTAACGTCGACCGGTTTCGGCAGCTTGCAGGCACCTTCTGACCTACATCAAAATTTATTTAGTTACTGTTTCTACGGTACCTACATCAAAATTTATTTACTGTTTCTAAATAATCCATTAATGTTATTAAGTTAGTAAGTGTTAAATGTTGATGTTAGTACCAGAAGATGGCAGCAAACTGCTGAAGTCGATCGACGATAAACACAAGTGGAAGCACACTAATATTACTACTATATGATAATAAAGAATTTTTTATCAAAAAATTTTTTGGTTTTCATTATTTACGAGTATTTCATGAACATTATTATTCTATAAACAATTACATTTCTTAATTTATAAATATTAACTTTCATAATTAATGGTAACAAAAAATAAGTAAATAAGACTGTATATAAGACTAATTAAATATTTTACAAATGAGGAAAAATTTAGGCTTTTACATAATGAAAGTTCGTGTGGTATCTAGTGAATTTTGTAAATTAAAAATACTTAAAAAATTTCATTAAAAGATACTTCAGAGATACTCGAAATTTTTTTAATTAAATACTTTGGTTTTGGTCGTTGAATTAGCCCCGTAAGGAAAGCTTAATTAACTGTTGATTGAATTAAATTAATTTAAAAAATAACACGTGCTTCGTCAGTTAAATATAAACAATTTGCAAATAACTGTGCTTAATGAATTCAGTAAAAACTGTACCACCACTTTTGCTACGTTACCATTAATTACTTAAGAAAGGAAACAGGACGAAAGAATTTTATAATTACTTATTTACGAATTTAAATTATATATTTAAATGTATAATTCTTCATATACCTAAATTACACACATATTAAGGCTTCCATAGAAAGGGCTGCCGTAGAAATAATAAATAAAAACTTTGGATTCCGTTTTGAAGGAATATAATAAAACCATAACCATATAATGCATTATGATATACGAGTATTTCATCAATTAACTTTAATATATGTTTTCATTTTTCTGTTAGGAATAATGTATTATTAATTAACTACCGTTTGCATTTACTGTTAATATTTTGAAACGTTCATATTAATTTATAATAGTTTTATCATACGAATCTACAAGACATGCGTACGTCCTATAATGACAATTAAACGACAGCTGACACCATCAAAACAAAAAGTCTCCTAAGAACGACAGAAATGAAGACTCTGATCCGTTGCGGGAACGACACTCCGAGACAGAGTAAAAAATTCTGAAACAAGAAAGATTTACAATGTGGAAGATGTCGTGCGATGGGGAAGACTGAGAAGACGCTACTGGAGAGATCATGTGGAAAGAGCATGTTGTGAAAGAGTGATAAATATACGGGCAAATAAAGTACCAAGAGGAAATTGACTTCCAGGAAGACCACCCATAAGATGGCGAGACAGTTGGATATCTACAACCCAGGAACAGGCTCTGAGAAATAACAGGACAAAGTTCTAAATAAAGGAGAAGACAAAGTTCATCATACTTGATATTTTTGATTGATTACATTACCAAAACAACATGTTTTTATATTGTGATATCTAAATATTTCCATATTTTCCCATTATTCTTGCGAGGTTCTAACAATATTGACAATTCGGAGGGAGACACATAAATATATACAAGCAACAAACAACAAGAACAAGCCATCACACCACAAAACTGTATTGTGACGAGATTCCTACAGGGAAGATTCCTAAGAGGAATGCTAAACTTCTTTGGGTGCCGAACAGAGGGACGAATGCTGAGGACAAGGAATTCAGGAGGCGAAAGTTGACGGAGGCCATGGCTCGATATGGGCTCGAAGAAGAAGATTATTATTAAATCTTTTGAGAAAATAAACTAATTAAATCTTTATAATTATGTTATTAATTATATTACCGCGTCTCCCGCGGGGCGAAAAGAGAAGGATGGAGTGCCGCATCGGTTAAAGTGTGACAGTCCATTCTTTCTGCCTACCCCTTCGGGAGACGGCGTGATGGTTAGTTATTTAGTTCGTTTTTTTTTTAATTATATTCCAAATTATGTATTTAATGTGGAGATTAACTTCATTGTTCAGGAAACAGTAAAAAAATAGACTAGTTGTGCAATTGTAAACTCGTATAAGTATTTATAAATAAAATATTCGTGTTTGAAAATATAATATAATTTGTTTGAAAAGAAAATAACCAATGGATTTTGTCATGCTAAGAGTATTGTCCGATCAATCATAACTCATTTCTTATGCACTTAGCGGAGTTACCTCGGTGCGCTGCTCACTTCAGCCGAGTAGAAATCTCAATAAACTCCTAATGAATATCGTGGCATTTGTTATTAATGTAATTTTCCCGAGTGCACGACACCGACAGGCGTACGAGTACTAATTGAAATCAAAGGTTTTATCTTTAATCTCCTCATGACATTTTTGGATCTCGGCTCACGCGAACTGGTTTAGAGTTTGGATTATTCGTTATACGTAATATTAACCTTGATAATCCGATCCAGTAGCAATCAGACGCGTGATTTATAAGCACACTACAGTTATTACGAATGTCAATGTTCTCTTAAGTAGGTACCAACAAGGTATTTGCATTAGTAACAGTAAAACTTGACATTTGGAAGGACTGAGTAAAGACAATGAACTTTTCGTTAACATTTAACTTTGAGTATTTACACACATTTATGTTGATTATCTCATTTATTTATGTACACTTATCTCTGATTTTGATTTGTTTTCATTTATTTTGATAATAATCACAAACATTACAGACATACAATTCCAAATCGTTTGCAATTACATTATAAAAAGAGGAGCATTTTAAAAATAAAAATTAAGCTTAAGAATAAGAAAAATCATAACATTGATATTGCATCCCTGAGGCAACTCACACTATCACGAAATATGTCGACCTCCGAGGCGATCCGATTAAGCAATAAGATTGCCCAACCCACAGGCATAACCATTGGCAGGTAGGTTCTGCAGCGTGGCAAACAAAACAATCTGTGCTGTCTTTGACGAAGGTAATTATCAGGGACAAATAGACCTACAACACTCAGGACACCTGAGTTCTGTAAACGGCCGCCAATCAGCTGAAAGAAGTGAACTCCCAAGTGAATGTTCCTCCTTTTCTCCTATGATAGGTAGCTTAGCATACCTAGCAAGAATTCAGTCGGAAAGAGCCACGGGTAATAACCGCGCTCCCTGAGGTAAAGAAAGCGCAGAAATTAATTATAATATAACCATGTCAAGTTAATATTATTGCATTATAATAATTTACTCTGTACCCATAAATAAATATGACATTAAACAAAATGCATAAGTGTAACGATCCATTGCTATATTGCTATTGTTGATAATATCAACAAAATAAATGCAATGAATCTAATTAAGCATGTGCACATTTTACATTAATAAAAAAAAATTGTGACAGGCTTTAGATTATTAATAGTAAGGGGAAAATTGTCACAAGTCACTCTCAAAATATTATATATTATAAAATTAACTGTGTTGTTTTGAACACTGTTATTAGATCACTATCTTTTTATTTAATTTCTAAAAAACTGTCGCGCCAGCTGTTGGTTTTAATACTTGATGATGCCCACAACAATTGGCGAAACAGCTGTCGTGACATTTTAAAAGAAATTAAATAAATAAATTATGATATTGTAAAAGTGTTAGAAGTATTTAATTATCATAGTGTTTCGCCGAAACGTACGTTTTCTTTAATATTACAATTGATATTGAAGTAATAAAAAATTATAATGAAATAATGAAAATCAATAAATTAATAAAAAATATTTTATAAAAAATATTAAATAATATTTCATATATTATTTAGTTATGGCAGCTTGCTGCAATTTTCTGGTTGTCAAATAAAATAAATTTATTATAATATTTTTTTTATTTTCAATATTTACAACGAACTCCTACCGAGAAATTTCAATAACAGTAATATTTCAAATTATAATTAGCACTATACAATGAATCAATAAATTCGGTATCTTATTTTATTATTGTGTTGCATTTATAAAATAATCAATATTTTTATTTGTTACACAATTAAATAGGTCAAAAAATTATTTGAAAGCTCAATGTTCTTACTTAACGTTTCATTGTATCGTTTCACCTTCGTGTGAGATAAAAGACATTATTATGTAGATATAGAAAATAGCTTGACAATGGAATCAACTTGTTCAGAGCTTTTTATATTAAGATACTACTCCGCGGGGCGTCCTTAAAGCTTATAAAAACGTACGTTATTCAAAAACGTCCGATGGTTTATTAACCGTGGACTCCATACGGTGACATTGAGGTGTTTTGTTTACCTTTAAGTGGGGCATTTACATTGTCCGGTCCGAGACGGGAACCTATCCGATTTTAACTCCGATCTTTGTTTTTTTTCTTACTAGACTTAAACCGGTTCTCAGCTATCGGTCACTGCTGTTATTTTATAACCGGGTGTGTTAGGACATGATTAATCGATAGTGGGATTATTTATACACTGTGTGACAATGATCGAAGATTCATTGGTCAACTTACTGGCTTACCTGAAGAAAGAAATTACTGTCGCTGTTTATATTGACAACCACGCAATGACAAAAAAGTGCTGATGGGTAATTATTTTTGTTTAATGGGTATAAAATTTATTTGTATTTTATTAGCATAATAATATGGCTTGTAATATAACAGCCAAATTTTACAATGGGGTGCATAATTTAATAATACTGTGAATTCTTGACATTTTATCAAAAAAAACGAAAACAAATATTAATTAAAATGCTTGTATTTTTTTTTTCAGGATAATATAAGTTAAGTGCACACTGAATATAAATAATAATAATTTGTTTGATCGATAATGGTTTTGGAAATAACAGCAATCGCTTCGTGTAGTGGATTCACATGTGAATACATATAATTACACTTTGTGTTTTCACAACACTTTATTTCACTTTTTGCATTTGTGCATCAAAAAATGACCTAAACATGTTTACGAAAAATAAAATAAAATGATTGGGTAATTATTCTTTATTTAAACAGAAATCATTTTCATGGTAATTTGAATTAAGAATATATAAATTATTACAAAATATTCTAAATTTGAATATACGATAAAACTACGATAATATAAAAGAATGATAATGCACTATCTTGATAATAAACTAATCGTTTTATTGTGTGGATGAAAACATGGTAAAAAAATAAATAATCAGTCGCATTTTAAGTACAAAACCTCAAGAAAAAAAATTACCATGGATTATTTCTTAAACAATTCCATATTAAATAATGAATATAAATATAATGAAAAATGTTCTGTAAGTTTTATTATATTTAATTTTTAATATACTAGGGATTAGCATAGGTGTCCATTCGTTTTACTTATTATTGATTATTATAATGATAATTGAAGGGTTTCGTTTCCTAGATCAGAGGTTTCGAAACTATTTGTAATTGCATTCCTATAATACATTAAAATTTATATTGCAGAAGAAACTATATTTTTATACACTACTAACGGTCACAGCGGTACAAGCCGGAAATCAATACACGCTAGTTGATATGCGACTGAAAACATTGTTATTACGCACTCAAAATTTTAAATACTCGTCCATCTTTGATACTTGAACCAGTTTATAAAAATAGAGTATTGCGGATGTCGAAAACTTTCAATCACCTGTCTCACAGCTTCCCGGAGACATCGTATGTTTAATTTGTGTCTGTCTGACGCACGTGTAATTTCTTCTAATCCTCGGAGCGATGTAACCGCATATTTAAATATTACAAGACATACCAGGATTGTCACGGTGAATATACTCGCCGATGGTATAATACGAGTATAATGGAAGACAGACGTGGATTAACATACTGGTTTACAAGTCGCCCGCACTTACGTTCTCCGAATTGGTTTCTTATCCAATTGCAATTCTACAGGATTTTACGTTAAGGCTAAAACAGAGTATTTATTTATTGTTTCTAGAACAATGATGTAAAACTCCATATTAAATAATTAATACGAATGAAAAAGCCAGATTTCTAGAAGTTTTATTATATTTTATGGGAATGACATGTTTCGCCTTTCTAAGGCATTATCAAATGTTATCAAAAGTTTTTTTTGTTTCAAACATATGATCAAACCTCTGATTTTGATGATTTGATCAAAAGTTTCAAACATTTGATAATGCCTTAGAAGGGCGAAACATGTTATTCCCATAAAATATAATAAAACTTCTAGAAAACTGTCGTTTTTATTCATATTAATTATAGGGTATTTATTGTTTCTTGAACAATTCCGTAAAGCTACATATTAAAACTACATAATAAATTTATAACGTCTGTCTTCTAGAAGTTTTATTATATTTTATATGAATGATATGTTTCGCCTGCCTATAGCATTATCAAATGTGATTTACGATGCATATGAACATTTGATAATGCCTTAGTCAGACGAAACATGTCATTAACATTAAATATAATAAAACCTCTAGAAAACAGACGTTTTCATTCGTATCAATAAGCCAAAACAGAACATAACCTAATTGACGATCACGTTGTTTCCTAAGATCTATAATATAATCAGAGAGAATAATTGACTGATAAACTTATTTATTGTTTCTTGAATCATGATGTTAAACCCCATTGAAAATAAATTGTACGAATGAAAACCGCGATTTTCTATTATTTCGCTTTACTAAGGCATCAAATTTACGTTTGATAATGCTTAGTAAAGCGAAACATGCCATTCACATAAAATATAATGAATCTTCTAAAAAACAGACTTTTCATTCGTATTAATTGATGACTCTTTGTAATATAATAAAACTTCTATTACAGAAAGCAGACGTTTTCACCAATATTAATTACATCAATTAACCTTATAATATTATTAAAACTATTTCAAAGATTTGTATATTATTTTTTTGATAAACTTTAAGCAATAACACTATGGAATTCCATAATTAAGCTTTAAATGAATTTCAGCATTATTTTTTTCCACTCTTGAGCTTATTTTTCGCAGTATATTTAGAAGGTTAATTAAAATACCTTTTTAATATGTCTAGAAATGTAAACTCGAAAGTAATCAAACCGTGTTTCAATTCATACAAAATTATTGTGTATGTTCTATTTATTTGGCATATTTTTTTTGTATTATTGCCCAACAATTCATTTAATTAACCAAATCTCTATACAAAGCCGAACTCTTTGTTTTATTGTGGTACGCGCTGTCATAATAGCAACGCTAAATTAAATTTACGATCTCAGAATTAGTGGTAATGAAATTTTATCTGATTTATGACTCCTATCGGGTTACTAACAGATAGCTGCAGTTCTACACATACATAGGTAATAATATAAATTCAGCGATCCGTCACTTGTTAGATTTTGATATAAATCAACTGCTATAGTAATCTTATATGCAACAGGAATATATAAAAAAACATATTCACACATAGTCGGATCGATTTTATTTTATTCCAGGCCCATAAAGACTTCAACGATTATAATTTTTCAAACTAAAAATACATTTTAAATATTTTTGTTTCACAAAGGAAATTATTAAAGGTTTGGAGACGTTTGCAAAACAGGAATGAATATCTCAATACATTAAGACTTATACAGAATGTAAGAAATCACTCTCCATCTTTCATTCTAAAAATTGCATTCATTCAATATCAATTCAATTTTCTATTGATATTTTCTGTCTAATATTATTTTGGACGGTTTATTTAGTTCTCCCGAATTTTAAGCTTATACACCTTCGAAACATGTTGCAAAAAAAGTATCTCGATAATGTTATAATAAATTATGTAGATTTTCACGGTTGGTAGCAATATATTTGTTGTGATGGTGGAGATTGTGAAGATGGAGACTGCAACGATCTCCGAAACGTCGGTCCTAAAAGACGAGTTACACGGATTTTCCCAAGGTCCCAAAAAACATAATGTTATAATTTATATAAATATTATAATAATAGAATTTCACAGTGTTAACGCATTAAGTTTAATAAAAATCAACTTATGTTTTTTTTTTAAATATCAGCAATCTGCTAACTAGACCGGGAGCTGGAGGGAGTTGAGTATGCAAAATATGAGGACCGCACTCTGTTCATAGTTTTGAACTTAGAAAAGCTTGCAGATTATGATTATGAATGTTGCCAGGAGGTTTGTTGGTCCAATTTTTTTTATACCCCATCCAAGATAACACTACTGTTTGTATATACGTCGTGTTGAAGTAAGTACTCGTATAGGATATGGTAGTATTGATATAACAGTAATTATGTCCACTTGCTACGCAAATTTGAAAAAGTTGCAGACAACCTTAAAAATGTGTCCGTCTACTTAGAGTCAAAGTTAAATTATTTTAATTTTTCATTAGATTTATTATACAATATTTTACAAATGGATATGAAAATAAAATTGTATGTGCTGGTATGAACATATTCAAGTTTTTATTTTATTTTATTACTATGTTTTCATTCACTTTGCGATGAAATATATATGTGAAATGTTTGACATTAAACCACCGGGCAACCTGTAGCCAGCCCATGGTGAAGTGTATCACGTAGGTAAGTGGACAATATCGTCGCAAGTAAACTAGTTGAAAACGTCAGTACGAACCGGTCGAAGTTTTTTCCTCAGGAATAACAAGTCTCCGATCGCGTTTACCGAACTATAAATCAAATTATAATGTCACACGATACTGTTGGCAAAGCTATCTGGATCGGCGCAAGTCTTTCACCGAGGCTTATCGGAAACTAGTCAAAATTGTAACAACATCTTCATATATTTTTAGAATCGTTCATTATTCAGAATTGGACTTTTTGTGTGGGGTACTTGATGCATTATCCATTAAATGTATTTCGCGTTCCATAAGCCCGAATTAATTGATCGGATAGTTTTTAGGTTAGAGGAATGCTCGCTAGATATAGTCAAACGATTTCGTTAACGTAAAAATGCACTCTCTTAATAGGTGGGTACATGCACAAATTTCAACACTGCGGTGAAACTTAATATATTCACAAACGATTCCAAAAAAACAAATCAAATTCTAAATAACTTTCCTCATCTATTTGAAATGTATCTAATGTGTACGAGTACATGAAACAAATGATTTTATCGTAATTAAAGGAATCGTGGCACGATCAAATAAATCAAACATTGAATGTCGGCCACGTGAGGAGTCAGAGACATAACGCGCGTGCATGACACGATATATGAATGTTGAGGAAAGAAAAGTGTGGCATCCACTTAAGTGTACGTGGAGCGAAAATGATCCATGCTCGGATGGACGATTATGTCGACCGTAAAATGGACGTAGTGCACGATAAGTTTGGCAAACCGAACCATGATTTTCAAAATAAATTTGCTCAATTTGCAAGCGCTGTTCTGACGTCAGTCATGGTAAAATGGCAAAACGTACTGACTACAAATCAACTGTTAACTGTCTAATTGACAGTTTTTAAAAACAATGTTGCCAGTTTAAAAACCAAACCTTTAAAAAAACACCCTACATAATTCTTCCACTTTTGCCTTTATTTCGACAGCGATCGGATTCGCTAACCTGGCTGGCATCAACAGACTGGCCAGGCTAGTTTTTCGTTTTATTTAATTATTACGTTATTGAACATTTTAATTTTTTCACCATAAGCATCAACAAAATATTTAAACGCATATTATTCGGATCATTCAATATTTTTTTTCCATTACTTAGGCCTTGATCAACGATCAAACATCCGAAATCTTCAACTTGCTGTTAGAAATAATAAAACTCGGTAACTTAGGTTTAAACTTTAGCGACTAAAGTTTAACTGTTAGCTTGTAGACAGTGGGTGAGTGTTGGTATTTTTTTATGCGAAACTTTGCAAATGCTCAAATAGCAAGTTATCCCGTGATATAACAGCGAGATGACAAGTGTCATCACTGTTAGTGAATAAAACACGAACTTGATCATCGGACGAGATAAAATATTCGGGAATAAAATAACTCAGAATACATCAGAACTCAGTGGTGGAAACTAGATTTGTTCAAAATATAAAAACATTATTTTCTATTTTGTTTTTTCTATAATACATACGTACATTTATTATATTGATCATTAAGATGGTTTGGACATATGGAAAGAATGAATGAAGAAAGAATGGTAAAAAAATTATATATTAACGATGTAAACCATAAATAGAGGAAGACCGAGGAAAACGTGGCTCGATCAAATAAATCAAATAATGAATGTCAGCCATGTGAGGAGTCAGAGAAATTGACGCGCGTGCATGACACGATGTATCAATGTTGAGGAAGTGAGAGAAATATGTCAGGAAATAAAAGTGTGGCAGTCCATTCTTTCTGCCTACCCCTTCGGGAATATGGCGTGATGGTTAGTTAGTTAGTTTTTTAGTTTACATTTATTATAGATAAACATCATTGTTTTGCTAGAGATGTTGGAAAGCATCCGTCAGGAAGACCCCCCAAAATGATGGAAAGATAACTGGAATTCAGCATCACAGGGAGAGAATTCTTTTATAACCGACTCTTCAGTCTACAACTAGTTAAAGAAGAGGAATTTTAAAAGTCGACCATGTCAAATATCTCATTCTTCTTCCTTGTTAGACCTATGTGGTCTGTTCTCCAGAGGGTTGTTCTTCCTGTGAGGTGAATTCTCAGTTGTCTTTCTTTCTTACTAGGAGGTTTTCCACGAGGACGAGTCATATGGGGCTGATTATGTAGTACAATATAGGGTTATCTGGTGGTGTCCATTCTTTGAATATGACCGTACCAGTCCCTCTTTTGTTATTATCTACTTTTTTCTCCGTTTCCTCATTACTGAGGGTTATGAAATATGGAATTGCCCGTGGCTAAAACAAAACACCTCCAATCCTCGAGATCTGCATCTACTTCTTTTGCCTGAAACACTTCCTAATCCAAGAAAGAATGAAGATGAACAAGATATATGAAGAAAGAAAATCGTTTTCTATCACTTCCACTTTACTGTATTTACTATTATGCTTTACTTGTCAAGAAACGTATGGATATGGTGGGATATGTATCTAGTGAGACCATTGGGGATCTGAGGGCTCACGAGAATCAGGAGTGGCAGTGGTAAAAGTCCACGAACTGCACTGGCCCGAGACAATAGGCCGGGAGCGCAGCGCTGGGCGGGTTGTCCGCGGTCCACACGCCGACTGATGTGAAACCCCCCATTCTGTAAATTTACAAGCGGAGCGACATAAAGAGCTGCCTCTTGGCCCCCTTGTTCGGAACGTTTTGAATGGCCGTTGTTATTTAGTGTCACGCGGCCCCATACATTATTTATGTGCAGAATATAGGCGATCCAGGTTTGCGCGCTCGGCTTAGGCGCGTAAAAAAAACGCGAAGGATTGTCGCAAGAAATTCGAAGGTATTTCAAATGAGCAAAATAGAAATATTTATAAACAAGCGTATAATATACTGCGTGGGGAAAAGTACCACCTTCTCCAACTGATATTGTAGGGGAAAATTGAGGGACGCCGAGGGCCCAGTAGGAGACAAATGCCCTGGCTGCAAAACGTGAGGGAGTGGACCGGCATCCGAAGTGTGGAGGAGCTGTTCCGGGCGGCGCAGGACAGGGACAGGTTCACTGAGGTGATCGCCAATGTTAGGGTGACTCGACAGGGCACTTGAAGAAGAAGAAGTATAATAACCTCAATATTTTCCATAGAAATTAACTTTTTCTGCTCATTTAACTCGGGCTATTCCCATAAAATATAATAAAATTTCTTTCACGTTTTCATTCAATGTGCTTTTTTTATATGGAGGTTATTATTTTATGTCTCGGTTATGTGAAATACATTATTGTGATATGAACCAGACCTCTTATGTAACGATTAGTAGTCGAAATTAACTCGTTTCGTGATATTTTATAAAATAATATGTTACATATAATACATTTAAGTACATTTCCTCTAAATTATTCATTCAATGCGCTGCTCATTTTTTTGTATTTTTTGCCCCGCGCCGCGACGCACGCACCCCGCATTGGGTCGGGTGTATTTTAAATCGGTTTAATTCGTCCATACGTTTGTTTGACGCCCATTCGTGTCACACACCTAGTGCGGGGACAATGCTTCGCGTTTCCAACTATCGATATTGGTTACAATAACTTTACATTGCCAACAATAATCGTTTCTAAAAAAAATACAATAAAAAATTTAATTCCCAACTGAACACGCAATCAGGGTATTAAAATGCTTTTAGAAGCTGACTTAAATATGTGATTTTATTGTAAACTGTTTACGTAAAGTGAAATTAAGACACTTAAATGTTAAACGAGGGAAAAGCTTAAAATTTTACATCGAATATTTCACGTGCATAACTTGCCATTTTGAAAACACTTTCAAGGTGTTTTTTTAGGATCTTTGGAAAATCCGTGTAACTCGTCGTTCTGGGCGGACGTTTCGGAGATCGTTGCACTCTCCATCTTAAGGGTGGTTATAAATGTGTGATGGGTAATGTATGCTAAAACTTCAAACTGATAAACTTAAGGCGTTTACAATGGAATTTTTTTTTAAATCAAAGTCACGATGCTTTTCATTAAAAATATTTTTGAGAAATAAAATATTTTAAAAAATCCCTACCTACAATAGGTTTCCACAGCTGAGTGATATGAAAACCATATTTAAAATAAAATTAAAATTATTAAAATCTAATACGAAAAAATATATATATATAATAGTATTGACCTTGAACAAATAAAAAATAACAATCATCTCACATCAACTAAATTTGTCAGAAATTAAAAAAAAAATGTCCTAATTAGCTCCGAATTCTAAATAATGTATATAAAAATATTTTCATAACATTTACAACGGATATGAATATCTTTACAACATATATTACTGGAGAAGGCAACGGGAAACAACTCCAGTAATTCTTCCCAGGAAATCATTGTGGTGAGTGAGCTTTCGCCTAGGTGATCGCCAACGTAGGGGGAACCTGACATGACATTTTAAGAAGAAGAAGAAGAAGAACATGTATTTAGTTATATTTAAATTTCAACCCCCACAATAATACCAGAGGATGGCAGCGAGAAACCGGTCGAAACTAGTAAAACAAGAAAAAAAGGAAAAATATGCTTAGGTTTTATTATTGAAAATCGACCAATATATTATATTTCATTAACCATCGTTAATAATTCGAATTTTGAATATAAAAATATACATACTTATTGCTTTAAAATTATGGGGAATATTACGCGCTAAGCATACGCACGTAAGTCAACCTGTTATTGATTAAATTCACCGTCGAACAAATAATTACACTTATAAAGCAAGACCCTTCTCGATAATCATATTATTTAGCATACACGGAAGTCGTCATCAATCACGGCCCGACCACCCCCAAACAAGGGTTGAAGCCTCGCGTGTGTGGCGATCTAGCTCGCATGAATTAGTCCGGCTTTTCGACTGCGTGGCTACTCGCCAGAAGGAATTTAGTGAGTGATGTCTGACCCAAAATTGGTTCACTTTTTTATTGGACGCTAGCTATAAATCGTGGCCGACCCAAGGTGGAGCTGGTTGGTTAGGCGATAATTGTTTCGGTTTAAGAACGATTATTTAATTCAAAAATAGATTGAAAGGGTTGTTCTTAACAACCACTCCATCCCTTTTAAACTAGATTTGTTATGTGAATCAATAACAATAAAAATACATCACCCATAAAACAACAAAAAAATACATTTTTTATTATATTCATTTGTTAAACAAAATATTTAATTATTTAATAAACTCAGGCAAATAATAATGTAAAAATTCAATTGAATTAAAAGTCTGTTTTTCTACTTTTGAATTTGCTTTTCTTCAACGTTGTCTTTTTCCGATTATGAAAAAAAACTTCAACAAGTGGAATACAATGTTTTAACACAGTTATATATTTTTTATTAAATAATCTTCACTCAACTGATTTGGAATTGCATTTATGATTTTGATTAATATAGCAATGACTACGAAGTTATTCATTGTGACTTATAAATAAACTGATGTTTATTTCTACTGTCAACCGGTTTCAAGACCATTCGATTAAAAAGAGTGATCAGTGGTTTAAGCAACCATTTTATTTATAAGTAAAGTTTAGAAACATTTATTAGTATTATTCCAGGCAAAAAACGCCCACTTAAAATACTTTTCAACAAATTGTTAATTAGATTTAAAAGTACTCAATCTAAGCCTAAATCAAATGTCAAATAGTGTTTATAAAAAAATAAAAATAAAATAAAATAAAAATACTAAACCAGACCAGATGGGATTCTCTAGCTCCACGAAATTTGGATCAGTATCCATATATAGTTTCATGAATATAAGTAATCTTCTTAAATGTAATATAATACATACTCGGTTTATTTGGTACAACTCGGTTTATTTAACGTAGGTACAACGCATCCTGTTGGTTTATTTATTTGTTTTCGTTTATGATATATGGTTAAAGAAAACGTATGTTTTATGTATTATCAACTCGTTGAATTTTTGGGTTTTTCTCTTGAAACTACTGAAAATTCAATCTTACGAGCCAATTAAACGGCAACAGAAAATCAGAGTTCGGAATAAGCTATAACTTATAAAAGCTTCGAGTTAAAACGCGACGCACGCTCTTGCCACTTAAAAATATGATATGTTTACAACGTTTCTTTGGACGTTATAAATGCTGTATTTTAATTCTACAGCCATTATTATAATAAAAATAACGAGGAATACACAATAGTACTTAAGATTCAAGGGACTCCCTTAAGCTGTAATAAAACGATTAAATTAAGGACTAAGTATGTTGACTCAAACTGCCTCCCGTATTAGGGACGGCCCTACATTGATATTATTAACCCTCAACTGGTAACATACGTCTGTGAGACACACCTGTTTGCAAATATGCCCGCCACTGACCACAGCGCTGCTAGTCTTCTCCCTCCTTCAGTGTATTCTTAGATGACACGGAGGTGACATCTTTCCCTATCGTTTTAAACGTGAGTTTCGTACCTTACGATTTTCATTTGAATGTACGGCGTCTCAGAGACGTATGTTAAAAATAGTGTAATACATTTTATTCGTCTTTTGGACGTGTGTTTACTACTAGTGGTGTATTTGTATCCATCTGGTAGACGTGGAAATCACCAAGGAGAATTCAAATAAGAACAGCAAGCTTCTCCAGTTTTTCTTCTTCTTCTTCCTCAGCCTATTTCCGTCCACTCCTGGACAAATGCCTCTTCCATTCGCTTCCATGTCACTCTGTTCGGTGCAGATTGCATCCAGGTTATTCCGACGTGTCTGTTCAGATCATCCTTCCACCGTAGTTGCGGTCGCCCTGCACTTCTCTTTGCCATCCACGGTCTCCAAGTCAGCAGTCTTCTTGACCACTTTTCATCTGAGCTACTGTCTACGTGACCCGCCCATCGGCATTTTAGAGTCGCCACCCGGTGGATGATGTCAGTGACCTTTGTTTTTTCTCTCACCGTATCGTTTCTGACTCTGTCTCTTAGGCTTATTCCTAATATGGCTCTTTCCATGGCTCTTTGGGTCACTCGTAGTTTCTCGACACTTTGTTTGGACAATGTAACAGTTTCAAGACCATAAGTACCAACTGGCAGAACGCAGGTTTCATAGAATTTTCGTTCCAGTTATGAAGAATATATCGGACAGGCTCCCAAAAAGAAAATCCTGTAGATACTGTTCATATAACAAAAGGAGACAAACTGCCTACAAATGTATAAAATGTGATAATCCGTCTATTTAGAGTGCTACTGACGTATGACATACGTGTGTTATTCATAGTGTACTATTCTCTTATGTTACCAGTTGAGGGTTAAGGAATAATTTGATCGCCGTAAAAACGGACACCATCGGCGGGAGAGTAAGTGGGCATTAAATCCAACCAAAGACGGGGCATTCTTCAAATAACAGGCATTCAAAATGTGAAGCCCGCCTTACACTTGTCGCGCCCTGTCCCGGGATAACGAGCCCGCGCACAATGGCCCTTTTAGCGTCAAACTCCGGGGAATCAATCACTGGACCACTTCTCGGAACTAGCTGTGCCACCATAATAAAGGTGTCAATTAGATTTGTATTCTCTTTTAATGTGCCCAGCCATCTTTGGACAGTAATTTGCACAATCATCTTCTTTTAAAATGTCTACACGTCATAAAACCAATAACTAATATACCTATATGTAATTTCTCTTCGTATATTAATAACAATAATAACCGATGTCGAAGGTGAACAAACGACTTTTTACTCATTGCATATTGATATACGAACACAATACATATATAGAGCCACAAACGTAAGTTGGCGGTGGTGCAAATGTAAACTAAACGCTAAATGTCAATTTGACATTTGAGTTTTTGTTTGCGTCGTCACCGTGATTTTTAGTTTTCTTTATTAATTTGAAACTAACAGTATCCAAAGTTATAAAAATCAGTATAAGAGAGACTATTCTAAAAGTTAAAGCCTTTTTGTGAAGAAGAACAGAGAATAATTGCGCCATTAATTCCATTGGAAAAAGTCAACGCGCGTATTGGTAAAATGACAGATAAGTGTTGTTATCGGTAGAGATCAAATAGCTGATTTATGATTAGTGTAATTATAATAAAAAATAACTGTACCTCAATAGAGACGAAGATGTAAATTGTTTTCTGGGAACAGGATATGGTGGTCGAGGCGCTTACAGAACTGTCATTGGTTGGGTTAAGCGATCGCTTTATGTTAACAACTTTCCCCGTTCCGCCCTTCTTACGACCACCACGTCTGACAATTTTTTTGAAGATGCTTCAATGCTGAGAAACACTTCACATTTTTTCAGTTTATCAGTTTATCGGTTTATTTCATTTCATCAATAGACATTAGTTCAATCTACACTAGCGCCATCTATTAAAACTTAATTGCCACTAAGAAAATGTTCGATTAAAATAATTGTAAATTATTACATAAAACGTTTTTATGTCATTTTTATTCGATCTCAATAAAAATATTCCGTATGACCATTCTGATTTTCCTTAAAATTCGGGAAAACATTTCGATCTGCAACCCTTAATTGCATAACGCCCTCGTTTTGCGCCATCATAAGCTTGTCAATCCATATACTCGTTATAAGCACAAATACAATGCGCAAAAGAAATGATATTTTTTTGTGAAAACGGTCCACGGAGAATTTCATTTGAAGATTAGACAAAAACTACATTTCATAGTAGATACAAAGACTTTTTTTTTTTGCCGACCAAAAAGTCTTGTTTACGTTCGATATATTTTTCTCTTTGGCGATATTAAACATTGTTCTTTATTCTGTCTGGGCTGGTTGCAGTCCGTTCAGGTTACGAAAGCTCTCGAGAAATATCACATCTGGAGGATGATTCAAAAACATTTATCTGCTGCTGAATCACATCAGAATGAACCAAATAGTGTGGAAAATAATACGATATAATCCTACATTGAAAACAAGTTATAAATAGAAAAAAAAATCTTTTTTTTAGTTTGAAACATAGTTATTAGTTTGCAACAAAGTCTGTTTGCTGGTTCTTGGGATGCCACTTGAACAATAATTTAATGTGGTAGTTTCCCGTTACTTTCCACATTTTTGATACAACAGATTATTTCAACTCAATCATACAATTTTTTAACTATTGATTCTCATGGCATGTGATAGACAGCTAGTCTATCGCCATTTGTATTGTCAGGTAAATTCTATACCAGACCAAAATCACCGACCTTCGTGGCTGAGTAGTAAGGTTCCGGGTTCGATTCCCAGCGATGGCAGTGTGATTGTCACACTAGCGATGGCTATTGTAGAATTAACGTGACAATAAAATGGCGATTTAGCTACTCATCACATGTCACGAGAATCAATGTGATAGCTATACCCTTTATTTGGCTCACATTGTAATGATTTAAATAACTATTCAACAAAATAATAATAAAAATAATATATCATTCTTACATGAACGTATATTCTTGTTGAACGCTAAGGCATTGACACTGTGAAATTCCATAGTAATATATTATACTTAGAAAAATGCAAGTAACTTTGTTGAATCCGCTAATTATTATAATAATATACTTAATACTTTATCTACTCTTAATCTCCCAAGCTCCCATTCCCAATCAAATGCAAATTAATCGTTTAATAATTTCTATATAAATTATGTCTTTTCAAATGTTTGTTTTTTCTAAATTACATTTTTTTTATATTTTCATCATGTATGTCGGGTGGTGGTCCAGGGGATAGAACGCTTGGCTCCTGATCCAGGAGACATGGGTTCAAGCCTGGACACGACCAGATTCCTTCTTCATAATAATAAGCTATTTTCTGCTCACATTGAAGATTGTAAAATAAATTCTAATATCA
The DNA here is from genome assembly GCA_022606425.2 of Lepidostoma basale. Taxonomy (NCBI): domain Eukaryota; kingdom Metazoa; phylum Arthropoda; class Insecta; order Trichoptera; family Lepidostomatidae; genus Lepidostoma; species Lepidostoma basale. Next base: position 194,246 of record JAHDVF020000177.1, read on the forward strand.
TTGATGTAAATCCTTAATATTAGTCTTTAAAAAAAAAAAAATTATTTTGATGTAATATTGTTATTAGTTCTTACTGATAAAATTATAATTATTAGTACTTTTAACAAATAGCCCAGGTTAATATTTTAATTTGAATTATTGTATCGAATTTTAAATGCGTTTTTGTATTAGTCTTTCCTTGTTTAGTTTTTATTATATTTTTACACCTGAAAATGGAGGTATCCTCCGAAACATGACGTATTTTTTTATATTTTTATAATAATTAGTGAATTAAACTAATTTTTTTTCAAATTCCTAAGCGTATATTACTAAGTGTATATTACATAAGAATGTACTCGTATATCTTTGAAGTGTAGTTTGCACTCTATCTAGGGATTTTATTGACCTTTGGTATAATAGTTATATTTTGTCGTTCAAGGGCTCGGTAAGCGCGCTCACTGAAATATGATTATCTGTAATCATAAGTGAAACGTTTCCCCATAATAACCGTAATACCTCCGGCCGCGTGGGACGAGCAGTACGGCCTCGGGTCAGGCGAGTCCTGAGCCTCCTCTCGGCCGCGAGTGCTGCTCTTATTGCCGGCCCAAACATCCTCCCGTAAAACAGTTCTATTGACGGATCAATTTGTAATGCTCGTCAACATAATTATTTATCCAGAGGCGTATTACAGAAACCGGTTGACGCGCGAGTCTGCTAATCTAATGAAGCTTTCGATGACGGAAGCCCCTATACCTCGCCATTTATGCAAGTACCTGAATCAATAAGAAATCCCATTAACGGCTCCTAATATCGCTGTCGATTTAAAAATAAAAAACTTTCCAAACACTTAGTTATTACGTATTAGTGAGCAGGGTCCGTAATAACAGTGCTATGGCGAATTTGATTGAACGGTATATGAACCGGCAGGCGGGCGGGGGCGGAGAGCCTTGAATATTTTATGCCGTTACGAGGTGGCGCATCCCTTGACGTTCTACGAGTACTAACTACACGCCGTACATACGTGAGTAGGACACTCTTATAATCGATTAGAAATTACGCAGACGAGAATTAAATACATTTACAACACTTTATTATTGAATATTCCGCTAATAAATAGTTTATAATGTAAAGAGAATACTCCTCATCAAGACCTATGTATGGAGTATCTTGATGTACGGCTGCGAGACATGGTGCCTATCCGAAAGAGATAAGCGGAGACTAGAGGCTTTTGAGATGTGGTCCTATAGAAGACTATTAGGAATTTCCTGCGAATGAGGAGGTTCTTCAAAGAATCGAAGGAGGAAGCCACCTGCTAAGGACCTTGTCCGAAAGGTGTGCAAGATGGATCGGTCATGTAATACGTTTTTAATAACTACTTCCACTTTTGTCATTATTTCGACAGCGTCCGATTTCGCCTGCCTAGCTGGTATCAACAGACAGACAGACCAGTCTGTCGATGCCAGCTACACTGGCAAAACCTGTCACTATCGAAATAATAACAAAAGTACAAGTAGTTATTAAAAAACATCGTTTTATTTAAATAATATTTCATATGTTTACTTAACTTTTCCAAGAATGTTCATGTTACAGGTTATGACAAATTAATAATTCTTCAATAAAAATATATATATATATATATATATATATATATATATATATATAATCGCAATGACACATAAAAAAAACATTTTATCTGATAGCCATCTTATCACAATTTGCGTCAATAAAAATGAAGCCACACAAATAAATCAGTTTCGATAAAAAATTTGAAGCTACTCATCAAAGAAAAAAATACATCTCGTACTTACAATAGCCAAGTACTAGAGGGATCGATCAATAAAAAAAAATCTCGCGCGGACATTTTTCAAATTCTCAATCGTTGTGGGAAAAAACCGCATTCTTTGCAAGCGTAAATAAATAAAAACATTTGGACACTTTATCAACTCCGAGGTGGGAATAAATATCTCGGAGGAGTTGTTGAAATAAACCCAAACAACTTTTTATTAGTCCGAAACGAAGCCGTTAAAATCTAAGCTTTTTTGCTCTCTCCGTCCCCGGCTTGTTATCAGCCTCGATACGGGCGTACACCCGTTTGGGATCCAACCTTTTTGTTTTAGCAAAAACTAATCAGAGGCCAATTAATTACCGGTCATAAAAAATACTGATTGGATTGTAAACTCGGAATCCGCTCACGGCTAATTTTTATATCACAATACGGAGTTTCGTAAAAGAGAACAGCTGCTCTGTTGCGACAATTTGTTACTGACTAATTGATTATAAATAAATCATAAAATCTAATTAAAGCAATATCTACATTTTCTAAAACCAGTTGCATACTGCCTTACTAACACTGTTTTTTTTATTATATATATTGTAAATTACAGATCATAAACTATAATACAATGTACTCTTATATAATAATTAAATCAAACGATGTTTTTAACTACTTCCAGTTTTGTCTTTATTTCGACAGCGAGCCTGGCGAAACCGGTCGCTGTCGAAATAAAGACAAAAGTGGAAGTAGTTAAAAAAACATCGTTTTATTTAATTATTATTTAAAATGAACTTCCATCAAGAGATTTCAGTAAAATCATTAGATTACTTTTATATTATTATTATTATTTTGTTCAAACGCTCTTTACATCATTACAGCGCGAGCCAAATCGATGTAAAGGGTTTAGCTATCATATTGATTCTCGTGACGTGTGATAGGAAGCTAATCTATTGTCACTTTCTCGTCACGTGAATTCTGCACCAGACCAACGAACGTGTGACAATCACACTGCCATCGCCGGGAATCGAACCCGGGACCTTCGGGATGGCAGTCAAAGCACATCATAAAGTGATGGTGAATATAAAAGCAATTTTTATATTTTTATCATATCGACTTATGATTACATTCTATTGATCAACGAATGCTTTGATACTAATAATAACAGACTAGTCTATCAATGTCAGCTAACTTGACGAAACCGAACGCTGTCGAAATGAAGACAAAAGTGGAAGTATTTCATTATTTTTTAAAATGAACATAACCATGTTTACAAGAAATGGGCGAGTGGAGAGGGATATTGAAAGAAGGGTTTGGCAGGCAACAAAGTGAATGGTGCACTTAAAGTTGTCATCGCAAACAAAAACCTATCAAAAAAAGCTAGAATGGCAGTGCACAATGGTGTTCTTCTACTGACCCTTATGTATGGAAGCGAAGCATGGAACTGGCAAAAGAAGGATGAAAGTAGAATAAATGCAGTTGAAATGAGATCTCTTAGAAGAATGTTTGCATACTCTGTGTATGATAGAGTGCCGAATGAAAATATAAGAAGTGAATGCGGTGCGAATGATGGTGTCATGAACAAAATAATGAAGGGATCATTAAGATGGTTTGGACATATGGAAAGAATGAATGAAGAAAGAATGGTAAAAAAATATATGTTAATAATGTACCAGAAATAGAGGAAGACCGAGGAAAACGTGGCACGATCAAATAAATCAAATATTGAATGTCAGCCATGTGAGGAGTCAGAGAAATCGACGCGCGTGCATGACACGATGTATGAATGTTGAGGAAGCAAGAGAAATATGTCAGGAAAGAAAAGTGTGGCAGTCCATTCTTTCTGCCTACCCCTTCGGGGAGACGGAGTGATGGTTAGTTAGTTATGAACTTCCATCAAGGGATTTGAGTAAAATCATTAGAACGTAATGATGTTTTGGTCAATCTTTTGGTAACAATTTTTCTTAGCTTGTCAACGTAATTAATTAAATTACGACAATTGAGGTGTTCGAGTGGGGTTTGTGAACATATTGTCACTGCGGGGGGACGTCTCAATTATGAAATGTATTATGAATGCACAATCGGGACGCGTGAGTGGCAGTGGGCGGGCCGCCTGTCCGGGTAATTGCTGCGGGCGGGGGCGGGGGCGGGGTGGGCAGAGAACACCTCAGCTACCGCGCCCTGTCAAACACTTCACAATAATCGTTCCCGGTGACGGAATGCTGAATGGTGACCCCACACCGTAAACAGTGTGCACAATGCACTCAATAGACAATTATTTTCACCTTCTTAAAAAACTATACTCGTCCTTATAATATGCAAAAACGATTCATTAAGACAGCTGCAATCTCTGGGGCTCTAAAATCCACAATATGGAAAAACAAAGACATGGCCATTAAGAGTAAGATGAGAATCTATAAATCATGCGTAAGACCAATAATAACAAATGGCGTCGAAGCTAGGGCGGATACAGTAAGGACCAAACAAGTTTTGAGGACTTCCGAAATGAAGACTCTAAGGACGATAGCAGGCAAGACACTGAGGGATCGCGTGAAGAACACCAGAATAAGAGAGATATATGAGGTTGAGGATATTAAAAGATGGAGCAGACCGCGAAAAAGGGACTGGTACGGTCATGTTAAAAAAATGGACACCACCAGACTCCCCTATATTGCATTGCATAATCAAACTAACGGAACTTGTCCTCGTGGTAGACCTCCTAAAAGACGGAAGGACAGCTGGGAGTCTTCCTCACAGGAGGAGCAACACTCTGGAGAACAGACCACATAGGTCTACAATAAGGAAGAAGAAGAAGAAAATTAATTAATAACGCGTCTATCTATCCATTCGTTTTATACGTCTATCCGCAAAATCTACAAGGTGGGAAATATTGTCATATGGGGCATTGAGACATGAGCGGATACCACAAGAACGAAGGCTAAGCTGCAGGTGGCAAAGATGCGGAAGCTGAGGCAATATCAGGCAAGACTCTTCACGTGAGAAACACGGCTATCCGCAAAATCTGCAAGGTGGGATATAGTGTCAGATGGGGCAGACAACGCAGAAGACACTGGCATGCGCACGTGCGGAGGATGGATCCCTTCAGAATTCCACACTTTGTGATGCATCAGATTCTTGTTGGCTACCGTCCCCCCGAAAGACCAACAAAAAGATGAAGTGATAGCTGGGAGCTTCCAAAAGAGGCCAGCCTGACAATAGAAACTGAAAAAGGTCTAAACGGAGAATAATACGAATTAATAACGGCACTAATTTAATAATTTTAACATATTACATACGAATAAAATGTTTCACTTGATAATGTTTTAACAAACTAATTTTATTAAACTTCGTTTTTTGTCTGCAGAAATGATCTAAAAGATAAATTATCTAACTGATATAATTTGATATATTTAATCATTCATTTTATACGTGTATTTTATGTGTAATTTATTATGATCGATAATTTATGCAAACGTGAAATTTATTGTCGTTTTTATGAAACTAAAATTGCATTTAATTGATACCGGGTTAGGTAATATGTAGTCCATCCAGTATTGATGGGTCATCAACTCATAAATTAGATTCCAAACTAACCAGTCCGGTAGGTGCCGTTAATTAATTGAACTAGTAACTTATGCTCCTCCATATCTCCATCTACGCCAGAGGTTCTCAAACTAATAAGTCCGCGCCCCCCTTTTTTAGAAATCTACAATATATTGCAAATTTCAAGAATTAATGCGACTTGTTGATGAACTTAAACTTAAACAATGAGAGAGCTAAATTTAAATGAAACGATCAAATCTATTTTTTATTTGGTAACATACGTGGTTGTAAATTATTTTTAATACATTAATTAATGTTTATATACATTCTTTCGTCTGTAATGATATAATAATATTTTATTTTTTGTAATGAATTTTTTTGTTGTTGCAGGTATGTATGAATATTTTATCAATAATAATGTTATATTCTAATAATTTATTCTTCTACCACAAGCTTCTACCACTTCTACCAAATTACATTAACATTAAACATATTTTAGTGCCCCTTCAAAGTCATTACATCACGAAAAAGATACTTTAAATACTAGCATATTAATATTTACATCTTCCAATGGCAACCGTAACCACAATACTGATTTTTATATGGTATATGTGCGGCTACCACATTGAGAAACAGTGCTCAATAATAGATACACTCCTGTACACGGACCAATCTGTGTCAAAAATAAACACAATTACCGATGAAAATTATCCAAATCAGCTGATTTACATAAATCCATCAAGCTAGAACATAAATTATGCCTGCAATATTTCAAAGTGGTCTGTATTATCGTATTAATTTCTATGTGTACCAACTATAAAACGAAATTCTCGATGATTACTTGCCCGTGTGATGCGATCGCTTTGGGCGTTTTGACTCTTCGTATAATACGTATGAAACATAATACCCGCCGAAGAAGTGAGCATTTTTTATACAAATATCTGAAGCGAATATACTATTCAACAATTTAACATGGCTCGTAGATGTAAACTGTTTTGAGTAAGTTCACATTTTTTTAAGGCTGACTCTAGGAATTTGAATCAATGGCAAAAGAATTTTTTTGAAAAAAACCCACAAACTTACTAACTAACTAACAATCACACCGTCTCTCCGAAGAGGTAGGCAGAAAGAATGGATCGCTACACTGATCTTTTCAAATCCTATAATATTGTATTTTCTTCAAAATATAATGTTGTTAATTGAATTTTTTGGAAATTCATTTTAAATAATAAAAAATTTTAATAATACCATTTTATATTTATTTAGTCTTATTCCGCTTGTTTTATTGTTAGGTCCGGTTTCGACAGCTCGCTGCCAGCTTCTAGTTCGAGCTGACTCGCTTCCATCCTCTGCCCAGAGGATAGCAAAAAACTGAAACCTGTCGAAACTAAAGAACAGACGGAATAAAACTATAAAAATAATCGACGTGCGTACACACGATGTATGAATGCTTAGGAATCGAGAGAATATATCAGGAAAGAACAGAGTGGCGGTCCATTATTTCTGCCTTCTCCTTCGGAGAGACGGTGTGATGGTTAGTCACTTATAATAATTAAAAGATTTTTTATAATTATAAAGTATAATACATATTCTTTAATTTTCAAAATTCATGTTTTAAAAAAAATCCATTGTTCGCATATACGAGTATGTAAAGAAACACAGAACTAGAAAGTGAAATGGTACAATTTTCAAACTAAAAGTGTTTTTTTTTCACCATAATTATTTACGGTATTTAAACATGATTTTATCAAACGCTAACACATTTTTAAGTGATTTTAAAATAGCGTTTATTAAGTACTGTGTAGATTTTTATCGATTCTTCAAGCCATTTATTCATTGTTAAATTTAGCCCGTTTTTGATATGAAATTATAGTAAATTAACAAAAAATAAACAAAAGAATCAAGCATAAAAGATTTTTCGTGAGATGTTATATCAAGTTATCGAGTTTGTTGAAAGGAATGTTAAAATAATAATTATTTCAAAACCTAATTCTTAACAGTTATCCTTGCGCATGCGATGCCATGTTATGCCTCAAGAAATGTAACTGTATTTTTAAACGCAATATTTTGTATCAGATACCTATAATTCCTATACTAGAAATAACAAACACTGCTATAGTGCTGTTACTAATATGTAAGCAGGAGATTTGACAAATAATATACGAGGCATACCCACAAAGCGAATCATTAAAATTAATTAGAATTATAAATTAAGATGGCAGTGCACAATGGTGTTTTTGTACCGATTTTGTAAAGCATGGAAGTAGCCAAAGATGGAAATATAATAAATGTAGTAACAATGAGATCTTTTAGATGATTATACGAAATCCGCATATGATTTGAATGACAAATGAAAATATAATACGAATGAAAACGTCAGTTTTCTAGAAGTTTTATTATATTTTATGGGAATGACATGTTTCGCCCCTGACAGACATTTAATAATGCTTTAGAAGGGCGAAACATGTCATTTCCATAAAATATAATAAAACGTCTAGAAAACTTACGTTTTCTTTCGTATTATTGATTTAATACGGAGTTTTACATCATTGTTCAAGAAACAATAAATAAGAAAATATAGTAAGTGAATGCAGTGCGAAAGAATGCGTTATTAACAATGATAGGTTCAGTCTAGTGTTTTGGACACATGGAAAGAATTAATGGTAAAGAAAGTGTACAGCATGAGGGTGTATCGAACAAAAAATAGAGGAAAACCATGGAAAACATGGCACGATCAAATAACCAAATATTAAACCATTGGCCACGTAAGAAGTTGGAGAAATCGACGTGCGTGCATGACACGATGTATTAATATGGAGGAAGCAAAATTATATTTTATAGACAAAACCGCTTAAAAAAGAATGCAATTGTTGGAAACTTAAAATTGTATACCTATATTTGTCATCCATATAAGTTTTTGTACAATTGAATCGAAAAACCTAATAATGATCACTAAGACACCTATCATAGATAAGCAGAATGTGTAATTGCTATATTTGCATTATTACCGCAATGATTATTGCACAAAGCAAGCATGAATGCACACAAAATTCTAATGGCTGAACACGAAATATTCTAAACTGTAACAGAGGCTAACGGCTATCGCGGGTGGAGCAGAGAGAATGGTGTGAGGAGAATGAAAGGAAAATGGGAATGAAGTGTTTAGTGGTGTAAAGGGGGATACAGCAGGGCCGGACATGGCGTAGGTACAAAATATTCCACTAAACATCAACCCATGAAAAACATTTCGAAAAAAATTTACCAATGTTATCAAATCAGAATTCATTCGATATATAAAACAAATTGTGATTTTAATTTATTAAAAATTGTGATTTTTAATTAGTATGCGTGTATACGAATATATTTTAGTACAATTTCAATTCGAAAAGTCCATTATGTTTAGGAAAATTGATTATACTACGTATCTTATGCTGGAATTAGATAGGATCTAAAAATGATTTTAAGGATATTAAAATCTCACGGAATACAACTATAGCAGCGCAGAGTAACAGCTTTTGCAGGGCATGGGGCCATATATTCAATTAATATCACTTTATTTTTCTCAAAAGACATTTCAAACATATTTTTAGTTTAAGGTAACTATTTGAGAACATGCAAAATATCAGGAACACATGAGAGAAGATTTTCCTTTAGGAAGACAAGATACTCTCTATAATCAAAAGTATTTGTCTTCTGAACGTACTTTTACTACTATGAAATACGTCGATCTCTGGGGAAATCGTGTTCAGATTAGGAGATCTTATTTTATATGCCAAATTGCCGCACAAAAACATTTCGAAGTTCTCCTGTATTGAAAATGATTATACTACTAAAAGAAGTGGAATTCAAGATAAATCTCTTTAGATGCAGATCTAGCGAATTTGTGAACACTCTCATAATAAGAGCAAGATAAGAGTAACTTTCATATTTATAATATGAATATTTCCTTTGTTGACTGCTGACTTGGAGACCGTGGACGGCAAAGAGAAGTGCAGGGCAACCGTAATTACGGTGGAAGGATGATCTGAACAGACATGTCGGAATAATCTGGATGCAGTCTGCACAAGACAGAGTGACATGGAAGAGAATGGAGGAGGCCTTTGCCCAGGAGTGGACGGGAATAGGCTGAGGAAGAAGGAAGAGAAGAAGATGTTTCCTTTGGAGTACTTTTTTTCAATGTATACTCGTATGCATCGGTTTGGCTTACACAGTAATGATCTAAATAGCTATTTAAAAAAATGCTATAGCTTTATTATGATGTGTAATCAGGGGGGCAGCATGCATCTAGAAGTTTGATAGACGGGCCTGGCTACAGTGATTGGAAACAATTTGGCTGTCGGCCGGCGGGCGGTGAGGTGGCTACCGCATAATTTGTGGTTGCGGGAGTCAAAAACCCCACGACCAAATAAATCAACAGACCTGAACAGGTGAGGACCATACATTACGAGCTCCTTCATTACACCAGGGCTCCCAGCGACAGGACGGGAGTTTCACTGCCCATACAACGTTGAGAAACGCTCTACTTTCACTACTTCGCATTATACCGTGCTAACTTGAACAAAAAAAGACCTTAGATGTTTATTTATTAAAAATATACGTCAAGCTAAACCAGTTAACTGTTCATTGAAAAAAATCCTTTCAACTTAAATATAATACATTTTTTAAATCTACGAGTATTTTAATACATAATTTTTACTTTATAAGTAAAATACTTAAAAAGTCCATTGTTTTGGCCGAAACACTATGATACTTCAACATTATTACTGTTAAAATTTATAACACTGTTATAATATCACAATTTATTTTTCTTCACTGAGAATGTCGCGACAGCTGTTTCGCCAACCGATGTTGGCATCATCAGGTGTCACAAAAAAATCCACAAAAAGTTTTTTGTAACACCTGATGATGCTAACATCGGTTGGCGAAACAGCTGTCGCCACATTCTCAGTGAATAAAAATAAATTGTGATATTATAACAGTGTTATAAAATTTTACAGTAGTAAAATACTTCTGCAGGCAAATAGGTGAAAATTAAATACTTCAGTTATAAGAAATAAGAAATATTGGCGTGGTGTAATTGATTATTCAAGATAATGTTGAAGGAAAACGAAGTGTTTAAAAAAGAAAATTATCCTAGTTAAAAAAACGAATACAACATCCTTATTGTATTCCAACTGAGCGCCCTTGGAGTGATCTCTCACAAAAATGGCGCTATAAAAATCATCATCATCATCATCATTATATTGTTTAGAGCTATTACATGTAAATTAAAAATAGCCATGATGTTATCTAATCTTCAATAGGAGATGAACAATTAGAAAATAGGTAATATATTAGGTAATTTAGGTAATATAAGGATACATTGATGACAAATACTACTATCAAAATAAATACTATAAATATATAGATAAATAAATAGTTTTCTGGTTAACTAAACAATGATATGTAACTATATATGATATTTATTTATTAATAGGAAAATTGCGTTTTTTGGAAGATTTAAAATTGTATTTATAGAGATGGACATTTTTCATCTAACTAGGTGGTAGTAAGGCGAAATATGATATCAAAATGTTTAGAAAAAACACGTTAAAAACAATTGAATAGCGATAATGGGATTTGAGTTAAAGTATTTTTATAGTAAAGTGTATTCTTAAATCGCGTAAAAATATTTATACGTTATTTCTTAAAACGTAGAATTAAAAAATACTTCAATAATTATGATACAACCTTCAAGGTTGTTCGTTACAGCAACTCTTGTTATTCCGACTGTTTATGAGTATTTTTCCTACTATTCGTTAGAGATACAAGGTGAAATATTTATAATTTGTTTGAAATTTTTAATTCTAAAGCCCATGCGGCAATTAAAAATATACTGTTTATCCCAACACAGGCCTTTGTTCGTTTTATCTGTATCTACATAATATTTAAACAATTTCGTCGAAAAATTGCTTATCATTAATCCGTGAAAATTTTTCAATTACGAAATGTGCCATTGTTCCTATTCACGATTGTCTTCTCTAAGTGCCCGTCAATTCTAATTCATACCTCTTCTGAATGGAAAGTCGAATTATGACTCTCACATAAATTAGAAAAAAAATCAACAGGTTAGCAAACAATAAAATTGTACACAATTTGTTTCCAGCATACAAATAAAATCATTAGCCCTATTATCTGGAGGACGGTGGTATGAGAAGGTTATGGCGCCCAAATTCTCCTCCAAAATAATCAACATTTGTACGTAACTCCAATATGACAGAGATCTTAACCGCCATATTTACAATACGAGTATAAACATACAAATTAAAAAGGTTAAAATTCATTAATTCATATGCTGAAGAAGGGAAGCCTGTGTCCCGAAATATGTTTGTGAAAGGTATAGGGTTTTTTTAGAGCAATGCAATACATATTCAAAATGAAAAAAAAACACATTAAAATAATGTTAATGTCTATGATATTGGCTTGATTTAAAAGATAATTTTATACCATTCTTGTTTAAATATGATTTCGGGCATATGAGCTCCACGGCTAGCTCGACAGAAGCGCAATCGTGAAATCGCACAGCGCAGGATAGGGAAGAGTTTACCAGGGTGATCGCCAACGTCGGGGGGGCCTGACAGGGGACTTTAAGAAGAATGCTGATTGTTTTGTATTGCTTTTACATTACTACGTTGATCCGCCGTTAATCTTTTGGTGCAATATCCAGAGTAATAGCTGCTATTGCAACTGAAACCTGCGTGAGTGTTACGGGCGGTGACTGCACGCTCGGACTGTACCGTATGCAAAGTGAAAATAATATAGTTAATAGCCGACCTCCGATTCGCCAATAAGAAGTAACAATGTGGTCAGATAATTTAGGTGCAATTGTAACATCAATATAAATCACAAAGTATTGTGTTTTTTTTAACTTCTGCGTGTCTTTCCGCGTGAAGGGCGACTGCTTTGGGCATGCAAGTAGGCCGGGCTACCTGATCACGATACAAAATGCTTAATCAGATTATTAAACATATCAAAAGTCATGTAATTTCGTATGAAGCACTTAATTTTTGGTAAGCCATTCTTCTTCGATGTCTTCTTCGATGGCCCTACAGCCCATATCGAGCCTTAGCCTCCAGTATTCTTCGCTTCCAACTCCTCCAGTCCTCTGCTTCGACCCTCCAATCTGACACTCGTAACAATTTCGCTCCATCTCTCCCAACTTAATCCTTTTAAAAATAATTTAAAACACTTGAAATGAGATCTGAGCCATTATTAAAAATAATTTAAAACACTTAGAAATTATGTCTATTAGACGAATGTGTGCATACTCTGTGTATGATGGAGTGTCGAATGAAAATATAAGAAGTGAATGCGGTGCGAATGATGGTGTCATGAACGAAATATTTAAAGGATCATTAAGATGGTTCGGACATATGGAAAGAATAAATGAAGAAAGAATGGTAAAAAATTATATGTTAACGATGCAAATGGAACCAGAAATAGAGGAAAACCGAGGAAAACGTGGCACGATCAAATAAATCAAATACTAAATGTCGGCCATTAGTTAGTTAGTTAAATTGACGTTTCAACTAAAGAATGTTGTCATTTGTATAGAATAAACAATTCCTTTATTTTAAGTATTATACATGTTTCCAAAGAAACCATTATGACTCAATACGCTAGAAAAAGCATCAGGTATAAATGTGAAAGTGCCATCACTCATATTGTTTTTAAGTTTCGAAAATTTTATTTAATGTGTCACACCTACTCGTTTTTTTGTTTGTTTGTAAAACCAAAAAAATATTATTACATACCTACCATATAAGTGGGAGATACAGAGAATATAATTCTACCAGGTAAATTATTTCTATTTTGCTTTTTAATATACTTTGTTTATGCAACACTTACATTAAAAAAAACATTAAAATTACATAGACATGTTTCTGCCAACTAGTCCTTCTTCAGTGATACATATTATAAAGATACATATTTAAAATATTATAAAATTGTTAACATGATCTGACAGATCTTATGAAGATTTATTTTGGAACGTTTATGCTTTTGTTATAACAACGAGTATGATTCAATTTAAAATTTAAAATAATAACTTAAAATTTTTATTGGGGTTCAGGTAATTACTTACAACAAAGGAAATAAATCAAAGGTTGGACTTGACGTTAAATTTAATTGATTATTTATAAATAAATAAAAAATTTAATAGCATATTTGCTATTAAAATTATATTTCTATTATTAACATGCAAAATTTCAACGCCAATATCTTTATTAAATGAATGATCTTTTTCAATGAGTACAAAAAGTATATAAAAAAGAAAAAGAGAAAAAAACATCATAACAACACAAAGTATGGCGAATATAGAAGAGATATAATAATATTTTAAATTTTAAATTGAATCATGATATTTGTTATAACAAAAGCCTAAACGTTTCAAAATAAATCTTTATAACATCTGTCAGATCATGTAAACAATTTTATAATATTTTAAATATGTATCTTTATAATATAATATGTATCACTGAAGAAGGACTGGTTGTCCGAAACATGTCTATTTAATTTTCATTTTAATTTTTTAATGTAAGCGTTGTACGAGTATATATTAAGTATATAAAAAAGAAAATGAGAAATAAAGCATCTACGACACAAAGTATGGCGAATATAGAAGAAATTATTTCTGTTTATATAATATTATCACCATAAAATGTGTTATTGCAAATTATACATTCAACAAAATATGCAATCGGGTTTATAACTTCGTAAAGCATTTGGAATTGCTCTTTACTAATCGACAACCGGTTTCGTTGAAATGAAAGTATTTACTTATCGAATCTTCATCTTGGGAAATGCACAGTTTTAACCGGTAAACTTATTGATTGAAATAAATAGTTCATTAAAACATGTTGCATGTAATATAAATGTAAATGCAAATCGATAATCGCTAAAATGATATAAACTTTTTGCCATGATTATATAAATAAAATTAAATTGTTTTATGATTCCGACCGGTTTATAAGAAATAACTCGATACAATCGGAAAGGTGATAAATAGTTAACTAACTAAGTAACTAACCATCAAGCCGTTTCCCCGGAGGGGTAGGCAGAGAAGATGGATCGCCACAATGCTCTGCCCTGGCATACCTCTAGGGCTTCCTCTTCATTCATAAATCGTACCATGCATGCACGTCGATTATTCCGACTTCGAATGTGACCGCCTTTTAGTAATTGATTAATTTGGTCATGCCATGTTTTCATCGGTCGTCCTCGGCTTCTTTTTCCACTCTCATCCATTCGTTCCATATGTCCAAACCATCTCAGGGATCCTTTTTTTAATTTTTACAATGATGCAGTCATCTGCCTTACATTTCTTTCTTATTTCATCGTTCGGTATTCTATCATACAACGTTTCCCGCACATTTTTCTTAGTGATCTCATTTCTACGGCGTTTATCCTGCTTTCATCCTTCTTTTGCCAGCTCCAAGCTTCACTTTCATACATGAGGGTTGGCACTAGAACTCTGTGTACTGCCATCTTTGCTTCTGTGAATATTTTTTCTGTTTGCAGTAATAAATAGTTATGTGTCTAAATATGATTATAACATATAATGAAATATTATATATTTTGAATCTATTTGCAACATCGAACACTTAATATTATATGATTTTGAAGTTGATTTGATATTAATATCGTAATTTTGAATACGAAATCCTGTAGTTTACTAGATCGAGCTGAGGAATCTAGATAATTGACGGGTTGGTTAAAAGTTGGTGGGCATACAGGAGCTCCGAACAATAATTTCGTGAGTCATTATCCTGGAACCATTCTTCAATCGCGGGCGAATTCCTCGGGAGCAATCGGCCGGCTAAGTGAGCAGCTATTAAGCACTCAACTAAATGAACATACATCACAAAATCCTCAGTAATTATGACTACTGTGGAGTAACTCATTCGGGGCAATTAAGTAGGTTCGCCCGCATTGATTTATCGCTAACAAATTGTCCGGCACTCACCCACTGCGGTGTGAATACCACCATTTGGTTTTCTAATATGTATAATACACCGTGATAAATTGCAGCCGACTTTCTATAGACTTTTCGACCGGTTTGAACAACGCCATCGAATTCCGCGAGGTTTGGATCAAGTCGAATAAAATATTAGGAACGGGGAGTGAGCGGCTCACCGGTGTTACCCGGTCCGAGAGCTAGGCCCGCTCCACACGGCTCCTTATACCGCGCGCCGTGTACAGTACCTACGTACTCACGGAACCATCGGATTATTGATCCGTTACGGAGGAGCGTGAACGCGCGAGACTAGAGCAGCGGAACTCTCGACCATGAAGTTTGACACAGTCGGCGAGGCAGCGCGGGCCGCAGGGCTTGCTGCTTGGATCACACTTCGTTACATACTCTTACCACCGACCAGTTTCAATACTCTACGCAATAAGTGTTTTTTGTACACAAAGCATCTAATGCACAATACTTATTATAAATAAATAAAACTATATTATACCAACTTATTGAACGCTAAGGCATTATAACACTGTGGAATTCCATAGTAATATACTTAGAAAATTTAAAATAACTTTGTTTAATCCACTAATTATTAAAAAAAAATATTAAACAAACACGACATGTAACGGAGGTTACCTCCATCTTCAGGTATAAAAATACATATTTTTACACCTATCCTCCGAAACATGTGTTGTTTTTTAATATTTTTTTTAATAATTAGTGGATTAAACAAAATTATATTCAATTTCCTGAGTATATATTATATCAAATTAGACAATTAAATTAGAAATAACCATCACGCCGCCACCCCGAAAGGGTAGGCAGAAAGAATGGACTGCAACACTTGACGACGATGCGGCACTCCATCCTTCTATTTTCGCCCCGCGAGAGATGCGGTGTGATGGGTTGCGAACCTCATCGCCACCAATAAGTATCTCCCGCGCACATTTCGATTGTCCAACGTTCACAAAATAAATATAAAACAAATTATATAAAATACAATCATATAAAAGAAAATTACAATATAATATATTATAATATAACGATTTTAGGCGTTAAAATATGTTATTATATTTAGTGACGGAGAAATTGTTTGGAATATTCTCGAAACTATGTTACTTTTTGTACGAAACTAGAAGAAAACATGACGTTGACAAAATAGAGTAAAAATTTTCAATTTTTAAAAATGTGGGTCCGTTCTCTTAGTCTTTACGTATTCAATTAATTAGATAAACTTTAAAATCAATAAAAAAATATTTTGCGACAGTTGTTTCGCCAACCGATTTTGGCATCATCAGGTGTTACTAAAAACTCCACCAAAAAGTTTTTTTTATAAAAAATAAATTGTAATATTATAACAGTGTTATAAATTTTAACAGTGAAAATATTATATGTTTTTTTTTTTAAAGTTGGTATTCACAAGATATTTTAACACGGGTCCTACAATAGTGTGTTTGTATAAATAAATATTTTTATACATATATTATACTAAAACAGTTAACCGTCTGGAAACTTTAAATAATACATTAAATGAGTATTATCTCATGTCTATCATCTTGTTCTGCTAACAATTATTTAGTACCATCGCGTATTATTTCATTAAATATTAATCTGAAGTTACCGAGTTACCCCGTTCTCCCCATATCCAGACTACCATCGAGTTCTGTATTTATATATTCAATTTCATCTCATAACTTTATATCAACCCAATTTGATCGAACGCGTTCTAATCTTATCTCAGCTCGGATCAAAGTAAATAATTGTATCTTTGAAATGATAAGTTACTCTGATTTCACACCCAGTGTTGATAAATACAGTGTTATCGCTCTACTCCGAGAGTTCGAGTATCGAATAAAGTACACAAGTAGCCGAAATATTCACTTGAATTTAAGTGCTTAATCGTAACCTACTAAAACTGCTGCCTGAGTGTTCTAAGAACGTAAGATTGAATTCATTCAAATGAAATGCTAAAAAATTCAATAATAATAATAATTATTATTATTATATTGTTGAATCGCTCTTTACATCATGACACCATGAGCCAAATTGATGTAAAGGGTATTATAGCTATCATGGTGATTCTCGTGACATGTGATAGGTAGCAAATCTATCGCCATTTTATTGTCACGTGAATTCTGTACCAGACCAAAGACAGTGTGACAATCACACTGCCATCGCCGGAAATCGAACCCGGAACCTTCGGGGTGGGAAAAAATTAAGTGAGGAATAAATACCAATATAGGTAACAAGTAAATTGGATAGAATAAAATCGAATTCGCTTAAAAAGGCACAAATAATCGATTAATATAAAACTCCGTTTGCTTTTAGCTGGTGAACGATACGATAAAGCGAAATTTCGTTATAGTTGAGCAATAATTAAGTTGCACATCATGGAGTAGGTAGGTACCTCGTTGATTTAGAAACATTTTTTTTAATTCAAGACACTCTCTACGCAGCGAACTCAAGTGTATATTTAATTACTTTATGGAAAAAATTTGCATAGAGTCATGACAGGAATATTACGGATGGTTAACCTTTCCCTTACTGTGCTAAAAAAAAAATACGCGCGTGACGTTGCTGTGTGATTACAACACAATTAAAGATGAGAGTTAAAAATCTGAGAAATGGAATATTCACATGATATTACTTCAATCATCAACAGCAAATGTTTTAATCTAATGGTTAAAAAAAACTGTTATCTAGCAGTGGTAACCATAAACCATATTTAAATAAATGTGATTTTATGATTTCTTTTACGTATATAACAGTTTAATTTTATTATGAAACCGGTCACAAACTTATTTCTTTCTGTATTGTGATAGATTATCTCAACGTATGATTTAATGTAATTCTTCATATTACGAGTATATACACCTCGGCTGTAAGAAATTACTTGATTAGTTGAGGCGAAAATTATACACTCCCACAAGTTAAATATTTTATAAAAATATGCGTAAACGAGGAATAACGAATATTTAAAAGCGGTAAAAACTCAGAGTCCTATACAAAGTATTGGTTTGGAGCACACTCGAAAATGGTTCTGTGATATGGAGTCCTCACGAGGCGAGATATTCCGTTATGCTGGAGTGGGTTCAGAAAAAAATTCTGGGGTATTCTCAACATGAGGGAGTATGGTAGTTATCCGTGGCTCTATCCCACGACATTTATTTTGGGAATGCTTGGGACCAACTCTCTGCAGCTTCTAATAGATGGGCATCTCATAACCCATTTCTTTGGATTACTCAGGGGATATTTCGAGAACTCGGCCGTGCTGGAGGGTATTCGGCTTTTTGTCCCTGATAGATATCTCCGACAGCAACAGCATAGGTTGTTTTACCTACTGGTCACCAGGACCAACCTGCCTCTGGTAACTCTGGAAATCGATGTCTTTCATATTAGTGAAAGTACGTTCAGAAGGCAAATACTCTTAATTCTGGAGAGTAGCTTATCTTCCTAATGTCGAACCATCTCTCATGCGTTTCTGGTAATATACTATACACATTATATTATTTTACCTGTTCTCATCATTCCTTAAAAATTAATTTTGTAATGTCTATTGATGAAATAAACTGATTTGATATGATTTGATATATTATATTTTATATTTATAGAGATTTTAAGGATATTAGAAGCATTGTGTACTAGCTACACAGCGCCGGTAAGAGAAGGTTAATTATGTTATGGGAAAGAATTTGCATAGAGTCATGACAGGAATATCGCGGATGGTTAAATACGAGGGAAGGACGCCCAGCGCGCCGGACCGAGCTTTGTAAATTCGCGGTGACCTCGCCTTGGTATTTTTTGCATATTCATGGGCCCGGCGGGCTTCATCGCTATTCCTCGCATGTTCTTTAATCAGACTCGTGATTTGTCGCAAAGAATGCCGGAGGAAACTGGCGCGAATCAAAGCTTACTACGAGCCCAAATCAGAATTAAGTATGTGTTGTGTACTATGTGTAGTGTTTACATAATGACATGTAATTTCAACTAATGTATATGAGTATACAGTATAAATTGTATGTACATACCTACTATGAATACATTACTATGATCCTAAAGAAATCCATTTACTATTTTATGCTCAGCATACAAAATCAATCACAATAGTTAAAATTATACATAACTCAACAGTTTGGCAAAGTTTTCAATCAGTTTTTGTTTCGATTATATTTTATTACTTTAACGATTTAGTAATAAGCCAAAGAACAAGGGTCACTGATATCATCCACCGGGTGGCGACTCTAAAATGGCAATGAGCGGGTCACGTAGCTAGAAGCTCAGATGAAAAGTGGACAAGAAGACTGCTGACTTGGAGACCATGGACGGCAAAGAGAAGTGCAGGGCAACCGCAACTACGGTGGAAGGATGACCTGAACAGACACGTCAGAATAACCTGGATGCAGTCTGCACAGAACAAAGTGACATGGAAGCAAATGGAGGAGGCCTTTGTCCAGGAGTGGACGGGAATAGGCTGAGGAAGAAGAAGAATAATGATTTTAACTATTATAATAAAAGTATTTCACACATACTACAAACCTCATTTTTTTAATCTATAACTTTAGTACCGGGTAATTAGAGAGATTCAAATCCCTTTCTGATATTTAAACATAATGATAATTAAATAAAACGAATTCTTCATATAAAGCACTCACTTTGTGAATAGACATTTTAAATAATTATATAAGTTATTATACTGCCCTGATGAAGCTTGGGTCCAAGCGAAACTAGTTGGCATCAATATAATAACCCTACCGTGGTTAAATACAAAGTTATTTTATTTATATAATTATTTAAATAAAACGATGTTTTTTAATAGCACTCCCACATTTTGTCTTTGGATGCCAGCTAGCCTGACGAAACCGGTCACTATCAAATTAAAGACATAAAGTGGAAATAGTAATTTTAAAGATACAGTTTTATTTAATTATTATTTAAAATAAATTTCCATCAAGAGATTTTAGTCAAATCATTGGATTATCCTATAACATAATCAATTTTTTTTTAATTATTGTTTTTTTAATTTGGTCCTCATTATTATAGTTAACGGTACCTACCCACAAGTAAAATAAATGTATTGATGGAGTAGATGCGTAATAATTTTAAGTGATTGTTACCTTATTCGTCGTTACATAGGTAGTTTTTATTGTTCAATAAAATCTTCGACTGTGTCACTTTGTCGTCTTTTGAAAACGTTCGTGACGAGTGACAACGAGTTGCGCACTCTCGTATTACCCCATTCATTCTCGTTATGACATAATAAAACAGAGTAATTTTAACATCATAAAAATGTCATTCAATCGGCAGACACTGGCAGCTTCCAGGCCGCTGGAGAGAGGAGCTCTCCCGTGTTTGGATCTCTTTATTTCGCGGACTAGCTACGATACTCCCACGCCCGTGGATCATAAAGCGATAATAGAAAATAGAAACGTATATTGCTCGCAACAAAACGCGAGGACACAATATTGTGTTGCCACTTTTGTTGTACAATAAAGAGCGAGCTTCTTGAATAGGCTATTGAAGTGCAGCCCAACATTCGAAGGTGAGAATCACGGAATGATTTATACGGTAGAGACGCTTGGGGCTCCCGACGGACCTCAGTATGTAAATCTATCTCTTAGGTAGCAATCACCTAACCTAATAGCGTTTTGTCTGTCCGGAATCCTGTTTGGAAAGAATTAAACAATGGTGATATAAATAATATCTGTGATATAATTAAAATGTTTGCCGTCCTAGCCAGGGGGCGTGATCAATCTCGGACACGGAAGGTGGCACCGTAGCTCCACATTCGGGGCTCTATCGAGCATACAGATAATGTTATACCTATTGGTCGATACGAGTTATTTCGTGGTCGGTATCCGGAACGCACATATGCTATGTTATGCAAATATGGTTATAGTGTTCTCCAAACGACCTATAAAACAATAAAGCGACACACAATGCCGACCGTAAATTAACGGGTTGATTGATCGTGACCAGTACCAATGTCGCTGGATTATCAATTATTATCTGCTGCATATTTCGGATATAAATTCTAAACATAATTCAGTAACATTTGTTGCACAATTCGTGAAAAATCAAGGCTATCAAACGACAATAACAAATCATCTGCTGTACCTCTATATCAAACAATTATCATTATCAATATTGTGTATTTTTCTCACTGTTCAGTTTTATTTATTCTGGACATCTTTCGAGTTTTCATATCTTCCGATGATGATTGAATAACATCTTCGAAAAATATACTCGGAAATAGAAAACGATCATAATTGAATTCCGTAATCTTAACGCCTTAGGTTTATCAAAAAAATAAACACGCACATTTCAGATTATCCGTTACTAGTTGTTTTGTTTTTGGGACATATTTCATCTTCTTACTATATTATAAAATGCCTATTTGAATTAGTTCGAATTACTAAACTAACTAACTAACTAACCATCACGCCGTCTCCCCGAAGGGGTAGGCAGAAAGAATGGACTGCCACACTTTTCTTTCCTGACATATTTCTCTCGCTTCCTAAACATTCATACATCGTGTCATGCACGCGCGTCGATTTCTCTGACTCCTCACATGGCCGACATTCAATATTTGATTTATTTGATCGTGCCACGTTTTCCTCTGTCTTCCTCTGTTTCTAGTTCGAGTTAAAAGTAACAAATTCATTAAAACGATTTAAAAAATTAAAACGATTAAAAAAATATATTAAAAATCAAAACTTCGATATACGAGTATTATATAATATAGCAACTTCTATATTTTCACTGAAAAATGGCAAAACACCGAATTACTTTTGTGAATTAAAACACTGTTTTTTATAATTTTAAGTTTCGTTCTTCCAATGATGAAAGTGTAAAACTCATAAGTGGAAAAAACGGTATTTTAATTCATTAAAAAATCGACATTACGAAATTTCACAATGTTAATTGCCTTATTTCTCAAAAATTAATAATTTATTTTAAATTGGCGAATATATTTTTTTGGTTATGACGTTTGTATTATCTTCATTTAAATGTTGAGCACAAAGTGAAGGTGAATATAGAAGAAATAAAGATGTTATTAATCTTCCATTCAGGCGGAATGATAAAGTATTAGATTCAAAGAGTTGTCGTTATTCAAGGGAACAATAAACACCATATAAACGTCCATGCGCGAGAGAAATAAAAATAAACTACTTGGAAAGGTGCTATTGGCGAAGCTTTGGTGGCAATAAATAAAAGTGATAAAAAAGTAAACGTATTTGAAATATTTTTTGCCCCCCGCGGATCACCCTTCCAGCGGGGTGATGGATAGCTGTTCCCTGCACGCTGCTGCCTCCCCCGCGGCCCCCGCGCCTGCCAGAGGTTGGGACCTCTGAGGTGTTTCCACTGACGTACAGTGGCACATCAAATAAATATAACCAGTTCTGATAATTAATTTATGAGTCTAATCGTGTTTTATCTCGGAACACGTAGGTGCCAATGGACTAGCATCTATCATAATTAACAAACCATCACGCTGTTTCCCGGTTGGATGGATGGACAGGATGGAACGCCACACTCTTCTATTTTATATAACGATTCGTAATTCTTTCAAATACTATTCCTCGAACACTCAACAGATTTTTTGTTCTTATCAAATCACCAAACTAACTAACGAACTAACCATCACGACGTCACCCCAAAAGGGTAGGTAGAAAGAATTATTTCCTGACATACTTATCTGGCTTCATACATCGTGCAATGCACCCACGTCGATTTCTTGAATTCCTCACGTGGCCGACATTTAATATGTGATTAATTAGATGATTTTTCCTGTTTTTCTTATTCCTTTTACGTCATTAACATATAGTTTCTTCACCAATATTTCTCCTTTCATTCTGTGTGTCAAAACCATCTTAATGACCCTTTTCATAATTTTTTCTGCAATTAATTCGCACTGCATTCACTTTTTATATTTAAATTTGACTAACTAACTAACTAACCATCACGCCATTTCCCCGGAGGGGTGGCAGAGGGATGCATCGCCACAATGGCCTGTCCTGGCATACCTCTCGGGCTTCCTCTACATTCATACATCGTACCATGCACGCACGTCGATTATTCCGACTTCGAATGTGGCCGCCTTTTAGTAATTGATTAATTTGGTCATGCCATATTTTCCTCGGTCGTCCTCGGCTTCTTTTCCCACTCACGCTGCTTGTGTACAACTTTTTAACCATTCTACTCTCATCCATTCGTTCCGTATGTACAAACCATCTCAGGGATCCTTTTTTAATTTTATTCATGATGCAGTCATCTGCCTTACATTTCTTTCTTATTTCATCGTTCGGTATTCTATCATACAACGTGTTCCCGCACATTCTTCTTAGTGATCTCATTTCTACGGCGTTTACGTTTACGGCGTTTTCCTTTCCTCGTCATTTTTTTTTTATTTTGACACGCTATCATATATAGATTTACCACACATTCGTCAGAATTATCATATTTTTTATATTCATTTAAACATGAAATCACATTTTTTATATTATACATTAACAAGGCTCTATTAAATATAGAGCGTTTTTTTAATCCCTGATATTAGTCACAATCTCATCAGGAAAACATTGAAATGTACACAACACTTGAGTGTGAGTTTTATAAATATAAACTATTCGTGTCATTTCCGTAAGATTATTTAATACAAAATGTAAGATAACATAGAAGAAATAAATATTTATTATTTTTTTAAACCACTTGCTAATTTTTATGTCCTCAAAAATGTGGGATGCTATGTTTGTTTAAAATTAATGGAACAGAAACCGACAATTTGACGGATATAAATTTCAAGATTAAAATAATATTAAAACATATATGTTTATGCCGGTTTATATTAATATAATTATTATATATAAATGTATAATATATATCTTAATTCCATTTCATTGACGGCCTTCTAATTTAGCGGATAGGTATTGTTTATAATTACTTTTGAATTCAGAAAAAAAAATACAAACAATTTTAAAAATCTAATGTTAAAATCCAGAATAAATTAATAAAATAAGATTAAATTTAACATCCATATTTCATAATACCAAGTCAAAATCCAAATAGTAATAATTGATCAGTTTTGGCTATAGTTGGACAAATTAGGTTTGAATAAATATGATTTATCTTTTTTTTAACTAACTAACTAACCACGTACCGTCTCTCCGAAGGGATAGGCAGAAAGAATGGACTGCCACACTTTTCTTTCCTGACATTTTTCTCTCGATTCCTCAACAATCATACATCGTGTCATGCACGCGCGTCGATTTCTCTGACTCCTCACAAGGCCGAAATTCAATATTTGATTTATTTGATCGTGACACGTTTTCCTCTGTCTTCCTCTATTTCTGGTTCCATTTACATCATTAACATATAATTTTTTTACCATTCTTTCTTCATTCATTCTTTCCATATGTCCAAACATGACACCATCATTCGCACCGCATTCACTTCTTATATTTTCATTCGACACTCTATCATACACAGAGTATCCACACATTCGTCTGAGAGATCTCATTTCTACTGCATTTGTTCTACTTTCATCCTTCTTTTGCCAGTTCCATGCTTCGTTTCCATACATAATTTTTTTAATCACCCATAAATACATAAAATTTAAGGTAACTTTGTGATTTACTACAAAAAAACCACACGGTTAAAAACAATAACGCCAAACTATGACCAGTAAGTTGTTGGCTATTCACTATCATTAATTTACGAGCGACAAGTTAACTGAATTTATTTATGAATCTAATATTTTACCTGGTTTGGCGCCTGCTGTATGCGCAGTAGGTACCCACCCGGAATGCGGGTTCAAGTTGACAGTTTTTTTTTTCGAAGAATACCCTACCCAGAGCAGAGGACCAACAAAGCATCCGTCAAGACAGAAACGAGAAACAATATTGGATGTCCGCTTTCTGTCACATAACTATTATGGAAACTATTCATCTTGCTTTTAATGACGGAGCGTTTCCAAAAACGCACATAAAATATATCTATTTATTTTTTATACGGATCCCATCAAATGACGAAAGCAAAAGTTTTATCGCCATTATCTACCTGTACCCCTGAAGATTTCAAGAAACGAATCTAAAAAATCTAGCAAATATTATAAATCTGTTATTTTATTTATTCAATTACAATCAATTATTAGAAAAAGCCTATCCAAAAAAGCTAAGATGGCAGTGCACAATGGTGTTCTTGTGCCGACCCTTATGTATGGAAGTGAAGCATGGAACTGGCAAAAGAAGGATGAAAGTAGAATAAATGCAGTAGAAATGAGATCTCTAAGACGAATGTGTGGCAAATTTGTTTATGATAGAGTGACAAATGCAAGTATAAGAAGTGAATGTGGTGCGAATGAAAGTGTTATGAACAAAATAAGGAAAGGGTCATTAAGATGGTTTGGACATGTGGAAAGAATGAGTGAAGACAGAATGGTAAAGAAGGTATATGTAAACGGCGTGAACGGAGTTAGAAATAGAGGAAGGCCGAGGAAAACGTGGCACGATCAAATCAATCAAATATTGAATGTCGGTCATGTGAGGAGTCGGAAAAATCGACGTGCGTGCATGACAAGATGTATGAATGTAGAGGAATCGAGAGACGTATGGCAGGACAGAACAGTGTGGCGTTCCATTCTTTCTGCCTACTCCTCCGGGGAGACGGCGTGATGGTAAGTTAAGTTAGTTTAGTAATTTTATTTATTCAAACATTATGTGTTATTACATTATGTGCTAAATTAAAAAACAGTGGATACGTGGAACATAAATTAAATAGACAATATGTGCACCGTCTAAAAAGAACATTTTTGTGTTAAATTATTTTTATTTTGTATCATTGTATTTTATATTATTTGTTTTAGATTTATTTTGTGGGTGTTGGACGATCGAAGTGTGCGCGGGAGATGCCTATTGGTGGCGATGAGGTTCGCAACCCATCACACCGCGTCACCGCGGGGCGAAAAGAGAAGGATGGAGTGCCACATCAGTAAAAGTGTGACAGTCCATTCTTTCTGCCTACCCTTTCGGGGAGACGGCGTGATGGTTAGTTAGTTAGTTAGTTATTTATTCAATCACAATCAATTATTAGAACTAGGTGTGTATGTACTCGTATAGTAGGAGAGGTAGATATTTAATGTAAATTAAAACATCTGTTCTCTATAAGTTTATTTATGAAATGACGAAGTACGCCTTGCGGCATTATCAAATGTTATTCATTTAATATATCAAATATTATCAGACATATGATAATTATTTAGCAAGACGAAATGTGTCATTAGCATAAAATATAATATAACGTGTAGAAAACATACGTTTTAATTCATATGTAATATTTAATGTAAAGTATTACTGCTGAGTATTACTACCCAAGATAAAATTGAAGGATAACGAAGTGTCGTGAGAAGAAGATAATCCTGGCTAAAATAACCTTCAAGAATGGTTCAGTTGCAGCACAAAATCCACGTTGTGCAGGATTGTGTGAAGTGCAGCTGCATCCAAGGTAAAAATAGCAATCATGTCGTCCAACCTCCAATAGGAGAGGAAAAAGAAGAAGATTGGAGTATTATACTATTGTTCGAAGAAATGAGAAATAAGAATAGTAAATTGTTAATTCTTGTAAAACTATTATAACTATCACTCTGTCTCGCAGAAGGGGTAGGCAGAAATAATGGACCATTCATATACCGTGTTATGCGCGCACATTTAAAAAATTAAAAGAAGATATCGAAAGTGGGGCTTGAAGTCAAATTTATTCAGTCGTTTATTTCTAGATTTTCAATATTAAATATAAGACTAAAGAACATTTTGAATGTATACTCGTACAAATACTTGTAGACGAATAATAGATTTTATTTACCCATTGCGGGTTATCAATTTAAGGATTAATTTTATCTCAATAGAGACGAAGATGCAAACTGGAAACTGAATATGGTGATCGAGGTGTTTACAGGACTTATGACCTGTCATTGGTTGGGTTAAGCGAACGCTTTATGTAATTAAAACATTCCCCATTCCAACTTTCTTATTAACACCATGTCTGACACATGTCAGTTTCACATGTCAGTTTCAATTTACAGACCAGCGCCATCTATGAAGATTAGATTTAAGCATTAAGCAGAAGATCTTCGAAAAATTTGTCAGACATGGTGGTCATAAGAAAGGTGGAATGGAGAATGTTGTAATTACATAAAGCGTTCGCTTAACCCAACCATTGACATGTCGTATGTCCTGTAAACACTTTGATCACCATATTCAGTTTCCAGTTTGCATCTGCGTCTCTATTGAGATAAAATTAATCCTTGAAGACTAAAGAAAATAAATAAATGTTCATTTTTAATACACAGGGTTTTTAATTAACTAAAATATGAAGAAAGTCTGTCCATTATTTCGTAAGTTGTTATATACATACTTTTATATTACACGAATCATTAAAATCTGTCTATTGTAAGCGCCAACCCAATTCACGTGTTAAGTACGCAAATAAATTTAAGCTAACAGCTGCATATGATGTTCTCAAAAATGTTTTTTATTACTGGCAACCTGCTAATAAAATTATAATGGTAATATGTTTAAATAAACACAGTGGCCGGCCGGCAGCGGCGCGGCGCCCGGCGGGGGGCCGTCTATAATGACACTATTAATTGAATGAAATCTGTTGTGTTTGATGTAACGGCGCCCGGTGGTGGGATGGCCCTGCGTGGCGCTAGTCAACGGCCTGTGGAATTGTGGGTTTAAGAGCGAAATTATTTAAAATATGCGAATGGAAGCGAAGCATGGAACTGACAAAAGAAGGATGGGAATATAATAAATGCAGTAGAAATGAGATATCTTAAACGAATGTACGGAAAATCTGTGTATGAGAACAGCTGGTCTGTTGCGACAATTTATAACTAACCAATTAATTATAACTAAATCATAAAATCTAATTAAAACAATACCTTCATTTTCCAAAAACCAGTGGCATACTGCTTTACTAACACTGTTTTTTTATATATTGTAAATTACAGATCATAAATTACGAGTAAAATACAATGTACTCTAATGTATGGAAGCGAAGCATGGAACTGGGAAAAGAATGATGAAAGTAGAATAATAGCAGTAGAAATGAGATCTCTTAGACGAATGTGTGGAAAATCTGTGTATGATAAAGTATCGAATGAAAATATAAGAAGTGAATGCGGTGCGAATGAAAATGTTATGAAAAAAATAATAGTAGGAACATAATGATGATTTGGACACATGGAAAGAATGAATGAAAAAAGTATGTAAATGAAACTAGAAATATAGGAAGACTGGGGAATAAACGTGGCACGATCAAATAAACCAAATATTGATATTGGTCACACGAAGAATCAGAAAAATCTACGTGCGTTCATGACACGATGCATGAATGTTGAGGAATCGATAATAGTATGTCAGGAAATAATATGTGGCAGTCTATTATTTCTGCCTACTACTTCGGAGAGACGGCGTGTTGATTAGATAAGATACCCACATACTCTAGGCTTGTTATAGGGCGCAGCGGCTCCCTTTCGTCAGCCTCGCTCGTACACTACCTAGGCATGTCTCTGTTCATCCAGGACATACAGAATTTACGCAGTGCCGTGTTGGTTAGTTAGTTAGTTACTTTGTAATTAAACTGTTTTTTTTTTCGCTTACTTCGTGGTTCTGCATTTGAACCCCGCAATTACAGTTCCAGCCATCGCAGTATTGCAGTTAGTTTATAGTTATATCTCACATCGCAGCCACGGTGAGTGAGCGGCTACATGTGTCCGAGGGGAATGAAATTTTAAACAATGGATTGTAAAAATCGTTTTACTGGTGTTATATAGCAATAACACCGCCG
This sequence comes from Lepidostoma basale, assembly GCA_022606425.2. Lineage (NCBI taxonomy): Eukaryota > Metazoa > Arthropoda > Insecta > Trichoptera > Lepidostomatidae > Lepidostoma > Lepidostoma basale. Next base: position 223,387 of record JAHDVF020000177.1, read on the forward strand.
GCCATACCTTATATCACTCTTATTGTGTTATTATAAATATATATCACAATCGTACCGAGTCCCCTAAACTCGAATCTGTGAAGTATAAAACCATAATTGACTCTTAACTGCCTCTTTTAGCTTTGAAACAACTGTTACCAATTACCCCTTTTCAACTACACTTGTGTAATAAAAATAATAATAAAAAACGCGTGTAGGTACTTTGTGAGTTCAACCCCTTTCATAAATAATACACATTGATACCGAAAAAATAGTTGTTCATTTGCAGGAAATACTAACTAAAAAAAAAAAACTAACCATCACGCCGTCTTTCCGAGGTAGGTAAAAATAATGGACTGCCACATTTTTCTTTCCTGACATATTTCTCTCGCTTCCTCAACATTCATACATCGTATCATGCACGCGCGTCGATTTCTCTGACTCCTCACGTGGCCGACATTCAATATTTGATTTATTTGATCATGTCACGTTTTCCTCGGTCGTGCCACGTTTCAAGAAATACTACAAGAGTGCAATTATCCTAACTTAATTGACGACCTCAGTGGCCGAGTGGTAAATGCATTGATTACCACTTCGAAGGTTCCGGGTTCGATTCCTGGCGAGAGCAGTGAGATTGTCACACTGTCTTTGATCTGGTGTAGAATTCACGTGACGATAAAATGGCGATAGATTAGCTACCTATCACATGTCACGAGAATCACTTTGATAGCTATAATACCCTTTACATCGATTTGGCTCATGCTGTCAAGATGTAAATAGCGATTCAACAAAATAATAATATCAATCATAATAATACTAAAATAAATCAACTTATATACATTATCAAATACAAAATATTTAAAACCGAATTTAATACATTCATACTTGTTGTTAAGTGTGTTCTTAAAAGGGGGCCATCTTTTATATTTAAACTTTGATAAAAAGATATTACTTGGTGGTTGGACATATTTTTTTTTATTTATTTGGTATACAACCACTTTATTTTTGAGAATGGGGGCCTACTGTTTTCGCTCTATGCGAGCTTCCCCAGGGCTTTATACTTGTATAAAGTATCCAAATATAAAGCCCTGAGGAAGCTCGCATAGAGCGAAACCGTTAGGCTCTCATTCTCAAAAATAAAGTGGTTATATAACAAATACTCGTATATGAAAAAACTGTTTAATTAATTTCTTATATATGTATCTAATCTATCTCTTTGCTAGTTCAATCCTAGTGGTACGAGTTCTGACTGTCATACCGAAGATCCCAGGATCGATTCTCGGCGATTGCAGTGTTTTTGTCACACTGCCTATAGTCTGGTGATTACCTATCATATGTCATGAAAATCAACATAATAGCTAAAAACTAATTGTATACAATAATTATGTCATACGAGCTGCTGTATTTAAAAAAAGAAAATTAGATGTCAGAAGAATCGACGTGCGTGTATGACTCGCTGTATGAATGTAGAAGAATCTAGAGAGGTACGTCAGAATAGGGTAGAGTGACGGTACATTCTCTATGTCTTCCAGGGAAACGACATGTTAGTTTGTTGTTGTTGTTATTTTAAAATGTGTATACCTATATTCAGGCGTATTCATAGCCGAGAACTTGCTCCATACTGGCTCAATTAGTTCAGCAGAAAATCTTCACACAACAGAATGTGAGCAAACTTTTCCAACCAAATAATGAACTTTGTTATTATGCTAAATAGGCATTTTATATACAGTGAAGCAAGTAAAGATTGCGTTTTATGTGTGCGAAACTAAACGACCAAAATAATTAGATTTTTTTTTAAATTACCACAGCACATGTGTTCTTACACTCATTTGTATATGTAAAATAGATAAATTACAAAAGGTAGTATCTCCTTTGGTATTTTTTAATAACCTCTCGTGGACTATTAAAGTACCCTTTTTTGTTTCAAATACAGTGAAGCACATTTAAATATCGCAATATTCTCATTATCATAAAAATGCAATACGTTTTAAAAATATATCTTTCATAACCATTTTAATAAAAGTAATCTCAATTGAAAGATTCCGACTTGCATAGTTGTAAACCATTGGTGGCTCTACATATTTTTTTTGTTATTCAATTCAGTAATTGAAAACTTTTTATTAATATTTATATTATATTAATTAGCGTAAATGAAAACGTCCGTCTTCTAGGAGTTTTATTGAATTTTATATGGAATGACATGTTTCGCCCTTCTAAGGATTTAATTAAATTTTAACTACCTAACTAGCTAACCACACGCCGTCTCCCCGAAGGGGCATAAGGAATGGACTGCCACACTTTTCTTTCCTGACGTATTTCTCTCGCTTCCTCAACATTCATACATCGTGTCATGCACGCGCGTCGATTTCTCTGACTCCTCACGTGGCCGACATTCAATATTTGATTTATTTGATCGTGCCACGTTTTCCTCAGTCATCCTCTATTTCTGGTTCCATTTACATCGTTAACATTTATTTTTTTTACCATTCTTTCTTTCCATATGTCCAAACCATCTTAATGATTCTTTCATTATTTTGTTCATAACACCATCATTCACACCGCATTCACTTTTTATATTTTCATTCAACACTCTATCATACACAGAGTATTCACACATTCGTCTAAGAGATCTCATTTCTACTGCATTTATTCTACTTTCACCCTTATTTTACCAGTTCCATGCTTCGCTTCCATATATAAGAAATGTTATACTTAGTCAAATTACATTTGATCGTGTGGTAAGGCTTAAGGAATTGTCGAGAACTATTTATATTGAAAATATTAAATGATGTTTTTTATGTCAAGTAATAAGTATTAGTATATATTTATATATACGTATTAGCGGGGTCATTGAACGAATGGACAGTGTGAGCAGCCGCCCTTGCCTAAGCCCCCAGCAGTCCCCCCTAGAGTCTTAACATTACCCACGAGCCAGACACTTAACTCACTCGAGATTTGCGTTCATTAAAACCTCCGTCTATAGCAGAACAAGCAATAAAAGCCGAATATGCCTTACTTCACGCGAATGTAACAATTTAAATTACTTTATGTGAAATGGCAATACGTAAAGAAAGAAAATGCGCATTAGCATATTCGGGGCCAAGTGATTTTTTTTATTTTTCGTAAATAGTTTTCCCCCGGTAGCGCCGGGACGTTAATTCCGGCGAAACAGCAATTTACTACAATATTAAGATTAGGTACGTACTTCAAATTGTAAATGCCTCTTTATGAATTCAACGTTAGGTTGGCTGCCCGCTTTTAAATGTTATTTTAAAGCGCTAACTTATTCACAAAGGCTGTAATTATTATTTGCGTTGGTGGCGGCATTGTATAATGAAGTATGTATTACCAAATACAACCACCAACTCCAGCAATAAAACCTACGTACAACCCGTAAAGCCGCAAAGAAAACTGCGTGTACGTAATTAAAAAAAAGCTCACGAAAAATGTATTTCCACTAGCTCTCCTTATGCTTCACATTTTAATGTAGGTTAGCATTGAAAGCTTGCAAAGCTTTTTGGTTTCACGGAATATTGATTTATATGTGTGTTTAATCATGACAATTTTATTTATACTTTCATATAAAGCATTTAATTTGTGGTGTAGCATTATAAATTAGCTTTTTTTACTAAAATAATTTAAATTATCGATAACGATATAAACTAAAATAAACATCTCAAATAAAAAATATAGTATTATTGAAGAATAATTCTTCTTGAAGTTTACTCTGTGTTGACATTTTAAATAATGTTTTTAAAAATAATTTTTTTTTTTTTGTATAACAACACTTTTATTATGAGACACGACTACTACTGGTTTCGAACACATAGTGTTCGAAACATTCGTTGGTTTGTGAACATTCATTTAAATATTATTTTATAATATACCTCATTTTAGATGATTTGGGCATGTGGAATAATGAAAAACAAAAAAGTATGCGTTGACGATATGACTGGAGGAAAAAAGAGGTAACCAGAGGAAAACGTGGCTCGATCAAATAGATATAATATATATTTAAACGTGACAAATCGACATACGTGTAGGATACTTATAATGAATGTTTAAGAGTTAAAAGAAGTGTGTCGGCAATGAACAGTATGTTGGTCTATCCTTTCTTCCTACCCCTTCGGAAAACGGTGTGATGGTTAGTTAGTCATAATCGTAGCGATGAGGATTTTTACTATGTGTAAAATAATAACATATCAGAACAGAAAGAAAAACAGTGTTTTGATTCACAAATTTAAAATTATTTTATTTCTGTCTTGTAAAAATTTTACTGATTTTCCATCTGATCATCCATATTCAGTTTCCAGTTTGTTTCTTCGTCTCTATTGAGATACAATTAAAAATTTAAATTAACCACCCACAGGTGAAAATCCAGGATTCGTATACAGATATAAGTATACATTTCACAAATATTTGTAAATATTCTGGTCAATTCTTTGGCGTATAAAATAGGAGTGATACTCCAGGCGACTTCTAAAACAGTGCGCTAGGAGGCGGTAGCCTCTTCGCATTGTGTTAATAAAGTAGTTTGCTAAATGCTAAACAATCATTCTTCATAGATGGCGTTAGTGGGTGGATTGTATAGATTAATCTTAAAAAATTAATTAGTACAATCAAATCTACATAGATGGCTAACTGGAACTGACACGTGAAGATAGTATGGATTTGGAGTATATATACAACTTCCAAAAATGTATCATGCATGATCATAATAACAATGGTGGAATGGGGAATGTTGTAATTACATAAAGCGTGCGCTTAACCCAACCAATGACAGGTCATAAGTCCTGTAAACACCTTGATCATCCATATTCAGTTTCCAGTTTGTTTCTTCGTCTCTATTGAGATACAATTAAAAATTTAAATTAACCACCCACAGGTGAAAATCCAGGATTCGTATACAGATATAAGTATACATTTCACAAATAGAATTTAAATTAGTTTACGATTGTGAATGTACTGTTTAAAGTGTATATAATTTCGATACGTATCTCTCTATCTACGTGCATTACTGTACCATTCTCGTAAAATCATTTACCACTTAGATAACAGGTAGTAAATTAATGATCAATCCTTTATGCTTTATGCTCTGCGAGTAAACTTTCACTTCAAATACCTTTGTGTTGGAGCCATTCTAAATTGATAATGCAGTGGCAATACAAGGTGTTCACAAATTTACTGCACTTCCTAAAGAGATACATTGTATTTTACATTCTATAGATAACGTTTTAACTCTCTATACAGCAAGTTTTATTATCATAATAATATATTGTTGATAAAATTATCTATTACTGTGTCATTTTAACCATATAGTTTATTAATCGTTTATTTAAACAAAGCATAAAGCAAACTTCTAGCCGATATATTATATTATTACAAAGAAATTTTCATTCCATTTTGAATTACACAAAGTTTTGATGTTTCTCAACTTTACATATTAAATCAAATGTTTCATAAGGTTTTATTTTTAGCTCATAAATAATTTGTTAAATGAAAAGTCGAAATTTTGAGATTCTGTAATAAGTGTGCAAATTTTATTAAACACGTGTTTATGACTAACATCATCACGCTGTTTCTTCAAAACGACGACTCACCTTAACATTCATACACCGTTTCATAAACGCATGTTAATTTTCCCGACATTTTCGATCATATTTATGTATCCATTTGATATGACTACAATTTCCTCTGTCCATCGCGATTTTTTCGACATTAGCATCATTCCAAACCGTCTAAATCATCTTTATCATATTTTAACCGCTCTGTATTCAATTATTTATTCAAGAGTCGATGTGAGTTCATGACACAATGTATGAATGTTGAGGAGTACAAAAAATCGTCAGGAAATAATAATATGATGGTCTTTTTTTTTAGCCTATATCTTCGGCGAAACTAGATGATTAGTTTTTAATACAGTTAGCTATGCATGGACTTGGACTTGGACTTGGATCTTCTGGCTTACAGAGGTTCAGCTCATGTGGCTATTTCTCTTACGTCTAATGGGAACATTTTTGGAAGGTGATTCGGTGGGTTGTTAGTTTATGCGGGGGCATGATTTGTGTGGCCCGGAGTGTTCCTCTGAAGGAGGTACGATTTTGGGCGCTTGTGGCAGCTGGAGGTGTTTGGGTCGTAATTTGAGAGGTATTTTATTGTGGGGTTAGGATGTGAAATGAGTCCATGTTCTTACTTGATAATTCAAGTTAAATTAAATTCATGTTTAGATGAAAGTCGTACTAAAATAAATCACGGAATCAAGAATCAAAATCTTGAAACAGAATGAATTATATAAAGCTACAGTCAGTTCACAAACTAAGAGGAAATGTATACACTACAAGATACACAACATAATATCTTGATTGATCTTTGATAATCCGCTTCTTGTTTGAGGTGTTAGCGCCTGATATACGACACCGAAGATTTTCAAGAAACATCGATATTTACGAGGCATCGATACCCAAACTGCTGTTGTTGAATGCGATGCGAATCTAAAGGGTTTTACACGGGTTATAGGTACCTTCTAGAACATTCTCACGGTGCACCGGTATTAGAATGGTCGCTACTGGCGAGGAGCATGTCCAGCTATGATCTATAGACAGCTCTTCGAGAGATAGTCCTTATCTTCACATCGCACCAGCGGTCACTGGAGGACCAGTTCCACATAACCTTGCCTGTACGTATTATAATATTATATATTAAAGACTTTTACGCAATATGTATACAATCGTTGCAGTGTATGCGTTACTAACATCGATCCAAACGTGAAGTTAAATGAAAATGTATTTATCTATACACAAAATGCAATGTTTCTTGTTGGATAAAATGCCAATACATACATACTACAACAGAATGCAGGTGAATTGTGATTTTCTACATAATAATGTACGATCATATGCCACACTTAATAATATCTGCAAATAATATTTACGCAAACGCCACTCTCTCGCTTCTTCAACATTCATACATTATGTTATGTACGTACGTCAATTTAATTGCTTTGATCATGCCACATTTCCTCAGTGTTTATTTCATGTTCCATTTACATTGTTAATATCTATTTTATTTACCATTCTTTCTATCCTAATGATTATTTCATTCGCAATGTATTCACTTCTTATATTGATTGAAAGGAACAAAAATAATGTGAATGTTAATTTTAAACATTTTTTTCTTCATCATCTTCTTATCCTACTACACCTCCGTGGTGCATAAGGCCTCGAGAAACCTTCTCCATCCAACTATTGCACTCTTATTTTCTCACACCATTCCATGTAAGGCCTACAACATAAACTTCGTCCTGCAGGATTCTTCTCTAGGTGGCTCTAGGTCTGCCTCGTTTCCTCTTTCCACAGAAGACAGCCACAGAGGACTATTTTGTACTTCTTATTCTCCTGGTGCCGTGTCTATTCCACCCAACGTTGGAGTTCACTGCAGCGAAAGCATCTCAGTCCTGCACTACTTGAAACACGTTCTCAACTCTCCTCATTCCTGTCCAATCCCTTATAATCTGCAACCATTGACAACTGCTTTCTACCTCAACTTAACTCACCGCCATCCCTCTATCTTGCCCATGAATATGATTACTATTTGGTACACTACATAAAATATCTGTATTTTCCTCATAGTGATCGAAGGGTGGTGAACTGGAGACCCCGCGAAGACAAAAGAAACAGTGATTGAAAGCGAAAGGCACAAGTTAGGAATACGTGGAGAATCATGGGGGAGGCCTATGTCCAGCAGTGGACGACAACTTCTGTTTAAGTTAGTAATAAAATATACTTCTCGGAAATATTTTTTCTTGAGCAATAATGTAAAACTCAATATTAATTAATAAATACGAATGAAATCGTCAATTTTCTAGAAGTTTTCTTATATTTTATGGGAATGACATGTTTCACCCTTCTAAGGTATTATTAAATGTTTGTTTTTGTTTTTGTTTGTAACACATTTGATAATGCCTTAGAAGAGTTTGGTTTTGTTTGGAACACATTTGATAATACCTTAGAAGGGCGAAACATGTCATTCCCATAAAATATAATAAAACTTCTAGAAAACTGTCGTTTTCACTCGTATTAATTACATCTTGGATATTCATCTGTTGTGAATTTACTTTTAAAAGGTGGACTAATTAATTATCTTTTGGTCACGTGGTCTAAGAACACGCTCGTACGCTGGATGTGCCACGAAGTATTGAGGTCTACTCTTTACGTATGGTGTATAAATGAGATCTTACACTCACCAGTCGCCGCTTGGGCTTGATGAGCGGCCGATTCTGCCCGTTCATCTTGTAGTAGAGTCCGCAGGCGTTGCACAGGTAATGGCCCGTGCCGTCCCTTCTCCACAGCGGGGTCGAGGTGGCGCCGCAGTTCACGCACTCGCGGCCCTCTGCGCATAACATTAAAAAAACATTAAAAAATTGTGACAAACAAAATACAAAAACAAAAATAAACACAAAAATTTACATACTTGATTTCATAAATTAACGGAGAAAACGACTTGCGTGCATGACACGACGTATGAATGTTGAGGAAGCTAGAGAAGTATGTCAGGAAATAAGGTTTGGCAGCCCATTTTTCTACCTACCCCTTCAGAGACTCGGCGTGATATTTAGTTAATTATTTAATAAAATATATTTTTATTTTTCAACTGACACTAAGAATTTACATCAGTTTTAATAGAATCTCTTTTGTTTAAAAAAAAAGGAACCATGTCGTGTTTAAGAATGAATCCAAGTTCCTTGGATCAGAATAAAAGCATTCTACCCCCTAGACCAGTGGTGGGTAAGCTTCGGCTCACAAGCCAAAGGCGACTCAACGAAGGACATGTTTAGAATATATATTTTTAATTTTAATTGAATAGTATTTTAGCACAAAATCAATCAGTTTTACTGTTGGGAACTTTGAATATTGCATGAAATTAAAAACAACAACATATAAGCAGATTCGTGCCATTGATCGTATTAATAATGAGATTTTAAAATTTTAATAATTATATTGTGTTGTTAGTTTTGTGTGTAAACGTGTCTTGTGGTGGTATTAAAAAATAATATCCTTAAATATAAAATATCGTAATAAATTGCCAAAAGACTAATTTATGAAATCAAATATATATTATAATAAAGATTAAAATACAAATGAACTCAAAGCAACATTAATTGACAGAAAGTCTTTTTGATACATTTGCAAGTAACTACAGTCAAACGTTTATTGTATTCATTCTGAATCAATTTTAGTTAAATCTACTATACGTTGCCAAGATTTCTTTCAAATTAGATATTATTATACTATCACCCAAACCATAACCATAGATAAAATAACTTTAATACTTAGAGTACTTTTTAATATTAAATTAAACTCTTGAGTCTATAATGTTTAGACATTAAAGGAGATGATAAATTGTTTTTTTTTTATAAATATTGTTTAATTAATGTATCGGCTTCATTTATAATGGTGGAAATGTTGCTATTTAAGAACACGGGTGACTTTATTGTATTCAATTTAATTTATAGATTACTCAAAATGTTACCTGAGTCCTCGCAGGCTGGGAAGGAAAAAAAATCAGGCTCAGATACTGAAGTCTGATGGCGCCCAATAATATCGGACTCCTATTACTCAAGCAACAAAACTGTCATTTGACAACAACAATACCACACGAAACATCAATAATAAATTAAAACAGAAAAAAAGCAATAATAAAATAAATGTAAAAAGAACACTTGCGTTATATTTCTGTTATTTATTGTTTATATATAACAATTTAGTTTGAAATAATAGTGTTCATTTTAAAATGTTACATTATATTATATATAAAATGGAACTTACTAATAAAACGTATACTAAATGAATTAATTGTTGAATTGAAGGAATCTAAAACACGAAATGATAATAGACAAATACAAAAAACAAGTTACCGGGGAGACAATAATTTTTCTTTTCAACAAGTAAATAGTGTGAATGAAAACGTCTGTCTTCTATGAGTTTTAATATATTTGAGATAGAATGACCTGTTTTGCCCTTCTAATGATATTTCATCTCATATCATTTGATAATGCCTTAGAAGGGCGAAACATGTCATTCCATCAAAATATATAATAAAACTCTTAGAATACAGACGTTTTGATTCATCATTGTTCAAGAAACAATAAATAATACTATGAAAGTTAAGCTATGCTTAGTTTCATTTGTTCCCTATTATTGTATACCGATTATAAAGAGTGCTAAAATTCCTCCCTAGAATAGGTTACCCAGTTGGAAGCTATTAAAACCATGTACTTGGTATGTGATCAATAAATCAATTGTCTATTTATCAAATCAGTTTATTTACTCAAAAGACATTACAAACAGTATAAATGTTTAAGGCATTGTAAACGCTTCATGTAAATAATATAATCTGGGTATGACAAATCAACTATTTTGATATCAGTTCATTGTTTTTTGTGGTTTAAAAAGCACATGCTATTTCCAACAAAATAATTTGTTGCTGGGATGTTTAGTTATAAAAAAATGTGAAGCAGCAGCTTTGACATTCAATTCTGAAACCGTTTTGTTATTAAGTTCCAAATAAATAAGTAAAATACATAAATATACCAAACACCAAACCGAAACATTATTACAACATGCAGCGTGCACCTCCGGAAGGAAGGGGTTAGTATGGGACAGGGGTAAGCGTGAATTAGTCGATCTGGATAAGGTCGGTCGGGTTGCCGGGGAAATGGGGGGTGAAGTTGGCTGGAAGTAGTTGTCGGCCGGGCTGTACGGCCGCGCTTGCACCTCTAGAGAACACAAAGCAATGTTAGGTGATGCTGAACACGGTGCTTCTAAAGTGTAACACGGACGCAAAGTGACCACTCGCCCCAAATGAAGAAATACCTAAAAGACCCCGGGAAACGAACCGTAATTCCATACGCACAAAATGGTCGAATTGGGGAAAATTGTTTTAGTTTTTTTATATATATTTTTAGTCAATTTATTGTATTAGCTGAAACACCAAGACGCTTCAACATAATTACAAGTTTTCATTTGTTATTATATATATCACAATTCATTTTCATAAACAATGAGATTCTCGCGACAAAAACAGAATGACATTTAACAAAATAGACTTATTTTATATAGATATTGTTCCCTAAATAAGTTTTTTTTGCTGAATCTTTAGTTGTTTATATCACATGATGATGCCAACATAGGTTGGCAAATCAGCTGCCGCGACAATCTCATAAAATTTGAAATGTGATACGTGTACTAACAGTGTTAAATTAAAATATTCAATAATTTTTAATTGTATCTATTTTCTTTTTCTTTCAGAAATAAGCAAGAACTTCACACTAAAGACGATACCGAAATGTGATGGTTGTAAAGAAAGAAATGAAAAATATGTAAGATAATATTAGAAAGGTAACACATTTAATCGAATACTCGTGTTTTTATGATTTACCATTGTACGCGAAATGTAATTTATAATTTTAGAACAAACAAACATTTGACTATGTAAAGTAAACAATATTCATTGCAACGAAACAACAGTCGGGTCACTCGGATTTAAATTTGGTACGAACTCGCAAGCGAGTGATTGTATCATGGGATACAATAATTCATTTGCATAACACTAACAAGGGTTAAATTTCAATTTGAAGGTGTATAGATGAAATCCACGTACAAGTCGATCGACGCATCGACATATTAAGGAAATTTGGTTATTGTTTTTGGGTATATTAAAAAATTGATGAAATTGTGTTTAACGTCAGATAGTAATTATTATTCTGGGATAATAACCACTTGATGCAGCGTGATTAGTTCATCAGGGTCTGCTGCGAGTCGAGTGAGAAGGTATTTGTAGTGCGGAGATGAAATGCCGATTAATCTCATCAATGGAGTTAACAAGGTGTTCTCTGTGCCGCAATACAGATTGAGCCGGATCCTTGCAGGAAGAAATAAAATATACAGCAAATTGAGAGCACTTCGGCAAAAGTTACTATTTAATAAGTTAATACATTTATTTAAGATAAACCTTTGACGACAAACAAAACATGAGATGGCCAGCTTCATAATTGACAACATTTGATTCCAAAAATCAAATTTTTGGCTATGTTAACTAATCCACGTGTGATGTTACTAAAGCAGTAAGACCTGACGCCCCTTGAAACGATATAAAGTAAAATAAACCTTCCACCACATTGGCAAGAGAAAGAAGAAATAAAGCCCTTATTTAGGGCATTACTACTATTAATACGACTAGCTTGTCATTGATACGAAGATGAAGATAAGAAGTTAAGAAGATGTAAGAGGAACGAATAAAGTATATTTTAGAGATTTCAAAATTTATGATCGAATATTTTGATAACTAAAATAAATCATTGGTAAAAACCGAAAAGAATCACTACGAAAATAATTTTCAGTTAATCTATTATATATAGATACATCATACTTAATTAAGAGTTTAAATTTATTTATTTTTACGAATTTGTTTTAAATCGTTCTTAAGTGATTTCTATGGCATTTTTTCTTTATCTTTGTGATGTTGGTACACAATTTGTATTATGCCTTAAAACATTACGACTTTCGTGGCCGAGTGTTAAGTGCTACAACTGCCACACCGAAGGTCCCGACTTCGATTCCCGACGATGGTAGTGTGATGTCACACTGTCATTGTTCTGGTGTAGAATTCACGTAATAATAAAGTAGCGATAGATTAGCTACTTATCGCAAGTAATAAGATGCAATAGTGATAACTATACCCTATACATTGATTTGGCTCGCGCTGTAATGATGTAAGTAGTGATTCAACAAAATAATTAATACCAAATCAACATACTTATAGCAGTTATCTAGAGTCGTTATTGTGATAAATTCTATTATATTTTAACGATGTAAATGGAACCAAAAATAGAGGAAGACCGAGGAAAACGTGGCACGATCAAATAAATCAAATATTGAATGTCGGCCATGTGAGGAGTCAGAGAAATCGACGCGCGTGCATTACACGATGTATGAATGTTGAGGAAGCGTGAGAAATATGTCAGGAAAGAAAAGTGTGGCAGTCCATTCTTTCTGCCTACCCCTTCGGGGAGACGGCGTGATGGTTAGTTAGTTAGTTAGTTAGCTATTTTTACATTGTGACAAATCTTTGAAACGAACTGTTTCCTTTTGAGGAGCAGTTGTATAGTTCCTTTCGCAGGTCGAGCGGAGATTGTGAGCGCGAGGGGCGCTCGGGCAATCCATCTGCAGGCGGTGAACGCCCCCCGCACTAAATTATAACTAGGTTGGCCGAGGTCCGCTGGGGAGGAGTACAATCCGAATCGTGAAGTATTTTCGCTCGAGAGCGATGACTCTCACCTCAGAAGGTATCTCATAAAAAAATAATCAAATTTGTAGCAGTTCGTTAGCTGAGAAATAGTACACAATTTAATTAATCTTTGGTATAACTTGACTGAACTATATTTATACCTTGTTTTAAGCACCGAAAACATGTAACAATTACCTAATAGTTTCAGTTCTATAAGTACGTATATTAACATCAAGGAAAATCACAAAGTAAATGTTAAATTACGATACGCTACTTGTATTCTGGCGCTACAGCCCATATCGAGCTTTGGCTTCTGTCAACTTTCGCCTCCATCAGTCCCTGTCCTCAGCAGTCGTCCTCCAGTTCGGCACCCGAAGAAGTTGTGCTGCATCCTTCTTCACTACGTCTCCCACCTCAGCCTTGGTATTCCCACCCTTCTCCTTCCGCCCGGGTGTCTTGTCATAATGCGTTTGGGGACCCGTGAGTTCGGCATCCTCTGTACATGTTCAGCCCATCTTAATCTTTGTTTCTTTATGTGCGTGGAGATGTTGGGGGCCTGGTACATGGAACACAGCTCATCTTTTTTTTTTAAGGAACATAGAAGTTCCCACCACATATCCGAGGCTGTTATAGGGCGTAGCGGCGCCCTTTTATCAGCCTCGCTCGTACACTCCCTGGGCCTGTCCCCGGTCCATCCGGGACTTACATTTAAAGACGGCAACAACAAGGGGGTGCCAGACCACATTTAATCTACCACAGCTCATCATTGCGTCGAATACGCCAGTGTTCTCCTTCTCTCAAGAGTCCACAAATTCGTCGCAACACCTTTCGTTCGAAGGTGTCTAGCAGTTCCGCCATTTTTACCGTGAGAGCCTCGCAGCCATACGCCAATACTGTCCGTATGGTCTTGTATAACGTGATTTTTGTATTTCTTGTAAGTTTTTACACATACATATACATGTGTGCAATTAATTTTATTTATCTTCTCTTGGTGTTATTTTAAACAGCTACGAAGCTCATCAAAGTTTATTAATAAGCTGAATAAATTCATTGGATTCGGCTGTTTTTTTCTGCGGCCATAAAAACCAAAATCGATAACCTCAGATCGCGCCGCAAGAAAAAATCGGACACTCGGCCACGCCCCCTATTATCGGAAAGTGTACGAATATAAAATTAATGTGAAATTCATCATTCCGGTCGCGGGTCCCCTCGGATAGAAAAGGAAAAAGGGTTAAATTCGATTTCTTTCGGGGCGAAAAAATTGTGGATGGCCCCTCCCACCCATAATATAAATTGGGATATTTATTTATGATCAAGATACGCGGCGTTTTTTTCTTTCATGTGAAAATAATAAAAGGTTACGAGATCCTTAACGGCTGTTACTAGACTCGGCAGAACCAGACGAACACATTACGCCGAGAGTGGGTTCTTTTCAATAACATTACGCTCGCGTCTCTTCTCAACTGGTATCTATACACATCTGCAGATTTTGTAAAGGCAACACAATGTCATGAAAAGGCATAAAAGATTTCGCGACTAAAATATTGAATACTCGAACGACAGAACACATTTGGAATAATAGGTATCACCGTCATCAGCCATTAGTCGTCCACTGTTGAACATAGGTCTCCCTTCTCGACTTCCTCGACCCTCTATCCCTCGCCACTATCAGATCAACTTGCTTGTGATTTTCCCGGATTTCTATGGCCAGTTTTCAGTCGCAATTCCAGAGTGAGTCTGATCCACTGACCATCCGTTGACCTCACTATATGGCCGGCCTAATTCCACTTCAACGAAAATTTTGTACGTTAAACATCGGCAACTTCTGACGACCTTCGTGACAGAGTGGAAAGAGCTCTGACTTCCATACCGACATCCCGGGTTCGATTCCCGGCGATGGCAGTGTGATTGTCACACTATCTTTAGTCTAGTGTAGAATTTACGTGACAATAAAATGGCGATAGATTGGCTACCTATCACACGTTATAAGAATCAATATAATAGCTCAAATAAATTGTATACAGTAATTGGGTTCAAACGACCAGTTGCATACAAAAAAAACTTCAGTTATTCTTCTGTGTTTGTCATTTCATAAAGTCTCACAATGTATTTCTTATTATTCTTCTTCTTCCTCTTTGTAAAGGGCTTTTGGTCTGTTATTCTCTGCGTTAATTTTTTTTTTTGGGAAATTGACTCCCAACTGTCCTTTCATCTTTATGATGGTCATCCTTGAAGTCTGCTTCCTTGAGCTACACCATCCTAAGCAATTATCATGAACGGTTTACTCTTGTTTTTAAGATTTTTAATAGTTATTAAGTAAATTTTTAATTGTATCTCAATAGAGACGAAGAAACAAACTGGAAACTGAATATGGATGATCAAGATGTTTACAGGACTTATGACCTGTCATTGGTTGGGTTAAGCGCACGCTTTATGTAATTACAACATTCCCCATTCCACCATTGTTATTATGATCATGTATGATACATTTTTGGAAGTTGTATATATACTCCAAATTCATACTTATCTTCACGTGGCAGTTCCAGTTAGCCATCTATGTAGATTTGATTGTACTAATAAATTTTTGTACTATTGAGATACAATTAAAAATTTAAATTAACCACCCACAGGTGAAAATCCAGGATTCGTATACAGATGTAAGTATACATTTCACAAATATTAGTTATTAAGTAGTCTTTTAAATTAAGCTTCCTGTACAAAAATTCCTGACACCCATTGGTTTGTTTTGAAACGTTGGTACTTACAAGTTGGTACCTTCAATTATTTCAATTTGAATAACTACTGTAGCGAATTCCTTTTTCAAAAAAGTTCACACGAACAATGTTTTGTATATTCCCTGTCCTCTAGCGAATACAGGGGGAGGAAGATCTTGAGGGTCACAGAGACTGTTTGGAAACAATGTCCTCCTTCAGTACGAGTAGGGACGGCCCATTGTAACGGTCACGGAGACGAAAAATGTCACGCCAACAAAATCGATCCACCATGTCTTGTAATAGACTCATTGCTAATTATACACGTCGTGTCGCCGAAGAGGTGAGTAGAGAAGGTAGACTACTGCACGTTTATATTTCACCAAACTTAGATTCAACCTTTATCAACAATCACACAGATTGTAAGGACTTTTAGCATTCATTTAAATGTATACGTACATTAAAATTAACATGTTGTCTTGAGTGAACTTCATGGTACGTTCATATTATCTTCATCATCATCATCATCATTGGCTGTCCCTCGTGCCCGAGGAAGACTGTACTTTGCGGTTGTGAGTCCATTATACGTTCATATTACATATATATATGCTTGAGAATTCTCCCTTCATCTGTTAATATTCAAATACATTCTAATTATTTTGGTGATACTATGGTGACTTTGTTGAAAAACTTTCATCTGATGAACCGGTTGGAAGCGTTCGAGATGTGGATATACCGCAGAATGCTCCGTATACCGTGGACCGATAGGGTCAGTAATGCAGACGTACTACAGAGCTGTTATCGAGTGTGAAAATGTGAAAGGTCTCATATTTGGTTCATGTGCTAAGGGTAGAAAAATACCACCTCCTCCGACTGATATTAATGGGTAAAGTGGAGGGACGTCGGGGAGTTGGTACAAGGCAACTATCCTGGCTGCGGAACATCGAAGAGTGGACTGGAATAATAAGAGTTTAGAACCTGTTCCAAGTGGCGCAGGACAGAGATGCCTTTGCTTTGAACGTTGGGGGGACCTGACACGGCACCGAAAGAAGAAGAAAATGCTTCATATGTGATGTATTCTAACAGGGTTGGTACTAGAACTCAATTGCAGAGTGTATCTTATGACCCATTACTTTCCCAACTGCGTATTATGCAAGCTAGTATGTAGAAGAGGAAGGAAAATGGTTATTAAGCAGGCACCGGTACCCACAAACAATTAACTCGCAGATGTCATAATTTTCCCGAGCGCGTATATTATTTGCTAACATTACGAGCTCGGGTCTCGCTCTGATAATCGAATTTCTCATTTAAACATATTTTTAATCTACGCTAAGTAGGTACCTACCCAGTTATACGCATCCATTTAATGGCAACACACGAGGCTGTTAATTTTTTATTTTTCTCTGGATACTTCGCAAATAAAAATTTCTATCTTAAACGATTAAATCAGACATTGATTCATAATTCTCGAGATAGATGTTCGAAATGTTTTGGGTTTATTGTTTCAAATAATTAATTTGTTACAAAATTGTGGTACAAATCAATTTTAACTAACAAACCCGTAGTTCCTTTCCTGTGAAGGTTATATATCCTGTCATTAAAAGTATTAACTAACTAACTAACTAACCATCATGACGTTTTTTCAAAGGCGTAGACTGAAATAATGGACCACCTCACTATTTCTTATAGAATACTTCTTTGGCATATTCAAAAAGCTCTGACTTCCATTCCAAAGGTCCCGGGTTCGATTGCCGACGATGTCAGTGTGATTGTCACCCTGTATTTGGTCTGGTGTAGAATTCACGTGACAATAAAATGGCGATAGATTGGCTACCTATCAATATAATAGCTAAAATAAATTGTATACAGTAATTAAGTTCAAGGCTGCGTTCTGCCAGTTGGTACTTATGGTTTTAAAACTGTAACATTGTCCAAACAATGTGCCGAAAAACTACGAATGACCCAAAGAGCCATGGAAAGAGCCATGTTAGGAATAAGCCTAAGAGACAGAGTCAGAAACGATACGGTGAGAGAAAAAACAAAGGTCACTGACATCATCCACCGGGTGGCGATTCTAAAATGGCAGTGAGCAGGTCACGTAGCCAGAAGCTCAGATGAAAAATGGACAAGAAGATTGCTGACTTGGAGACCGTGGACGGCAAAGATAAGTGCAGGGCGACCGCAACTACGGATGATCTGAACAGGCGTGTCGAAATAACCTGGATGCAGTCTGCACAAACAGAGTGACATGGAAGCGAATGAAGGAGGGCTTTGTCCAGGAGTGGACGGGAATAGGCTGAGGAAGAAGAAGAATTGGGTTCAAACGACCTGTTGTATACAAGGAAAAAAAGGTATCATAGTGTTTCTGCCAAAACAATGGACGTTAATAATTAAAATATTTTTATTCATTAGATTGTGATTTCTGATTTGTATTTGCTTTAGATTGGTAGACTATTTATTTAGATTATCGGCGTGTTCGCGAGTGCAGAGAAGCGTCGCCAGAGGGCGCGAAGACCGCGTCTCGACCGGGAGACAATCCAATAAAAATGAGACATGTAAAATTATGCAGTCAGAGGAGTAATTGAGCGTCACGAGTACCATTACCCCACCGAGCAGTGCGCTCGGTACTACTTTTCCTTACAAATTCCTGGCGGCCTGCCCCTTGGGAAACGCCATTGTCTCGAAAATCACTGCCTTGCACGCTTGTGCCTTTTTTAATTTCGCGCGGAGTGGAAACTGCTCGACTTCTGGCATAATCGCCTCTTCATACAATCAGCCATCCTTTGTTTTGTGTACATACACATATATCTTCCTGTGTTACTTTAATATGTAATTCTGTATGTATCCGCTTCTTTAATGTGAAGTCTCAACATACTTGCTCGATACAATAGACTAGTTGCAACCCGTGAATTATTAACGGAAGTAAAGATTTTCTATCCTTTAAAAAATTGGTTCACTCTAATCAGTAGTTAGTTATAACTTTTAATATAAATATTGTTTTTTTCACACACGTTAAAATTTCACAATTAACAATACACGATGTATGAATGTTAAGGAACCGAAAAAATATATATCAGGAAAGAAAGGCGTGGCAGTCCATTATTTCTGCCTACCCCTTCGGGGAGACGGCGTGATGGCTTTTAATTGATATTATATTTTATATATAGAAATGAGATCTCTTAGACGAATGTATGGATACTCTGTGTATGATAGAGTGTCGAATGAAAATATAATAAGTGAATGCGGTGCGAATGATGGTGCTATGAACAAAATAATGAAAGGATCATTAAGATTGTTTGGCATATGGAAAGAATGAATGAAGAAAGAATGGTAAAAAAATATATGTTAACGATGTAAATGGAACCAGAAATAGAGGAAGACCGAGGAAAACGTGGCACGATCAAATATATCAAATATTGAATGTCGGCCATGTGAGGAGTCAGAAAAATCGACGCGCATGACACGATGTATGAATGTTGAGGAAGCGAGAAAAATATGTCAGGAAAGAAAAGTGTGGCAGTCCATTATTTCTGCCTACCCCTTCGGAGAGACGGTGTGATGGTAAGTTAGTTAACAACACCAAATTGCTCTATTTTTGTTTTCTACACTTCTGTCATACAACAATAATCATAACAAAATTCAAAATTAGATTTAGAATCAGAATAAAATTCAAAGAAGTATTCCTCTCTCGCTCTCTTGCATTCAAAATATTCTCGTACTCTTTCTTGATGACATCCGGAATTTACCTTTTTATATTATGATGATGTTTTCCTGTATTTTTGCCTATTTATATTATGATAATGTTCTTCTTTATTGATGTCAATTTTAACGATGTACAATGGAGATAGACCTCTTTGGATGCAGTTATAGCAAATTCGTGAATACTCTTACAATCAGAGCAACAAAAAAATAACTGCCATAGTTATATTTATATGCTATACACAATTTATATCCAGCTAAACTCTCTCTCGTCAAAACCCGTCAAAAAAATTATTACGTGCACATTTTCCACCAGTGCATTTCCGACAATGCGCTTGTCCGAAAATACTTTCATCATAAGACATGATTATTGATTGGTTAAAATTTGCATTTTTAATGTTTCTAATAACTTATCACCGCGGCTTTTTATATAACATAAATTTATAACTAAATAACTAACTAACCATCACGCCGTCTCCCCGGAGGGGTAGGCAGAAAGAATGGAACGCCACACTGTTCTGTCCTGACACACTTCTCTCGTTTCCTCTACATTCATACATCTTGTCATGCACGCACGTCAATTTATCCGACTCCTCACGTGACCGACATTTAATATTTGATTGATCAATCAATTGAAATCAATCAATCTAAATTATGTGTCTTTCATTGTGTACTTAACTGAATAAATGAACAACTTATAATATCAAAATAATTTAAAAACACTTTTCCTTGTTTATACACCACTTTACTTTTGTCAAACCAGCTAGTTTCACTCTCGCCGGAGCTTTGTCAGGTTCACAAAACAGTTTTTTTTTGGAACTCTGACGAAGCTCCAGCGAGAACGAAACCGGTTGGTTTGACAAAAATAAAGTGGTGTATAACAAATACAAGTATATACTGTTTCTTGAAGAGTGTTGTAAAATTCCACATTCAATAATTAATGCT
This sequence comes from Lepidostoma basale, assembly GCA_022606425.2. Classification (NCBI taxonomy): domain Eukaryota; kingdom Metazoa; phylum Arthropoda; class Insecta; order Trichoptera; family Lepidostomatidae; genus Lepidostoma; species Lepidostoma basale. The sequence continues at coordinate 244,005 of JAHDVF020000177.1, forward strand.
AATGAAAACGACTGTTTTCTAGAAATTTTATTATAAATTGTGGGAATGACGTGTTTCGCCATTCAAAGTTATTTTCTTATTTTTTAAACATTTGATAATGTCTTAGAAAGGCGAAACATATCAATCCCATAAATTATAATAAAGCTTCTAGAAAATATACGTTTATATTTGTATTAATAACATGTAAAAGTAATTAATATGAATGAAAACGTCTGTCTTCTAGGATTTTTATTATATTTTAGATGGAATGACATATTTCGCACTTCTAAGGCATTATCATTTGATAATGCCATAGAACGGCGAAACATGTCATTTTTTTTAAATATAATAAAACTTCTAGAAGACGAACGTTTTCATTCATATCAATTATTTAATTTGGATTTTAACATCATTGTTCAAGAAACAGTAAACAAGTAAAGGTGTTTTTAAATTATTTTTAATAAAGCCACACCACAAAATAAGTGCTTCATACAAAAGTATAACTCCTAATAAAGATGGTTTATTTCTTCTTCCCGTGGTTTTAGCATATTGGTGATGTATATGTATATGTATATTAAACAGCTAATCCAGAGATATATTTAGAACAGGGTACTATCGAATTTTCTAGAGATCTTTCTAGAATTAAATCTATGGATTATGATTAATAAACACATGATGTATCTCGATCAAAACACGACACACGAGTTTCTACATAATAATCTCTCCGGTTTTTCAAGTCTCAGATCGGCACAGCATTACTGTCAAACAATGTCTCGAGAGATATGCATTTTAGAAAGAAAGGAAACCCACTGCGGCGTTAAGTGTTCGGTATTAAAATACTGCTCAACAAGCTTGAAATGGAGGCGAGATAGCATCCAGTATTTGACGATTCTCGGTAATCAATGGATCTTCAACGGCGAGCACTCGGAAACCAAAAATAATTATCACCACTATCGTCCGAAATCTTCCTTAGCTGCACGGGATTCGCCCACAAATACGTAATTTTTATTACGGTGTATTAATTAACAAAAAATTCTTCAGCTTATTTTTGTTAATCTCCCAAAGAAGCACATACGAGGAATAACTCCTCATACGAAAGTCCGAATCTAAATTCCATATATTATCTGTGGAATTACCGCCGAGGTACCTGCCTATATTTTTGAGAGAATTGTTAATACTTTTAAATTTACTATCGTGTTTAAACTCTCGTAAACTGTTAATTTAAATGGTTATAAAAAGCAAACTTATCTATGTTATTTTAATTGGACGGAGCGCATTTTCAGTTTCGTTTATATTCTGTGTTTTATAATCTGGCCGTAAGTGTTTTACGAGCGGCGGCTATTTATGTGCGAGCTCTTCTTATTCCGAGTATTTCAATTATTTATCTATAAACTGTGGCGCTGTCGGTATTTACCTAATTCCTGGTCCACTTGCCGGGACAATGCCCTGCCCGAATATCTCCATTGTGCTGTGGGAATTCGTCAGATTAGTGGAATGAAAGACGAATTCACTCGGAACAATGCTTCAAATGAGGCTCATATTACACGTATTTTTTAAAATTGCTACATAAAATATTGTTCTTTTAGGCACTTATATGTGAATATGTATAAATAAATTGTACCATTTGAATAATTGTTTAAAAACTTTGTAATTGAACAATACTTTTTTTTTTTTTCACAAAAATTTTCGGGACACAGATACTCTTCGTCGGTGTACTATAGTTCTACACTGAAGAATAGCGTAGGTGGCCCGAAGTACGTCTATGAAAAGTGAAAAATAGTTTATTGAAAATACAAAGTTATTAAAAATTATTCAAAAGTGATTTCACATCACAAAATAATAGCGAATATACGTAACAATTATAATATATGTGACAATTAACTATCTACCTGCTGTCTGCCACACCGAAGATCCCATATTCAATTCCCGGAGATTATTATGTGATTCTCACACTGTCTTTGGTCTGGTGTAGAATTCACGTGACAATAAAATTGCGTTAAATTAGCTACCTAACACACGTGATGAGTATCAATATAATAACTAATCCTTTTTATATCGATTAGGCTCGCACTGTGAAGAGCTATTTAATAAAATAATAATAATTAACCTTCACCATGGATACGCTTAAGAAAATAAAGCAACGTTAAATTAGCTACCTAGCACATGTGATGAGAATCAATATCCTAATCCTGTTTACATCGATTAGGCTCGCGCTGTAATGATGTGAAGAGCTATTTAACAAAATAATAATAATTAACCTTCACCATGGATATGCTTAAGAAAATAAGGCAACGGTTAGTGGGTTAGACGTGAACTACTGAAGTATGAATACGAGTATGTCCGTTAGAAATCAAGTGGGACGAAAACAGAACATCACAACGAACGTGGTTAATATTGTATTATAGAATGCGATGCCGTTAGTGTGACAAGACATGTAGGGTGGGGGGCGGTGAGCCCCGAAGTTAGTGGCCGCGCGAGGCGGTGCGGTGCTCTAACGGGGGGTCGCTCACCGGCGCTGGTGCGGGACTTGGCGCGCGGCTTGTGGGGCGAGGCGGCGCGCGGCGCGTACAGCGGCGGGGCGGGATAGGGCGGGTAGCCGGAGTCGTAGCCCGCGTAGGGCTCGCCGCCTTGCGCACCTTCGCGCTGCTTGGCCGCCTGCGCCGCGCACGCCAGCATGGGCTTCACGTCCGAGCCCTGGTCCTGCGACGGCTGCTGCTGCTGCTGCATGAAGGCCACGGACATGGCGGCCGCGTGCGCCACGGCGGCCTGGTAGTCCGTGGCGGACGGTACGCTGTCCGGCGTAGCGTCCTTGGGCGGCGTGGGCGGGAACGAGAAGAGCGGGTGCGGCCCGGGCGCGCCCGCCGGCTTGTCCTCCTGGTACCCCCACGGCTTGTCCAGCCACGGCAGCGGCGCGTGGAAGTGCGGCCGGCACACCTGAGCGCCCCCCGAGCGCGGACCTGCACAACCAAATTACCTCCTGTCAACTACAAACTTACAATGAAACAAATCAACAAGAGACAATTGGAGACTGGACATTACAAAGGTATCAAGTATCAGAAAAACTCCCGAATAAGTTAATTAATAAAAACGAAAACGTCTGTTTTCTAAAAGTTATATTATAATTTATGGTATTGTCATGTTTCGCCTTTCTAAGCCATTATCAAATGTCAGGAAGGCGAAACATGTCATTCCCATAAATTATAATAAAACTTCTACAAAAGAGACATTTTCTTTCGTATTCATTATTTAATATCGAGATAATCATTGTACAAGAAATAATGTACACAAATAAGTTCTATTTTGTTTCTTGATTAATACGATTGAAAACGTCTGTTTTATAGAAGTTATATTATAATTTATAGGAATGACATGTTTCGTCTTTCTAATATACTCGTATTATCAAATATCAAAACAGACACCTTCATTCATATTAATTATTCAATGTAGATTCATACCTTGTTTAAAATCCTTATTTGCTATTAAAGAAAGATTATCCTTATTTGCTATTAACTTATGCAATATTTTATCACAGTTGGGAATAAATGCAATAATTTCACTGCGATTCTATAAAAGGTAAAACAAATGTCATTTGACGCCACTCTGTACTTGTGAAACATTTACAATCAATCCTGATAATGAAAGATTGCGTTTGGAAAAAAAATGGATATGCAAAACAAAATTTCTCTTATTAAATATAGTTTTATTATGCAATCCAACACTTGATATTAATTTAAACATTTGGAATTATTGAAACAAGTTATGTGGAATACAAAATTCAATATGCCTATAATATCGAAGTGTCGATGAAAAATATGTTATTAATAAAATATACATTGAAGCGATAATATAGTTATTGAGCTGCCATTAGTTTATCCGAAGCAATCAATCAATTGAATGGGTGTAATAAAATTTTTAATTTAAAATTTAATCATTATTTGTTAGCACAAAAACTCAAATAAAGTTCTAAGCCGGCAGGTACTCGAACCTAAACAATTAAATCGGCATATTAATTTATTTTTATTGACAATTTTATTAACCGATACAATACACCGTTATAAAATGTAATCGATTACCAGCCATCATTTTAAAAATGAGCATTTCTATAAACAACAACGTCATGTGAATATAATCCGATGGCTAATCATTATACAACAGCAGCAAACCATCACGCTATTTCACAAGATTCCTCCACATTCATACAGCGAGTCATACACGCACGTGGACTCTTGTGACTTTTAACATGGCCGACATTTCAAATTTGCCATTGTTTTGGCCGAAACACTATGATACTTCAACATTATTACTGTTAAAATTCAAAACACTGTTATAATATCACAATTTCTTTTTATTTACTGAGTGTCGCGACAGCTGTTTCGCCAACGAATGTTGGCATCATCGGGTGTTACAATAAACTTTATTGAGAGTTTATTTAGAGTTTATTGTATCATTTATTTAGAGTACATACGAGTATATTGTTTATTGTAATTTTTTGTACATATAACACTTTATTTAGAGCTTATTGTACCACCTGATGATGCCAACATCGGTTGGCGAAACAGCTGTCGCGACACTCGTTAAATAAAAGTGTTAAAGTTAAGGTTTTAAATTTTAACAGTAATTTCAAATTTGATTAATTTGATCATGCCAAGTTTTGATCGGTTTCCCACGACTCCGTATCGTTAAGGTAAACTTTCTAAACCATTATTTCTTCGTCCATGCATTTCATATGTCCAAACCAATGCGGTGATCCTATCATAATTTTAACGTACATCGTTTTACTATACATCTAAGTGATCTCATCTCTACCGCATTCATTCTACTTTCATCCTTCTTCTGCCAGTTTATTGCTTCACTTTCATACTATAACTCCATTGTGCGCGACCATTTTTGCTTTCATTGATAAATATTTGTAACCAATAACCGAATCATTATAATTTAATTTATCCGCCTCATACGTATAAACTATTATTATGTTCCCGCGTCTCTTCCATTGTCGTGTCACGATAACACAGAGCGCTGATTCGTCCTCGGTAGAAACTCCCAACCAATCGGCTGCCCCCTACGCGGAGGGGAGAAGACCCCTACTTCCCTTAATTCATTTATTCCTGCAATTATTTGTAAAAACATATGTCAGACCTCAAGCTCTCCATGATTTTGTGACCCTAAAGTGCTCACATAGCGTGAACTGAGAAAATTGCTAGCTACATACTGTCACTAATAACTTTCTACATACATACTCGTATATTCTATTAGCTATCAAGACTTTGTGTTACTTGAAAATTATTTTCTGGATCCAGATAATAAAAAAAACGTTAAAATTATAATATAATATATCCAGAAAATAATCATTAATTTGCACTTTTGCTTAAGCAATGGAACTTGTGATGAACGTGTCAAAGTCTAAATGGTATTTGAAAAGGAAGAATGTAAGACGGATTGTGAAATAAGTGCAAACGGTGAGAAATTAGAGCAAGTTACCAAATTCGTTTATCTGGGAAGCATGTTTACAAGAGATGGAAGAATGGAGGAAGATATCGGAAGAAGGGTTGGAGCTGGAAACAAAATAAATGGTGTACTCAAAGTCATTACTGCAAATAGAAATATATCGACTGAAGCAAAGATGGAAGTGCACAATGGAGTTCTAGTCCCGACCCTTATGTATGGAAGTGAAGCTTGGCTTTGGCAGAAGAAGAATGAAAGTAGGATAAATGCCGTAGAAATGAAATCACTAAGAAGAATGTGCGGAAAAACAATGTACGATAGAATATCCGATGATGAAGTAAGAAAGGAATGTAAGGCAGATGAATGCGTGATAAATAAAATTAAGAAAGGGTCATTAAGATGGTTTGGACATATGGAACGAATGGATGAGGGAAGAATGGTTAAAAAGATATATACAATTAGTGTGAATGGGAAAAGAAGTCGAGGAAGGCCAAGGAAGACATGGCATGACCAAATTAATCAATTACTGAAAGGCGGCCATGTTCGAAGTAGGAACAATCGACAAGCGCGCATTATGTCAGGATAGAACAATGTGGCGATCCATCCTCCCTGCCTATCCCTCCGGAGAAACGGCGTGATGGTTATTTAGTTAGTTAGGGAAATTCCATTTTATATAATATAGTTAGATTATAAAAATCATAATTATAATTAGATTTAAAAATAAAAATTCTAAATTTCCTTAACTTCTAAGAGTGTTAGACATTTGCGAATTTCTTTAAATAGGAATAGGGTTCATTTTATAATATCACACCCCGCCTAAAACATTATAGAGTAATCTAATAATACATAATCAACATGTAATTATGCTTATTATTAGAATTTATTAATTACTGGTTTTATGAATGCATAATGACTCATTATAAGCATGTTATAATTAATCGATTGCAATAAAATTTCTTTGGTAAGCTTTGCAGAAATAATTATGCATATATGTAATTAATTAAATGGTTAAAACAGTGTTTAAATTCATAAAATAAACGTGATTATAAAATTCCAAGGTGTTAATGCTTTTCATGTCAAAAATAATATTATATAAAACATATAATTTCTGGTAGCAGATTTATAAATTTAAAAAGTTTATATATTCCAAGGACTGGTTGACCTACCCTTACGTGTTAAAAAATGTCAATTTTCACAATCATAGTGTACTGATTAAATTTATAACCATCACGCGTCAGAATGGACCGCCACACTACTCTATCCTGGCACACCTCTCTAGCTTCCTCCACATTCATACAGCGAGTCATAAACGCATGTCGATACTTTCGACTTTTAACATGACCAACATTTAAAATTTGATTAATTTGGTCATGCCATGTTTTCCTCGGTCTGCCTTGACTCCGTACTTCATTTACACCATTAACGTATACTTTCTTAACCATTCTTTCTCCATCCATGCGCTCCATATGTCCGAACCAACGCAGCGATCCTTTCATAATTTGGTTCATAATACCTCATAATTCCTTTCTTATATCAGTATTTGAGATTCTGTCGTATATCGTTCTACCACGCATACGTCTTAGGGACCTCATCTCTACCGCATTTATTCTGCTCTCATCCTTCTTCTGCCAGTTCCATGCTTCGCTTCATTTTACAATTGTTTAAATGTGCCTTATAGTGGCATATAACATACATTGTATTTAATAAATGAAATGTTATCATTTTTATGCGCATTCAATAAATTGGCTAATAATTGTGTAGGTTCAGTTGCATGCGCCATAAGAGCCCACATCTAAAAACATAATCTGAAAAGAACCGTTGATCTCCCGCAGATTAAAACACATAGTACGAAAATCGAATTGTGTCGCCGGAGGTCCGAATGAAAAGGTTCATAAATAGGACCTAACCCAACCCTAGTGACGGGGGTAGGGACCCCTATCCGCAGGCACGGCCCCTCACGCCCCCCGGGGCTCGGCCCTCCCCCCGGCGTGGCGCCATTATCTGATTTACCAATTTGTTAAAGCGATTTCTCACAACTAATGTAAATTTATTGATTTACAGAATCTACGCGAAATCTCTACAGATTCGTTGTTTCCCTATTTTTTCTTTTAAAATCCTATTAGGTTGTGCATGTCAGAAGTGATTTATTTGTTTGGTTACTACATAAGACATCTGTGGTTAATATATTGATGGATTCATTATATTTTCATTCATAGGAAAATCGTATAACGGTAATATGTTAACATATCTTCATATTTTAACGGTTTTTTTTATACCCTGATCAAGATGAAAAACCTAGTATTTTTCGGTATCCTAAACAAGCTCTGCTTGAAACGAAACCGGTTGGTAGCTTGAAAATAAAATAAAATGGTGATAAAAAAAAAACATTTAAATGTTTCACAGTCTGTTTTTTTTCTTCAATAAAACTTCTAGAAAACAGGCGTTTTCATTCGTGTTAATTATTTAATGTGGAGTTTTACATCGTTGTTCAAGAAACAATAAATACATAAGTTTAAGTTAGTTGATATAGCTATCTAAATGATTCTTTAATATTTGATAATACCTTATACAAGCGATACACGTCATTCACATAAATTCTAATAAAACTTCGAGAAAACAAACGTTTTCATTCGTATTATTTATTTAATATAGAGTTTTACATCGTTGTTCAAGAAGGGATAAATATTATATTTACATTATCATTTGTGATGTTTACTATTGTTATTGTTTTTTTTAACTCGTGTGTTATGAGGTTAGAAATAAAAACATATTTTCAATTGTGGGAGAGAACAAAAAGCGAACGAACCGATTTTCAGTTCGATCATGAATAATAATGTAATGATGGTATAATTACTAGGCCATTCCAGGAAGCGGTAATAACGCAATCGCGTGATGGCCAATTGCTAAAATCTGTCGTCAATATTTAGTCAGCGGAGACAGACATAATGGGGCCCGCCGTCCACAAAGACTGGTTTCCACAAAGCTTTAGCCACTATCGCGCCAGCCATCGCTGCAGCAGATAAGCATCGCGGACAGACCCCGAAAATCGTTAGGAAGCAGATGTTTACATTTTTTTTCGTATCAACGACCCAACCGTCCTCACAGGGGTAGCGGAAAAGCAACGGGGAACTTCCGACCAATAGGAAGACTGATTATATTTAACTTATACATACCTATTCCATAACCCGATGAATAAACAATTTTTTTTAAACAATTTTCAGCACTATGGTTTTTATGAATAGAAATGATGGTGTCATGAACAAAATAATGAAAGGATCATTAAGATGGTTTGGACATATGGAAAGAATGAATGAAGAAAGAATGGTAAAAAAATTATATGTTAATGATGTAAATGGTACCAGAAATAGAGGAAGACCAAGGAAAACGTGGCACGATCAAATAAATCAAATATTGAATGTCGGCCATGTGAGGAGTCAGAGAAATCGACGCGCGTGCATGACACGATGTATGAATGTTGAGGAAGCGAGAGAAATATGTCAGGAAAGAAAGGTGTGGCAGTCCATTCTTTCTGCCTACCCCTTCGGGGAGACGGCGTGATGGTTAGTTAGTTAGTTAGTTTTAAAGTGGGTAAGAAAATATTTCAACAAAAAAAAATAGAGTATTGTTTTCGCCGAAACACAATGATACTACAATATTATTAACTGTTAAAATATAAAACGCTGTTTATGGTATCACATTTTTTGAGACAGCTGTTTCGTCAGATGTTGACATCATCAGGTGTTACAATAATTTTTTCTACTGTTGAAATAAATTTTCCTGATTTTTCGAACCTTTATGTGCATTTGTTTCAATGTTTCTTTGATAGCATTTAAAGTTCTTGCTGGAGTTGAGTTAGGTACGTAATTAAAGCAAATAAAAAACGGTTAGTTACTATTTATAGGTCAACAAACGAAACAGCTGTTGCGAAAAATAATAAATAAATAAATAATGGAAATACCATAAACAGCGTTTTATAGTTTAAAAGTAATTTTTTTTTAAACGTGTAGTTTCGAATTTTCTATGTTATGTTACAATGAATTTATCGTGTTATATAAACAAAATAATGTAATAGCTATCTAATCTTTGTATTTATTACTGCGTTAAAATATGTTTCAATTTATAAACTTTTTAGGGAATGCTGTATTAATTTTGGAACGCATTTCGTATCCCATGAAACACAAAGCGCCCCCAATCTCCAGATAATGTTGTCAGTTGAACATCGCGAGAGTCAATAAGCCAGCCTCCCCCCGGCAGGGTGAAGTCTAGCGGCTAAGATTAGCGCAATCGGATCAGTTAGGAGACCAGATTGTGTTAGTGAATATCTCAGCACTCCGCTGCCACCGGTCGGGGGGTGTCTGATACTTTAATATCCTGAGCCGTCCTTTGCATAACTTAATTAAACTACCTTATTCTAGAGGGTGCATAAATATCCCTGGAGGAAATCAAATGTCAAAATAAATGCTTTACCACCACTTTTTTATTTGGTGTATTTGATTGATTTGTTCTTTATATTATACATTCATTTAAACGTATGCAAAACATTTTCCGAAAAATTTTATGAATCAAAACAACGTTTTTTCTACTTTTGAGTTTATTTATCTCGACAGGTTTCGAAAGCTTTGAACCTTCATCATCCTGAGAAAGATATAAATATTGAGCGATAGAAACACGAACGATATAAACAAGATACAATATTGAGTGTATATCGTTCTCCCGATTATTAGGATGTAAAACTTTCGAAACATGTCGAGAGAATTAAACTCAAAAGTAGAAGTCGTCATTATGGAATTTCACAGTGTTATGCCTTAAGTTTACCAAAAATCATTCATTTTAACGATATGTATGAAAATATGACAAAAAAATGAACATTCGCTTAAAATAAGTGTGAGAAACGATAAATACATAGTGCTCTAACTGATTTTATTTAAAGGAACATAGAAGTTCCCGCCACATACCCGAGGCTGTTATAGGGTATAGCGGCGCCCTTTTGTCAGCCTCGCTCGTACACTCCCTGGGCCTGTCCCCGGTCCATCCGGGACTTACATGTAAAGACGGCAACAACAAGGGGGTGCCAGACCACAATTAATCTACCCCATTTTACTTCTATGCTCCGCTGTACTTTATTGAATAAATAAGCATAATATATCACATCATTCTAACTAATTATCTTAGCCAAAAATAAAGGGAAATAAAATGTCGAAAGAAGAAGTAAACCTCGGCTAGAAAACCTTCAAGAATGGTTCTGTTGCAGCACAACTATAGTTCTTATTGATTTGATGATATGATAATAATAATAAAAAATTGCGAAAATGGACATAATAAGAACAAAATGTGAAGCCATTAAAAATTATTAACAGGTTCACATTTACCCCATTTATGGAAGTAGGTACCATAAATTTAAAACGTATCTCTGTTCGTATATGTAACTCATTAATATTAATATACCCGTAAGCGTTTTTCCCTTTTATTGAATCAAAGTTTTTCTCTGGGCCCGCCTAGTGGCGCACGGGAATGCTCGGCAATGCATCGCATAGGAAGTGCGCGTCCGCTGTGCGGTCGGGTGAGCGCGGTGTCTCTGGTTAATTACCAAATTACACTTAATTATACCCCCGCACATGTACGGAGCATCCCGCCGCTCAGGGTCCCGCGCTAATGCCGCCCGCCATTGCAAATAGTGTCCTCAATTGGATTTGTTCGCTGTAAAACACAGTCGCGATAATTAAACCGAGTACTTGAAACAATAGTGTCATCATTATACCGACCCCGCGCTCAACGAGAACCCTTTCGTAGCCGCTTATTTCTATGGTCGTATCCCGTACCAAATACTCATAAAAAATATATATAATAGTACCTACCTACTGCCAATTTATTTGCACGCTAACGAAACCAAAGACAATCGTTCTACTTGTTTATTGTTTCTTGAACAATGATGTAAAACTCCATATTAAATAAATAATATGAATGATAACGTATGTTTTATATTATATGGGAATAACATGTTTCGCTTTGTTAAGGCAGTTTCTAACATGCTAAGACAATGCTCTAAAAACATTCGTTTCATTCATAGTAATAATTAAGAGACACTATACAAAAAATTACGTTTGGAATTTTAAGTTTTTTTTTTTCTACAAAGACAATTCAATAATCATTAAATTTATTTCTTATAAACGAATTTCATGATGGGTTACTTGAGCAATGAATATCAATTGGATAATTGAATATAATTAGTTTTATTCTATATACCTCGGCTATGCGAAATAATTTGATTAGTTGAAGAAGCATAATATTTAACTGAAATATGTTATTTGAAAATTTGTATAAAATAATGCCCACAATATACCAATATTTATATAAAAAGGAGAAACGATAGCTGGTCTTCCACTCCCCAAGAAGATGACCCACGTTCAAGAACAAATCAATGATCAAGATGAAGAAGAAGACGTATTAAAGAATCTAAATAAAAATCTATTGATTGAAATTTATAGTAATAATGGTTTACCTTTATGTATAATAGAAAGGGGTCCATATTTTGTCTATTATGCAATAAAAAATTAAATGCACTTATTTGTTTTAAACCAAGTTTATGAAAATAGGCTTTAAAAATGTATTTATGGCAGTGCACAATGGTGTTCTTCTACCGACCCTTATGTATGGAAGTGAAGCATGGAACTGGCAAAAGAAGGATGAAAGTAGAATAAATGCACTAGAAATGAGATCTCTTAGACGAATGTGTGAATACTATGTGTATGATAGAGTGTCGAATTAAAATATAATAAGTGAATGCGGTGCGAATGATGGTGTCATGAACAAAATAATGAAAGGATCATTAAGATGGTTTGGACATATGAAAAGAATGAATGAAGAAAGAATGGTAAAAAAAATATATGTTTATGATGTAAATGGAACCAGAAATAGAGGAAGACCGAGGAAAACGTGACACGATCAAATAAATCAAATATTGAATGTCGGCCATGTGAGGAGTCAGAGAAATCGACGCGCGTGCATGACACGATGTACGAATGTTGAGGAAGCGAGAGAAATATGTCAGGAAAGAAAAGTGTGGCAGTCCATTCTTTCTGCCTACCCCTTCGGGGAGACAGCGTGATGGTTAGTTAGTTAGTTAGTTAGCTTTAAAAATTGTCAGTGGTGGTCGTAAGAAAGGTGGAATGGGGATGTTGTTTTACATAAAGCGATCGCTTAACCCAACCAATGACACGTCATAAGTCCTGTAAACGCTTCGACCACCATATTCTATTTCCAAAATAATTTACATCTTCGTCTCTATTGAGATACAATTAATCCTTTAAAAATGTATTTATATAATTTTGATGATATTATCACAAGCCACGTAAATATTAAAAGTGGAATATCTTATGTGAAAAATGTTCTACATAAGTTTAAAACGGATTGTACAATGTCGGAAGTATCTATGTACTACATTGCATACACAAAGATGCCTTCGTTAATAATATTCATGCGATGAGTCAGATTACGCAGTCGGGGGGCATAAACCTTTCCATTTATAAAAGGATTACTTTGAAAAACGTAACCTTTATTAATAACACAATATGTAAATAATCGAAGCTATGTACGTCTAGCGTGAGTTTACAAAAATACGCTCCTACAGTGACTGAGCAATGTTTTAAGTGGTTTTGTTCATACAGCCAAAAACAAATGACTATTCACAATTCGACTTTCGAATGGAACTTTCCAATTTCAAAAGTGACAATTTCAAGGAACTGTAGAAAGGATTCTTGAAAACACTTTGAGTTGATGACATTTTAATTATTTAGTAGAACTTTATATTTAAGTTACTTTTCGAAGGTTATCATGCAGTCAGCTGAAAACGAATCTCTTGGCTTCAATGCATTAAAGACTGAACATGGTCAAAATATTTGGAGGAGTAATAATATTTACTTATTGAAGGGGATACAAATTTATAAACATAATAAACAAAATGTGTTTGCTAAAATCTCTTGATGGAAGTTCATTTTAAATAATAATTAACTAAAACGATGTTTTTTAACTACTTCCACATTTACAGTCTGCCGATGCCGCTGTCGAAATAAAAACAAAAGTGAACGTAGATTAAAAAACATCGCTTTATTTAATTATTAATTTAAAAAAATAAATATCGAATGTCGGCCATGTGAGGAGTCAGAGAAATCGACGCGCGTGCATGACACGCTGTATGAATGTTGAGGAAGCGAGAGAAATATGTCAGGAAAGAGAAGTGTGGCAGTCCATTCTTTCTGCCTGTTCCTTCGGATAGCCGGCGTGATGGTAAGTTAGTTGGTTAGTTAGTTAATTAGGTTAATTTAAAAAAACACAAAAAATATTCTATGTAATTTTAGAGTAAAATGAACCATGGGAATTTAAATATAAAAACTTTTGAATATAAACTGTTTTTGTACTCGTATTTTACAAGCTTGAGGCGTTAACGATGTAGAATACAACAGTAATAATATATTTAGAACTCAAACTAACAACTTTGTTAATAAATGTTTTTTTCCCCTTCTGAGATTTCCTTTTCAAAAATATGTTAGTAAAGAATAAACTTTAAATTCGTAACATGTTTCTTTTTAAAATATTTTTAAGTATTATATGAAATAATTATTGAATTCGTTGTATTATATTGAACAATTTATCATCTACTTTAACTCATATTAAATAATTTAATATGCATGAAAAACGTTTAAAATTTGTTTGCTGGAGAGAAATGAAATGTACTTCCCTATAAAATCAATCTCATTTCCTCGCGCAAGGGCGGGAGTTTGTATTTTACAAGACATCAATAATATAAAATTGCCTTCGTACTTGGTGTGTGAGGGCTATACAGGTAGTATGCAAAAGTGTTGGTGCACAGTGGTGTAGTGATAAATTTACCATTCATACAAAACAACAATTAATAACATCAGTGATAACGTAATATACGTGACGAGAGCGGCAAAAAATAAATGTGTTGAGTCTAAATGGCACACATATACGAACATTGTCTCTCATTTATAAAGATAGAAGAAGAAGTTTCAATCAAGTATTTAACATTCCTGGCACTAAAATAACAAACAGTAAAATTTTAAGATTAATCAGTCCAGTATTTTTTTATATAATAAAATACAACGTTTGTTTTCTTGAAGTTTTGTTAAATTTTATAAAATGCTTTAGTAGGATGAATTATGTTATTTCCATAAAATATTTTCTTGAATAAAAGTTTGGACATATGGAACGAATGGATGAGACAAGAATGGTTAAAAATTTGTACACAAGCAGCGTGAGTGGAAAAAGAAGCCGAGAACGACCGAGAAAAACATGGCATGACCAAATTAATCAATTACTAAAAAACGGTCACATTCAAAGTCGGAATAATCGACGTGCGTGCATGGTACGATGTATGAATGTAGAGGAACCTGAGAGGTATGCTAGAACAGAGCATTGTGGCGATCCATCCTCTCCGCCTATCCTTCCGGGGAAATGGCGTGATGGTTAATTAGTTAGCCATAAAATATAATAAAACTTCTAGAAAACAGAGGCTTTTCTTATCAAAATATACTTAGTTCAGTTTAACACAACTTTCTTTCGCCATTGCTAGGGCATTATCAAATGTTTTCAAATCTAGCAAGGCGAAACGTGTTACTTATTTAAAATATAAATAAAACTTCTAGAACGCAGACGTTTTTATCAATGTTAAATAGCATTCAATAATTTGCTACGGATATGATTTTTTTTTAAATATATATATTTTATAGTTATACGGTCGTCCGTCAACTGGTTTAAGAATAACAAATGCTAAAAATAACTCATACAGAATTGTGTTCACAGTTCAAAACCTTAATAATATCTTTACAAATTTTCACGAGTCGAGGGTGAAACGTCTAAATCAAATCTATGGAATAGTGCGCCGCTGGCCGTTGTCTATGGCGGTGTGGTGAAGCATCGGGCATCGGGCACAGCCATCGTGGTGTGCATTAAAAACGTGTCCTATCAACTCGGGCGATCGGCAGCCTTCCGGTGGGGCGCCCTGGCTGCATCGATCAGCATTACTCAACATTCATAACTTATATTACAAGGCACTGGCCACGGTGGGTAGGTACCCACCTACCCGGGACAAACCTACCCGGTACTTACACAACTTTATTCGGTTTTTAAAACACCAAATTCACCAACTATTTTATTTTCTCTATGCAAACTCAATACAAAGATTTAATGCATTCGTTACGAAATTCGGTTGAAAAGATTTAATTGTCATTTTAAATAATTAGAATCATAAAATTCACCTGATACTAGATCATCCATTGTTTCCACCGAAACTTTATGATACTTTAGGTTTCTGGTATTTTGTTGTATATACGTAATATTTTACCTGTACTCAATAGATGTCTTAAACATTTATGTTGTTTGTAATGTCTGTTGAGATTATAAACTGATTTGATTTGATTTCATACTTCAACATTATTAGGTGTTTTAATTTTTTTCAAAATAAATTATACGTACAAATTTTATTTTTATTAAATTGTCACAAAAGCTGTTTCACTAACCTATGTTGACATAATCAGGAGTTTACAACAAAAAGATCAACAAGAAAGACTTCATTTATATAGGAAATAAAACTGTCTCCTAATATGTTTTCATGGAAAATATCCAAAGATATTTTTTATAAATTTATGGTGTTTGTTTATATTGATACAGAAAACACATAAAAATATCATCACAAATAATTTTTGATAAACTTGAGGCGTTAATACTGGAAATTCTAATGACGAAATAAAAAAAATTAAACATTGAGTTTTTATCGTTTTCACGATAATGAAGATATTGCCCTTCGAAACATGTCGTGAAAAATAAACTTTAAAAAAAAATAAACAATGTTTTAAATAAATAAAAATTAAATTGTCAAATCCAATTAAATTTACATAACATAAGACGTCGATTCGGCGGGTGAACGATAAGTGTGTATCGACAAGCACTAATAAGGGCGGCGTACTGCGGGTAACGGCCACGGGCGAGTAGGTACCAGATACCTACCCCCAAAGTGCGTCGTATTTTCCGACAGCTTTCAGAATAATGACGCCGACACCCCGGCCGATGGAACTTTACCAGTTTAGAAATCCCTCCGAATAATAAGGACAAACGCAGCCGGCATTCAATCCGACAGACCAAACAGCAAACTTCATCTCGCAGAGGTCGCGCGCGAGGGGACGCTTTTGTTGGAACAAGGGCACAGAGAGATGAGCCGGGAGATAGGAGGAGTGTGGACTTATCTGGGAGGCTCCATCTCCCCGGATTGTGCTCCATTGTGAGGAGGACGGTGGACGAGGCCGGTGGCACAATGCGTTTAGCTCTTCATTATTATTCACAGTTCGGGGGAACACTCGACGAATGCCCCCGCCCGCCCCGCTACGGTTGTTATTAGAGCCGCCGGAGTGAACCTACAAAAGGCGACATGAAAATATGTTGAATTACGACCGGTGACGAGCGATTCCCGTGTAGGTTGAAGGGTTAATGCTGCCCATTCACGAGTAGTGATGCATTTACTAAATTAATCCAAACAAACCTTCCGCACTCTGTTACTATCCTATACCAATATACTATATTCAAGTATATTTTTTTATACATAAGCACTACCAATTATTCATTAATCCTTGAACAATGGTGTAAAACTCTACAAAATATATTAAATACTTTATAAACTTTTAATGAATAAACTTTATTTTTATCACAATTGTATTTTATTTTACGCGACAGCTGTTTCGTCATCCAATGTTGACATCATCAGGTGTTACAATAATATTTATTACATATCAAATGCCAAATTTTCGTAGTTTTTCGAATATTTGTGTGTATGTGTTCCTATGTTAATTTGTCTACAAATTGTCTACAGTAATTGGGTTCTAATGGCCTGAATGTATAAAAAAAAATTAATAAAAAAAATAAAGATTCGAAAAATCACGAAAATTTGACATTTGATATATTTTTGTAACACCTGATGATGTCAACATTCGTTGATGAAACAGCTGTCGCGTAAAATAAAATAAAATTGTGATACAAAAAATAAAGTTTATTCATTAAGAGTTTAAAATGTTAAGGTGTCATAGTGTTTCGGCCAAAACCATGGACTATTTTATTAAATACTTATTTAAAAATATAGTTTCTGAAGTTTTACAATATTTAATGGGAGTGACACGTTTTCGTTAATATGGCATTATCAAACGTTTTAGACGACCTTCTTGACGAAGTGAAAAGAGCTGTAACTGCCATACCGGAGGTCCCGGGTTCGATTCCTAGCAATGCCAATGTGATTGCCACACTATCTTTGGTCTGGTGTAGAATTCAAGTGATAGTAAAATGGCGTTAGATTAGCTACATAATCACATGTCATGAGAATCAATATAATAGCTAAAAACAAATTGTCTACAATAATTGGGTTCTAATGACCTGAATGTACACAAAAAAAGTAATAAAAATAAAAAATAACGTCATAGCAAGGCAAAATTTGTAACTCTCATAAAATATAATAACACTTCTAGTAAACAGACGTTTTCTAGCATATTAATAATTATCAAATATTACAGATTAACTGTTAAAAAAAAACAATAATTTTTAAAGCTTCCATAATTTTCCAATTAAGGCTAAAATCTTATGTTTTTTTATTTGATTTATTGCTTTGATGAAACTCGGTTACGAGCAAAATTGTTTAATCTTAAATATAAAATTCCTTTGTATTATATTAATTTATTTTATTTAATAGATACGTTAATGTAAAAAGATAATATTACATAATTATGTATTTTTATTTGATATTTAGCTTATTAATATAAGGTGTTTTTCGAATATAGTATTATATTTTCTACAATACAATAGTATAATAAATCATGTACATTTCGTTTTACCAAGACTTCGTTAATCTTATATACGTAGCAAGATCAAAAGCTACTTAAATTCTATGGTACATTTACAAGTCTGTTACCATTTAAATGCACTAAGTATTCGATTTTCATTTGATAATTGAAAATAAAAGAAAAAAATCATTAATATGATCAAGCGAATATTTCATTAATTAAAAATGGAAGTTTACAAAATTGCGTGAGCAAATGTGATTTGCTGACAACTGCAATTAAAAATAGCTAATTTAAAAATAATAAAAAACATAAATAAAACTACGTTTTACGTAATATACTAGACAACTAGAATGCGTAGAATTGAATTGTACGTATCAGATGAAATGCAATAGGTACGCAAACATTTTGGTTTCCACGAATTGCAATCGATCAACCACTGAGCAGTGCTAGTTCACATGCAAGTTCTGTTACAATCCTAGGCCACAATGAAACGAAAAAAAAAATTACTCAACTTACGCACGTTTTTCGTCACTAATATCCGCAGCGCCTACATCCAGAAATTAAGAAAACAATACGAAATTCATAGTTCGATCACGTACCGTTATTAAATAATCATATTCATAAACAAGTCCCCAGGTGCCGCACGTGAGAAATAAAAGCTTGTTTTATGATAATTATATTGAAGTTCCACGTAAACCAATAAAGCCGCCATACAATGTAATGCAATCAATACTGTCTGAAGAGTATTCGTTGCCGAAACACGATTCCCCAATCAATTACGAGTTCTGTTTGTTCTGTCGCATCTTCCGGTATAAATTTTACATTTCTAGAAGTGATCGCCGCTTTTGAATTGATTCGCTAATTCAATTAACATTTAACACTTTGGCACTGCAAAGTGAAACTCTCATTATAACTCTTAATATTTAACACGCGTTCATTTTATGTGCCATATTTATTTTATCTGTCAACTTTAAAACATAAAACATTATTGAATAACTTAACCGTTAAGAGTGCTATTCAGCGCGACCGCGCTGTAAATGTTAATCGCGAAAAATTCAACGCGGCGCCCTGGCGCTGCGTTCTTTAGTGTGCGTCTGTCGGTATTTCTTCATTTAATTGCATATTGGTTGATACTTGATCATTTTATTGAATGATATACTTTTTTATCTAATAACATAAAATATCTGTAGCAAATTACATTCATAATTGCACTAAAACAGTTAAATTCGTGACAGAGTGGCAATAGCTATGACTGCCATACCAAATGTCCCGAGTTCGATTCCCGCGATGATCGGTGATTCTCACACTGTCTTTGGTCTGGTGTAAAATTTACATGACAATAAAATGGCGATATATAATATTAGCTACCTGCACATGTCATGATAATCAATTATTACATAATAGCTATACCCTTTACTTAGATTTCGCTCGCGTTGTAATTCTGTAAAGAGCTATTCAACAAAATAATGATAATAAAATAATACTAGAAAATTCGCGTCTGTTCTGTAATAATTGTATATTTTCAAGAACAGTGATTTCTGAACAAGTCTACGCGGCATTGATTACATGCAATTTGAAGACCGCTAGTAGTTGTGTGAATATCGTAATTTTAACGGGCGAGCGGCTTACAAGACGCAATATATCAAACGTCAGCATTGTTAACTCTATTTGTCGGTCGGTTCTAGGAAAACTGTGGTTCCAATGATGTTTTATCTGTTTCCTGAATCCACGGGGAATATGAATAAGGCTGGAGGGCGCCACCCTGATGGGCATGCCACCCGAACAGCGGCCCTATCCTGTCCACGAGACAAGCACTCGTCTTTGGGCGACTCTTTCCTCTAGAATACTAAGCACTTCGGCTACTGTCTGGACTCCGGGTGTCCGTGTCGTTAATGTCACAATTACACTTTTATTGCAGTCACCAAGACCTCGTATTAATGACCAGCGGTCGTTTTGTTTATTTTACTATCTCTTTGACTGCGTTCGTCCACGGTTCTTCGTCGATACTATATCAAATTATAACTTTTAATAAAATTAGGTGCTTATATTCCCAAACAAGTATATATTGTGTAGGCCCTAAATTGCCGCACAGAGGCGCTTCGTAGTTCTCCTGTATTGAAGACGATTCGTTTTCTAAAAAAAGGACAGTTATACAAAATGTGTGAATATCGTAACGATAAGAGCAACAAAAAGAAAACTGTCATTATCTATTCACATAGTTCTATGCAGATTTCATTTGATGTTCTTTTTTTACAACCTTTACATCGATTTGGGTCGCACTATATTGGAGTTATTCAATAATATTGAGGTATCTCTACATGAAAGAGTTTGGTAACTATTCATCTTTGAGAACTCTTGGAGGGTATCTATCTTTATGTTCCGGATGATTATCTTCGACGGCGTCAACACAGACTTTTTATCTCCCTACATGCAGAACCAACACGCGTTTGGGGATGTCGGTGCGGAGAGTTCTACGTTTTACATTTTGATGAAACAATGTGCAAAATAAACATACTCCGAATTTTGGAAAGCATTCAACCTCATTGACGTCGTAATTGATCATGTGTTACTATGTCGATACATTCTTTCATATTGGCAACTTAAATTTATTTATATTTGTAATGTCTCCTTGGAAAATAAAGAATTTTAATATTACAATATATAGCTGTAAGTTGCTTACAGTTTATGGTAAATATGTGCAATTCGTTTCATACTTAATTGTAATTGAAGATTTTTAAAAAAACGCAGAGAAATTTAATGCACTTTTGATGTGAACCGCCATTAAAACCAAGCTGACGAGTGTTGTTCGACTTAATTTTATATAATTTAAATAGCTCTTCGGTGTATCGTACACGAATCTTAAAGTAAACACGCGAATAATTATTTTTGAATAAGGTCCTGCACAATTAAGGTGTTAACATACGTACCTTAACATTCATACAAACTAGTTTTAAAGAATTCAAGTATTTACATTTGATTATTAACATCAATATTTAAAAGAATATTACAAGTATGTTAAAATAAAATTATATGACAAATATTTAAAAAAATTAATTACATATACATGTTTCTGACAACCAGTCCTTCTTTAGTAATACATATTATAAAGATACATATTTAAAATATTATAAAATTCTTTACATGATCTGACAGATGTTATAAAGATCTATTTGGAACGTTTATGCTTTTGTTATAACAAATATTATGATTCAATTTAAAATAATAATTTATTGTTCTTATTGGGGTTCAGGTAATTACTTACAACAAAGGAAATAAATCAAAGATTGGACTTGACGTTAAATTAATTTGATTATTGTTAGGCTGGCCTCTCTTGGAAAATTAAGTCCAAGCTATCCCTCCATCTTTTTAGAGGTCTTCCGTGGAGTTATGGCCAACAGAAATCTGGTGCATCACAACGTTTGGGTTCTGGAGGAATCCATCCTCTACACGTGCGCATGCCAGTATTTTCTGCGTTGTCTGCCCCATCTGACAATATCTCTCACCTTGCAGATTTCGTGGATAGCCGTGTTTCTCACTCTATCTTGTCTTGTATGCTATCAGAGTCCTCAGTGTCCGCATCTCTTACACCCGCACCTTAGCTTATGTTCTAATGATATCCAATGATTCCATATTTCAATATCGGGCTTACACAGGTGTTATATATTTAGACTAATAAAATTCAAATCATATCACCAATGTTGTACGTGAGGTTAGTTGACAATTTCACCGGAACTTATTTCAAAGACAAACTAAGGAAGTGAAGAATCCTCCCGGATGAAGCACAATTGAATCAGATGTAATTATGTCGATTAGAATATCAACTAAAGCGGACGGCTGTTGACTACAGGTTTGTTACATAACACCAAATAACCGGTAAATAACCACCTTTTACGAATATCAAACCACTATTCGTGATGAACAACTACGTTGATGCATTTTTAATCAATTATTAATTAATAAATCAGAGTTCTCACACCGAAACATTAATAAAGTATTTCTAATTAATACAAATAAAAACATCTGTTTCCCACAAGTTGAATTCAATTGCCTCAGATTTGGACAACTTTAGTGTCAGTGAGGCAGTGTTAATAAAAAATATTTTTTCAATTCTGTAAAAATTATTTCTGCCTCACTGACGTCGACGTATTTAGGATCCTTCTGAGATTTTTTTTTTTTGTGAATCGCTCTATACGTCATGACATTGTAAAGGATATTATAGGTATCGTAGTGATTCTCGTGACATGTGATATGTAGCTAATCTATCGCCATTTTATTGTCACGTGCATCCTACACCAGACAAATGATAGTGTGACAATCACACTGCCCTCACCGGAACCTGCGGGGTGGCAGTCAATGCACTTACCACTCGGCCACGAAGGTCATCTGTTAAACGAACGAAGGAAGAAAGATATGTTGTTTCTTAGCATATAAATGTGCTATGTACAATTAATATTGTTATGTTTGTTGAAATTTTTGTTAAACCACTTTATGGCCAAATGGGTCACCTGAATGTTGTTCGTTTAATATGTTTAATTTGTATAGAGTAAAAATAAATAAAATCAATAATCTAAATATTTTTAGATATTTGAGTATCGTCATAGGGGTTGTTTGGACGGCTACTATAGTTTGGTAGCTCCATACCACGCTGTCCAGACGGGTTGGTATGGTATACTGAGATTCGGCCATAGAAATCCAGGCAGACCACAGAGAGTGGCAGGAGGTCAATGGCACAGAGCGGCGAGAGATAGAGAGTTGTGGAAGTCGGGAAGGGTTGGCCTATGTTCGGCACTGGACGACAAAAGGCTGATGATGATGATGATTTAAGTATCAAACTTATCTTATAATTTAAATTTTTTGGCCATGATTCCTTTGTATTTCGACTATTTAATTTTCTCCATTTATTGTTAGTGACATTGTTTAGACAACTTTCCGCGCGCCACTGTCTACGTAGGTAATAGGTGCAAAAGTGAGTTCCTAGAAAACGCAGTCATAAGTCATAAACAAATTCCTGCCGTTAGCACTTTGGACGTTTGGAATCGTAATTCAAGAAACGTTTCGGAGACCCGGTGGGGCCATTTCTCAAGACAGGCCGCGCGTGCTTTCCCTTACAACCAAACGCATAAATTCATTTCATTTTCACGGGCATTCTTGGAAAAATTCCTCTCTAGGAACAAGCAGATAGGGATCTTTCAAGAGAGACAATGCCATAAACACCGATAAATATGTGCATGTACGAGTGTATAATGTTAGAAAATTAATAGTATTTTGATTTATATTCTGAGACGAGTATTATTTAACTCTTCATTTAAGATATTTTTTTAAATTTAACAAAAAAAAAATTGTAAATAAAAATCTCGGTTTTCTAGAAGTATAATTATATTTTACGGAAATAATATATTTCGCCTTGCTAAGACTCTTAGGGATGTGTTCTCAGAGAGTGTTGACATATTTTGGACACATAGCCCGGAGAGATCAGGACAACCTTAAAAAGCTCAATATCATTGGCAAAGTGGAGGGAAGGCGACCACAAAGACGACCACCGAGCCGCTGGTCCGATTAAATCAGGGATCTGACTGGTATTACATTAGCTGCAGCCTGGAGACTGACGGGTGACAGGAGCGCATGGCGTGCCATGGTCAATAGTTTACAGGATGGACACGACCCTCAATTATGAGGTATACGACTGAGAAGAAGACATTTGTTTATGCCTTAATAAGGTGAAACAAAAAAAAAATTAGTAAACGAACGTTTTGATTCGTGTTATAATGTGGAGCTGTAAAATAATTCTTCAAAAACCAAAAATATTATATATAAAATTAGACTTTTTCTTTTTTATATACTTTTTATATAAAACACTAACTTTTAAAATTAATTTTTTTACTTATCAGACATGTTTCGGACAACCGGTCCTTCTTCAGTGATACATATTATAAAGATACATATTAAAAATATTATAAAATTGTTTACAAATATGATCAGTTTTGACATATGTTATAAAGATGTATCACTGAAGTAGGACCGGTTGTCCGAAACATGTCGGATATGTAATTTTATTTTTTTAAAGTTAGTTTTGTATATACAAAGTATATAAAAAATAAAAATAAAAATAAAACATCTACAACACAAAGTATGGCGAACATAGAAGAAATAAATTAAATGTTTGTTAATTTTTTGTTTTTTTAATAATATTTTTTAACAATATATTGACCATTATATAAATACTCACATTCTTAAATACACATGCATTCTGGCTTTATATGTATTTTTAAAGAAAGGATTTTTTCAAACATACATAATAACTTCAAAAACTGGCAATAATCAAAGCACATCATCGATCGACCAAAGAAATGTCAAAGCATTTTTTTTAACTAGTGTCATTAACGACGGCTTGTGTACCTTAATAAATAGGTGGGAAGGTAGAGTGTAGCGTAGAACAAGAATATTTATAAAATTCATGTTGTAAACAATGCCAATGTTACAGTTTCTAAGCGTAAATAAAATAACAAATGCTTATTAGAGGTCGCCACTGAACTATCATCTTTCTTATTATTAAAGTGAGTGTCGCTCTCCCGTAAAAAACCGCGCGTGTGAAATCTATTTATTTTTGTACTCTATACAATTTAGCTCATTCTCCGACGTAATTGTATTGAATTGACGTTGACAAAAAAGAGACGGAGAAGGTATTAAACACTTTTTCCCACGGGCGGGAGGGGAAGAGAACGAGGTACGTAAGTCGACAATGTCTTCGATATAATTTTTAAGAAAGACAATTCGAAATTTCAAATTAGAAATTCTTTACTCAAGATAAAGCAAATCTAACTTAATCTAATCTAAGTCAACTTCATTCTGAGCTGATGCTGTAACGACAAGTAATTTGAAACTAACCTCACTTTACGTAGAATTGGAATTGAGGTTAATTTTCTAATTCACGTTCTAATAAATTAGTCGTCACATAGATGTAAGAAATAGTATGGACAATTCAAAATAATTAGTAGAAGAAAAACATATCGCATAAAATTTTTAACAATTGCTTCTTGAACAATGATACAAAATTCCATATAGAATAAGAATACGAATGAAAGCATCTGATTTATAGTTTTATTTTATTGTACGCGAATAACAAGTTTTGCCATTACATTTCATAATACCTTAGCAAGGCAAAACATGTCATTTACATATTATAATAAGATAAAATTTCTAGAAAACAGACGTTTACATTCGTATTGATTTTGATAATTTGAGACGTTAACAATCTGGAATTCCATTGATAATTGTAATGAAGAATTTTATATACAATTTTATCGTTTTTATTAATAAAATATTTCTTTAAAATAAAAAGGTTTTAGGTACACTACATGTTTCAAGGGTGGCCTCCTCCATCCTCCCTCACTCGTTATTTAGTAAAAAAAATACTTAGTAAATAAAGAATTGTATATAAAGTATTATTTAAAATTCTCTTTCGAAAAGTTATCATCATTTAAGTAATAGAAAAAATCTAACGTTTAAACTAACTAACTAACCATCACGCCTTTTCTGTAGGGGTAGGCAGAAAGGATGGACCGCCATGCTGCTCTGTCCTGACATACCTCTCGAGCTTTCTCCACATTTGTACATCGATTTTACCGATTTCAAATATGTCCGCCTTTAGTATCATTAATTAGAATGTTTAAAAGAGCACGCTAATAAAAAAAAACGAATTTTGAGATTTCGTTTTAATTTTTATATCAGAATATCACCTACCACGTCTCTATATTGAGTACAGTCTTACTAAATAATTATCTAAAAATTCTAAATGAGTCCAAATTCGTACGATATGGTTGGAACTATTTTTACGCAAATGACAATGGCGAAATGAAGTTACATAGATTAGTGCGTAATAGCCTTATAGCTCACAATTTATTGTTCTGTATGAAAAGAACAATTTATACCAATTACACAGTTCTCTTTTGAAACAATTATGGGCTTGCTTTTATTTTATACACAATTAACTTTGCGGTACACGAGATTAAATTAGGATAAATGTGCTCTTTAGCATTTTCAAAGACATATCAATGTGCGCTGCCATATTGTGTCAGCTCATATCTCTACGAACTATCTCCCCAAGTAAAATTGAGCAGTTTTATTTCATAGATGAGTTAGTTTTAATGACATCCTATTACCGCCATTTAATTACGCATCTACCGTTTAATTACTAAAGCACTCGAGTTCATCGTGTCTACAAACCAGATCTTTCGATGGGTAGATAAAATAAGCTGTAGATTAGTATCTAATATATCTTATAATCAGTAGGCTCATATGCCCTTTTTATTGACAAATATTATCCAATAACAAACATGGATTTCATACATATACTAAATTTCTTCTTCTTCTTCTTCCTTATTGTAGACCTATGTGGTCTGTTCTCCAGAGAGTTGCTCCTCCTGTGAGGTAGATTCCCAGCTGTCCTTCCATCTTTTAGGAGGTCTTCCACGAGGACGAGTCCCATGAGGTTGATTATGCAATGCAATATAGGGGAGTCTGGTGGAGTCCATTATTTGAACATGACCGTACCAGTCCCTTTTTCACTGTCTGCTCCATCTTATAATATCCTCAACCTCACATATCTCTCTTATTCTGGTGTTCCTCACGCGATCCCTCAGTGTCTTGCCTACTATCGTCGTCAGTGTCTTCATTTCGGAAGTCCTCAAAACGTGTCTGGTCCTTACTATGTCTGCCCTTGCTTCGACGCCATATGTTATTATTGGTCTTACGCATGCTTTATAGATTCTCATATTACTCTTAATGGCCATGTCTTTGTTTTTCTATATTGTAGATTTTAGAGCCCCAGAGACAAAATTTAATTAAGTTTATTCTATTATTTTGTTGAATCGCTCTTTACATCATTACAGCGCGAACCAAATCGATGTAAAGGATATATCAATCATATTGATTCTCATAACATGTGATAGGTGACGATGACAGCGAAATCCGCAGAGCGACTGGATACTTTTGAGAGAAGGGTGCTGCGCAGAATTCTAGGACCTGTGAATGACGGTGAAGGCTGGAGAGTGCGGCATAATGACGAGCTGTACCATATTTACAAAGCTCCCAGTCTCTCCACACAGGTCAGATTGAAAAGACTGAGATGGGCCGGTCACGTGCAGAGGTAGGTCATCGCGAACCCCAAATGATTGTTGGAGTGGCACCCAGGTGGTAGAAGACCAAATGGACGACCAAGGCTGCGATGGGAGGATGAAGTTGGGGGAGATGGGGCGAAATTGTTACGAGTGTCAGATTGGAGGGTCGCAGCGGAGGACAGGAGGAGTTGGAGGCGAAGAATACTAGAGGTAGCTAATCTATCGCCATTTTATTATCACGGTAATTCTACACCAGACCAAAGACAGTGTGACAATTACAATGCCATCGCCGGGAATCGAATCCGGGACCTTCGTTGTGGCAGTCACAGCATTTACCAATCGGCTACGAAGGTCGTCAACACTATACAAATTATTCACGTATTAGTAAGTACTTTATGTACAAATTATTCAATGGAAGATACATTTCAGATATTTAGTAGCGATAACTATTTAACCCCATTCTCCTATAAACATAATGCATAGCTTACTGTGCTCGGTACTAGCCTTTAAAGCAAAAAATATTTTTAGACGTTTAAAAAAGTGAGTCATCTCAGGGTTCCTCAAGCCTTAGAATAGTTAAGCCATTTTTCTGGCAATATTATAATAAACAATTTTATGTTTTAACGTCTTTATTTATTTTGTAACCTCTTATTTTCTTTCACACTCTTTATTCCTTCATATTAATATTGAATTGTTTTAAAATTAGATATTAATTTAAGTAAATAATTATGCAATTAGTAAATAATACAATTTCTTGCTTGTAAAATAAATACAAAAATACGTAGCTTAGAAAGAAAGGAGGATGCTTCCGAGTATGGTGTTAATTTAACTTTGTATAATACCTGAAAGCTAGCTAAACCTGCCACCACAATGGCAAGAGAATAGAAGAGATAATGTCATTTTTAAGGCTGTCCTTAAGAAACTGGTTTTCTATTGAAAAAAGAGGTACTTTATTAATAAATAAATATTTATTTTAACGTCATATTTGAGTCTGTCTTTCGTATTAAGCAAATATAAAATACTATTAATATTTTTTTTAAAGTTATTTAAACAACGGCATCACCTTCAACCACGTTGTTATGTTTGAAAAAACGTGTTTTGTTAAACTAATATATATTTATGGCCTACGTACTCGTATTTACCATAATTAAGTTAAAATTTTAAAAACGTTCCATGCAATTTTCCGGTCCGAATCCCGCGCAAATAAAATGGCGTGTCTCGCTCGCAAGGAATGCATGCTCCGTTCCTTTCTAATGCGAGACCTCACAACTCCCAGTGCCTGGATCGAGCAATCCACTCCACATTATATTATGCCGTATGTACCGGAATATCATATGCAAACAGCGTACGTTTTACCTATGTGCCTAGCCTCAAAGGCGGCCGAAGAGAATATTTTATAAAATCGTAAGACATAAAGAAAACAAGAAGAAATACGCAAAAACTATCATTACTCATGCAAAAACTTTTTATTTGTCTTCTTCTTCTTCTTCCTTATTGTAGACCTATGTGGTCTGTTCTCCAGAGAGTTGCTCCTCCTGTGATGTAGATTCCCAGCTGTCCTTCCATCTTTTAGGAGGTCTTCCACGAGGACGAGTCCCATGAGGTTGATTATGCAATGCAATATAGGGGAGTCTGGTGGTGTCCATTCGTTGAACATGACCGTACCAGTTCCTTTTTTGCTGTCTGCTCCATCTTATAATATCCTCAACCTCACATATCTCTCTTATTCTGGTGTTCCTCACGCGATCGCGATTTGAATCCAATTACCGTATACTTTTTTTTTAGATATTAATTCTCAACCATATAATGGGTAGCCAATTTGACACCATGGTACATCACATCGACAAGTTTTGTCCGCGTTTGATTTTGATATTAGGTAGTTTGTACCACAGACTTACCTCGACATTACGTAAAGGTTTGCAATCACTTGATTTAACATTTAATAACCCAACCAAACCTTACATTATATTATCCTAGATTCTTTAGCTAAGAAATGTTGAAATCGGCTGATTTCTTCCTTTCGATTTTTCATATTCGATTTTTCATATTTATGCTTTGCTGGGTAAGTCGATGCCTCTATTAGATGGTTGATACCGTATTTAGATAGTTGAGGATTCATTGAAAAATCTTATGCAATCTTAAGTAAGTTGATATCTAATTGACGAGACTGAAGGATGTTATTGCCTTATTGAAGAAGCTCATTCTTCATTGAAGATGCTAATGCCTTCTTAGGGAAGTCGAAAAGATTTTATGTGCATAGAAGACATGTCGGTGTTTTATTAATTGACATGTTACTAACATGCATTACCGTGGTTTTATGTATGTGGATGAGAATGAAAGAATAATAAAATAGATAAGGAAAAAAACATAATTATTTTATTCGAATTTTCTTCCGAACATTTTTTCCGGTATGCTTAAATAATAAAGAAATTAAATGACTTTGAATGTACTTAATATACCAAATATATTATCTAACAGTTAAAGTGCTGCGTAACGAAAAATGACACTATGTTGTTAGAAGTTAACCCTAATATATTAGTCACAATAACCCTACAAATTATTTTTAAATAGCCGCTTGTAAATTATAAAAATGTCAAAATCGTCTGACATCTCATTAGACGTAGCATGTCTCGAGTCACGGCGTGCACACGCCAATATTTGTTTTACTCTACGATTTGCGAATACGAAATTATATCAACGATATTTTTTGCGCCGACTGTACCCAGACGGTAACCGAAATAACGATAGCGACATTCAAAGATGGAACGAGGATGAGTAGCATAAGTAGCCAAGTGCGTGTACGATTAACTGGTTTACTCCGGGCGCACTGCAAAATCTGCAGTGACACATTGTAAGCGGAAGGGGGGGGTGTGGCTGTTTCCGTCCCTCTCTCCCCCGCGGAAAATCCTGCGGCGCAAAGCGTCCGAACGTCAACCGCAGACTTTTACTTGTAAAAATCCGCCGGCAAATCGGCCGGCCAATGGGGGAGCGGGTAGCCGCGCTGGTGTGGGTGAGTTCAGATGACAAGTGCGCGAGTATAGGACGGGATGACAAACGCAGGGCGGGAACGCGGAGTCGCTAATCAAACTGACAATTAATTAACACCGGCCGCAGGTAACCGCCGATCAATCAATCACTCATACATCAGTTCCGGAGAGGTAACATAGCTAGCATGCACCCAATTGGAAAGAAACGCACATAATATTTA
The DNA here is from genome assembly GCA_022606425.2 of Lepidostoma basale. Lineage (NCBI taxonomy): Eukaryota > Metazoa > Arthropoda > Insecta > Trichoptera > Lepidostomatidae > Lepidostoma > Lepidostoma basale. Next base: position 274,586 of record JAHDVF020000177.1, read on the forward strand.
CTTTGCAACTTGGTAACGAACGTTCAACTGCATGCCATTATCAAATCAAATCAAATCAGTTTATTTCATCAACAGACATTACAAAATTTATTTTTAAGGCATCTATTGAGAACAGGTAAAATAATAAATTATATATAGTATACTACCAGAAACGCATAAGAGATGGTTCAACATTAGGAAAACGGGATACTCTCCAGAATTAAGAGTATTTGCCTTCTGAACGTACTTTCACTAACATGAAAGACGTCGATCTCCGAGGAGACCGCGTTCAGCAGACTAATTGCTCTTCCCACCGGTGTCACCAAAGGCAGATTGGTTCTGGCAGCCGGTAGGTAAAACAATCTGTGCTGTCGCTGTCGGAGATATCTATCTCTAGAGTTCTCGAAGTATCCCCTAATTAATCTAAAGAAATGGGTAATTAGATGTCCATCCCTTCGAAGCTGTAGAGAATTGGTTTCGAGCATTCCCAATAGAAATGCCGTAGGATAGAGCCAAGGATAGCTACCATACTCCCTCGTTTAGAGATACCTCAGAATTTTTTTCTGAACCCTCTCCAGCATAATGGAATATTTCGCCTCGTGAGGACTCCATATCACAGAACCACTTTCGAGTCTGCTCCGAACCAATGCGTTGTATAGGACTCTGAGCACATTGGGATCCCTGAAAACTCTGCCGGTCCGGACGATGAAGCCGTGATTATAAAATTATTCACTACTGTATGTCGATTTTTATTATGTAAAAAAACTAACTTATCCATATTCGTAACTAACTAACTAACTAACTAACCATCACGCCGTCTCCCCGAAGATGTAGGCAGAAAGAATGGACTGCCACACTTTTCTTTCCTGACTCTCGCTTCATCAACATTCATACATCGTGTCATGCGCGCGCGTCGATTTCTCTGACTCCTCACATGGCCGACATTCAATATTTAATTTATTTGATTGTGCCACGTTTTTCTCGGTCTTCCTCTATTTCTGGTTCCATTTAAATTTTGCCAGCTCCATGCTTCGCTTCCATGCATATTCATACACATTTATTATTTCTCTTTTACTTTTTTTACACTTTGTTTATACAACACTTACATTTAAAAAAATTACATAGACATGTTTCGGACAACAAGTCTTTCTTCAATGATACATATTATAAAGATACATAATATATAAATATCAAAGTGTTTCTGCCAAAACAATTGATTATCTAATAATGTTAGTTCTTTAGAGGTTCGAAGTATGAACAACGTGTAAGAAGTTCATGAATGGAAATATTTCGTGTATGTTGAATTGAACTAAATATTTGGTATCTAAATTGAAGTCTTCATTAAGTTATCGTGTCAGGGATCGAATTTCATACCAGTTCCAAAATGCATGCAATTTGGAATACTTCCTGTTGCCTAAATGTCTACCAAATCAGTATAAATACGGACACGTCTAATATAACACTACTGCAGCGTGAAATCAGTTATGGCCATTAGAATGGCTATGTAGCAATAGTAATTAGTAATCACACTACACTCTGCCAATATCAATTTAGTCCAATCAGGGCCAGCCTAGACAATGTGTCGCCCTGAATACGACACAATCGTACACGGTGTTTCGAAATTATCGACGGTTAAAAAAATACCACCCTCAAAGTCATTAAGAATCAATGTATTGCCTAGAATCGAACACACGTACCCTGAATAATGAACTCATAGTTATGTATTTTAGATAACCACAAAAACATATAGAAAGAAAAATACTCTTATAATGCTACTTATTGTTTGTATAAAGAACTACATAAAATTTTTAATAAAGTATTGAATAATGAAAACGTATGTTTTCTAGAGGTTTTATCATATTTTATAGGAATTACATTAAGATGAAAGTAAAATGAAAAAGAGATCTCTGAGACGAATGTGTAATACTCTGTGTATGATAGTGTCGAATGAAAATGTAAGAAGTGAATGCAGTGTGAATGATGGTGGAATAACCAAAATAATGAAAGGATCATTAAGATTTGCAAACCGCACATATGGAAAAAATGAATAAAGAAAGAATTGTAAAAAAAATTATATGTTAACGATGTAAATTGAACTAGAAATAGAGGAAGACCGATCAAATAAATCAAGTATTGAATGTCGGCCACGTGAGGAGTCAGAGAAATCGACGCGCGTGCATGACACGATGTAAGAATGTTAAGGTAGCGAGAGAAATATGTCATGAAAGAAAAGTGTGGCGGTCCATTATTTCTGCCTGCCCCTTCTGGGTGACGGCGTGATGGTCAGTTAGTTAGTTAGTTTAGTTTAAAATAAGAACCCAATTTTTTGTCGCACACAAACTAGATGGACATTTTGTTAATTATACACAATTTTTTACCACTTTTCTATAATAAATATGCCACTCATTTCAGATCACTTTGTATATAATTGACATTATGATATTCATATGAATTATCTATGATGAACTTATAGTTACAATGACTACTTCAAAGGATTCCAACAGTATCTCCATTCACATCGACCTTCAATTGGATTCTTCCCCCTCTAAATATGACTATCATCCTACTTTAATGATATCCTGCATCATACCTTAACAGTTATATTAAAACAATAAACTTTATTAAATTTCAGTTATTAGAAGTGAATGCAGTAAAAATTAAAGTGTTATGGAAAAATAATGAAAGATTCCTTAATATGATCTCATACTAAAAAATAAATATGAGGGAGGATTTGTAATAAAAGTAACCGTTAACGACGTGGATAGAGCAAGAAAAAGTGGAAGACTGAGGAAAACGTGGTAAGATCAAATTAATCAAATGTTATAAGTCGGTCATGTGAGGAGACAGAAAAATCGTAACATGTCACTCTAATGAAATGTAAATAAATAAAAATTAATATTTCTACGTATCATAATACATTAGCCGGCAAAACACGTCATTCTCATCAATTATAATGAAACTTCTAGAAAGCAGACGTTTTCATTCGTATTAGTTAAGTAATTAGACTTCTTGGAAACAGATATTTCGATAATATTAAACAAATAATATGGAGTTTTACATCGTTGTTTAAAAAAACTATATTCGTGCGGAAAGCATGTTTATAAGTAAAATAATTGTCTCAATCGATTTTCTAATCTTTCAAATTTTAGTCGTTCCATTTTCAGAATGTCATTAAATGCTTAAGCATTCGTATTTCAAAATATAAAATGTACTATACCAATGACAATACACTATTATTATACAAAATTAGTTATAAGGTACCCACCCCTCGTAATGATATGTAGCGAGGTGCCCACCCAACATTACAGTCGGCATTAGCGGTTACCGTCACCAATGGAGACATATTTAGGAACTGCCACATAATAGTGTCCCAGCTCTATTTAAATTGTGGATATCTGATCTAATTACTTTCGATTTAGTAAAACACACAATGCCGCCATGAACCTACTCATATTTCATTGCAGGTCCGGATTCGCACGTCATCAAAAAACACTAATTATTTTAATTAATTAAAATAATTTATTTTCCCTAAATGTTTAACTAGTGTATTATTATATATTTGATTATGATAGCACGATCAAATGCTTGATAATGCCCTATCAAAGCAAAATGTATTATTTTTCTTCTTCTTCGATGGCAGTATAGCCAAAATCAGGATTTGACCTTCGTTAACTTTTGCATCCAACTCCTCTTGTCCTCAAACGCCGCCTTTCAATTTGCATCTTTCTTCACGTCGTCTTCCCATCTCAGCCTTCGTATTTCAATCCTCCTTATTCCCTGAATGTTCCGTCATGATTATCAAGGATACCCGCGCATTCTACGGGTCCAACACATCTCAATCTAAGTGAGTCTTATGTGTGTTGAGACACTATGGACTTAGTAAATGTTGTATAATTCTTCGTTTCGTCTTATCCGCCACTTTTATCTATCCTTCACGGGACCAGAAATTTGGCGAATAACTCTCCTTTAAAATTGGTCCAGTGCTTCAAAGGATTTTACTATTAGCGACAATGCTTCACTTTCGTACGCCAGTTCTTATAAAAGTCCTATACAAGGATCAGCATACATTCTTAATCATAAAATACAATGTAACTTATACAATAGAAAGGAAAGACTATTGATAGCGGAAATCAGTGATATCACTATCAGGCGTGATAACATAAATATTAGTTTATTGGAGCAAAAGAAAATAAATACTCTTGACTTTAGAGAGTATCTTGTATTTCTAAAGTCGAACCATCTCTCATGCGTTCCTGGTATTATTTTTTTCTAAATAGAGGCCAACCTTAATTTTGTTTATAAAGTCTGAGAAAAAATAAACAGATTTGGTTCGATTACTTTTTTTTCGATTTTTTTTTTTTTGGTACTCGATCCTGAGGCGGTCCTGTCTCTGCCGAGCACCGTTATGGCGCTTCGGTTTTGGAGTTTGGATATTTAACCAATTTCACAGCGATTGAGCAATTTAGATACCCATCCGCGCGCCGCAGTCAAATAATACCACGCGCGCCCGCCACGGCCAATCAGCTCTCTCCGTGGGACTTAGCCCGAACCCAAAACTCGGGATAGGTGTGTGGACCTGGTCTGCGAGCACGAGCGGCTCTGCACGCCCGGATTATGTCACATTCACGTTTCAGAATATTATACCACAACAAAAAATAATGCGCCAATCAACTGTTAAGATTTAAAAAATTCAAATCGATGGTGTATAAATATTTTTTCCAGTTATCAAAAGAAAAATATCGCTGCTGTAAAATTACCGTGGGCAAGGAAGGTGCTTCCACTTGTGATGTTGTAATAATAATATCCGGCGCCCTTGGAAACGATACAAAGACGGCCAAACATTTTACCACAATGCAAGAGAAAGAAGATATATTTATTTTTAGCGCCACTTCTGTGATGATGACGTAGTGCATGATAAGTTTATCGAACCGAACCATGATTTTCAAATTAAATTTGCACAATTTGCAAGCGCTGTTCTGACGTTAGTCTATTTATGATAAAATGGCAAAATGAATTGACTACAAATCAAATGTCAACTGTCAATTTGACCCTCTGTAGAAACAATGTTGCTAGTTTAAAAACCAAACCTCTAAAAAAACACCCTATATATTGGGGTGAATAAATATATATTTTTTATTGAATTTCCTCTATTTCACAAATAAAATAATCAGATGCTTTTTCTTCTACTTTATCTTGTAGTAGATCTGAAGATCCGTTTGTTACACAAAGGTCTCCTGGGACATTGAACTCCTGCTGTCTCGTCGCCTCTTTGTTGGCGACTACCCTCTTGGATGTAATTTTTTACCACGTGTGAAAGTCTATTGGTGTCCATTCCACGTGATCGCTCCAGAATTATATTCTTTTCCTGCCCGCCTATCTTCCGTATTGCTGGCATTCCGATACGTTTTGATTTAAAACAATTGAACAATTCAAAATAAATGTAGATACATACGTTAACTCAATTAACTTAAACGATCATCATTAAAAAGCAACGTTTTTCACACTAACTCGCATTTATAGTCATTTTCCCGACAGATAACAAAATTTTATATGCTCAAAAATATCAACTTTTCTCATTTTGAATACCAGAGGGTGATGTAATCAAAATGTAACGCCGGCATCAAAAGATTATCCCCGTATTTCGAGTTACACGCATGTTTATTGTTACGCGAGTCATTACAATATTAAATTAAAGTTAAATTGGTAAAGTTGAGATGCGATGGAACAAGCATACTTTCGTCCGGGGGACACATTCGTAGCACGCTCGTTGGCAATTAAACCATTTCGCCCTAATGAGAAAACTTGGGACCGGGCGTGGCGCCTTCCAGCGCCAACTTCACGGGCTCATTACCCTAATAAGAATAACCAATTTATTCCGAATCTTACGCAAATAGCTGGCGATTCCGCCCCGTTAACAGGGCTATGAATCTATGAATGATAATTCCAAACAAAAAGTGTACCTGCGTCTCCATGTCCGACTTTATTCGCAAAACGTTAACATACAACAGAAACAACAAATCATCACGCCATTTCCACGGAGGGGTGAGCAGAGAGAATGGACTGCCACACTATTCCATCCTGACAAACCTCTCTTGCAACCTTCACATTCATGCACTCACGACGAAACTTCCGACTTCCAACATGATTTTCACATTTTAAATTTGATTGATTTTGTTGTACCTACTTTATACATATACTTTTTGAAATCGTATATCCAAATTAAACCATTGATCCTATCATAAACTTATAAATACGAAGAACTGCAACTGATTGTACAAGGTATAATTAACGGAATACGAATTATTGGAAGAACAAGAAAATCCTGTTAATAAAACCACCGAGAATGGTTCAGTTGTACCACAACATCCCCGTTTAGAGCTACTGTATCCAAAATAAAAATAGCCACGATGTTATCTAACCTTAGATAAGAGTCGACCTTCGTGGCAGAGTGGTAAAAGCTCTGACTTTCATACAAAAGGTCCCGGGTTCGATTCCCGGCGATGGTAGTGTGATTGTCACTGTCTTTGGTCTGGTGTACAATTCACGTGACAATAAAATTGCGATAGATTGGCTACCTATCACATGTCATGGGAATCAATATAATAGCTAAAATAAATTGTAAACAGTAATTGGCTTCAAACGACCTGTTGTATACAAGAGGAAAAAAATATAAATAAATAAAAGAGAGAAACAATACGAAGAATAGGTAATACTTTCTTATGTCTTACATTATTTATTGATATGAGCATTTAAAAAAAAAACAAAAAAACATCAAACCATCACGCTGTTTTCCCGTAGGGGTAGTAGGTAGAGAGAATGGACCGCCACACTACTCTATCCTGGCACACCTCTCTAGTTTCCTCCACATTCATACAGCGAGTCATACACGCACGTCGATTCCTCCGACTTCTAACATGACCATCCTTTAAAATTTGTCATGTTTTCCTCGTCTCTTTGTTTGCGATGACAACTATATTACGGTTGAATTAAATAGTTTGGATAACACTTTAACATGAGCATTTGAAATTACATAATACATCGTTTTGTAACTCATACGTCTAAGGGATCTCATTTCTACCGCATTTATTCTGCTCTCATCCTTCATCTGCCAGTTCCAGGCTTCGCTTCCATAATAACGGTAAGAACGAGAAATCAATTGTAAACGCCCATTTTAATTTTCATTGATATATGCATGTATCCAGTAAAAACTTAATAAGCTTCATTCACATTATTACAAGCATCAACCCTTGTTTTATCTTCGCGGTTCTAGATTCTCCCCATTCACACTTATGTTACAATCAGTAATTTCCTCTTCCCTTACAAAAACCATCAACATAGATTCTCTGACATTCATCATTAAATCGTTTGGCCAGCATACTTTATGCATTCTTTAACATTATCCTGTTTATTAAAAAATGTTTTAATTGGTTACCTTTCATGTGGGTCTTAAGACAGGTGGTACGAGATTGTGTGTGCATAAACAGCACGCATTCCTTCCTTCCGTTTGTTTAAAAAATATTTTTTCCGCTTTAATAAATAACTGCATATGTTTTCATTGCCATATTCTTGAATATGTGTCAATTTATGCAACGACTTTTCAATGGTGAACATGTTAAAGTGTTATCCAAACTATTTAATACAACCATAATATAGTTGGCATCACAAAAAAATATATCCAATAAACCTAAAATGGCAATGCACAATGGTGTTCTTGTACCGACCCTTATGGAACTGTGTACTACTTTGTGTATGATAGAGTGTCGAATGAAAATATAAGAAGTGAATGCGGTGCGAATGATGGTGTTATGAACAAAATAATGAAAGGATCATTTAGATGGTTTGGACACATGGAAAGAATGAATGAAGAAAGAATGGTAAAAAACTTGTAAGTTAACGATGTAAATGGAACTAGAAATATAGGAAGTCAGAGGAAAACGTGGCATGATCAAATAAATCAAATATCGAATGTCGGCCGCCGAGAAAGGCGTTAACAGTTTGAATTACATAATGCAATTTTTTTTATTAATTCTCATTTTAACTTCATTATCGGGATGGTAATGAAGTACATTCGTAAGGGATGATAAAGAAGGAAACATATCGAGAAAAACAAAATCATAAATGGAAGAAAAAAAAATTGTAAAACAGAAAAAAATATGTGTATACATTAGATCCTATTATGTGAGTGTATAATTATCAATACATTTAAAACCCTTAAAAGTCACTATGAAAATCTACAAAAAAAACGATAAATTGTTTATTTATGTATGTGTGTGGTGTTTTATATCATCAATCAGGTAACAGTGAAGACAAATGTGTTATTTTGTTATCGCGTGCAGAATATATATTTTTTTATGAATATACAAGCACATATAATATAATATAATGGAACTAACATGAGTCGTGAGCGTGTACTGTGTGAGAACCGTGTAATTAAATTAGAAACAAGTTTTGAAACAACCGAAAGGCGTCGGTTTAATGACATTTTTACGGAGTCCTGAGGGAAGAGCGGGCCTGTGCGCTACCGAATGCTCCCACGGGCTCTGCAGCCTCAGGACTCCCGCGTCCCGTCTCAAATGCCCGTTGGAGCAGTGAATTTATCGCCCCGTAAGCCGATATCATTACAGAGTTCCGAGCGCAGCGGTAACAGCCAGTAAACAGTTTATAAAACCTTTCATTGTAAATAAACGCGACGAATATCGGGGGCCTATCAAGTGTCTTGGGACTTAACGATCGCCGTTCGTGGAAGGACAGTCGGGCAACTTTATAAGCGCACATAAATTGTAAGGAATATGTTTCATCTCCGTAGATGTCAAAAATTAACTGTAATTTATATTTATTTCGTTTTACTTCTACCACTATGACCGCTCTATCTCGCATTGTGTGATCTCTATCTACCTGGCGTATTCCTAAACTACACTCGAATATATAAGACAAAATATTCAAAGTCACACAAACGTAGGTACAATATGTAGTAAGACACAAAAGTTTTCGGTTATTATATTAAATATACACGGATGAATTCGTGATAAATAAAATTAAGAAAGGGTCACTATTAAGATGGTTTGGATATATGGAACGAATGGATAAGGGAAAAATGGTTAAAAAGATATATATATATATATATATATATATATATATACAAGTAGTGTGAATGGGAAAAGAAGTCGAGTAAGGCCAAGGAAGACATGGCATGACCAAATTAATCAATTACTAAAAGGCGGCCATGTTTGAAGTAGGAACAATCGACGAGCATGCATGTCACGATGTGTGAATGTAAAAGAGGTGCGAGAATTATGCCAGGATAGGAAAATGTGGCGATCCATCCTCTCTGCCCACCCCTCCGGAAAAACAGCGTGATGGTTAATTAATTAGTTACACATAACAATAACATATTTACTATTCGTTTCAATATATTTTTTTACATAACATACAATTCTATGCTCACGTCTATGAATTTAAAATAACGTTCTTAAACTTCATCATTTCATTCCACGCAGGAACTACGAGTGAGTGATTAATGATTTACAAACTTGCAAATGATTATTAATAGAAAAAATCTTCTTAAATTAATTAATTTATTGTTTCTTAAACAATGACAGGTATGAAACTCCATATTAAATAATTAAAACGTCTGCTTTACAAAGATTTATATTATTTTATGGGAATATGTTTCGTCTCGGTGTCGTTTTCATTTGTATTAATTAATAGATTTTTAATGGAGTTTTATTCCACACGTTCTTCCAGTTTCAACCAATTTCGGCAGCTCGATGCCATCATCTGGTCAAACCAGAAACCGGTCGAAACTAAAAGAACAAGTGGAAATAACTAAGTAAGTGGAGTATAAAGTTTTTTTTTTCGTTATTTACAATATCCTTCAACCAAGAAATTAATGAACAAAAGTATGAGTTTGACAATTATTGCAGCTGAATGGGTGGGCAGAAATTTTATAGCACACAGGCGAATTGTTTGCAATACCCTCATTTTCTGAAACGACTGTGCAACGTTATTTTACTATAACCTTAAATGTTTGTATTTAAGATGCATAATATGCACCGCTGACTATAATATTTCGTTATTTAAAACCGATTATCAAAATCCCGCGAGCAATACAAGATGGTGGCCATCATTTTTTGGGCGTTACTATGCATATCTAAGATGCCTGCATGCGTATATCTATATTTAGGTATTAACAGACACAAATACACCTACACGTTGTCTGGATATCACACACTTAGATCTCACTACAATGCAAACACCAATACGCGCACAACGCCATCGCTTTGCATTTATGTTTTTAAATTAGGTGTTTACTTTAGTTTGCAAAGACTTAGGTACTCTTGAAGTTCACGCGGCTTAACATCAAGAGTAACCCATACACATAATATATTATGTGTAAGCTACTACAGTTATATTAATTTTATAAATTAGTTTTAATTTATGTTAATTCTTATAAAGAATACGATAAACGAGCTTCATATCTACCTTCTATTGTTTAATCAAATAGATGGCCAATGGAAAACCATATAAAAAATGTGCTAATATTTTTTTACCATTATGTTTTCCTATTCCTCATGTGAATCAGAAAAATCGTATATTTTAAGAAGTTAATTATAAAAATTCCAAAAATGACAAAATGCAATAAGAAGCATTTTTACTAATGACAACTTTAGATTACTCAAATGTTTTTAGAAAACACAGTGTTTTGACGATATATTTCCAGTGTTGATGCCTTTATATAGGTATCTTTGTTATTATTATTCTATTATATTTTATCTAGTTCGTCGAATTACGTTAAATATTGTTGTCTGTGGAATCTGCACGTAATTAGTTAACTTTGTCAGTTGAAAATTACCAACGGAGCGATTAACATACACAGTAACTAACTAAAAAACTAACTAACCATCACGCCGTCTCTCCAAAGAGGTAGGCAGAAAGAATGGACTGCCACACTTTTCTTTCCTGACACATTTCTCTCGCTTCCTCAACATTCATACATCGTGGCATGCAAGTAGATGAGTTCGTGCATTTAGGTAGTATGTTTACAAGAGATGGGCGAGTTGAGAGGGATATTGAAAGAAGGGTTGGGGCAGGCAACAAAGTGAATGGTGCACTTAAAGTTGTCATCGCAAACAAAACCTACACAGTACCTTTTTTGAAATTGAATATTGATAGAATAACATTTATAAAAAAGATACAAAAGCTAGCGTCCGATAAGGGTTAAATACCATATAAGATAACTTATAGAAAACGTACATTTTCCTCAATATTAAATCATTAATATTGAATTTCATATATTTGTAATGACTACAGATGAATATTATTGCGATTTGATTTGGAGCTATCATGTAAATAAAATATTTGAATAAAACCTAGATCAAGGCCAAGTTTATAAGCAGGTGAACAGCAAAAATGTCGACGATTAATAGTAAAAAACGCCTTTGGCTCGTTCTTCACGTAATTAAAAAAAATTCCTACAAATTCATTAATGGAACTATGTATGTACGTGCAGACATATGGCGGCCGAATGCACTGAGTGTAATTAAGAAATGCACATTTTTAGTAGCCAGCATTCTTCGGTAGCTCTCTGTATTTCTTAATAAAGACATAAATTTCACACATTTGCAGTTTATGTTGCACTATATTTCTGAAAAAGTAGAAATTCTTTTCGAAACAATTATGCGGCTGTACCCGGTGTTGGCGATATTGTGAAGTATAAACGAACACAGTTAGGGTATTTATTTAGGGCGATTCATTATCTTAAAATAATCTAATGATTTTGAATGAAAATTATTTTAAATAATAGTTAAATAAACTGATTTTTTAATAACTACTATTTGTATTTATTTCGACAGCGGCCGGTTTCACCAGGCTGGTTGACATCAACAGACTGTTATAGTCTGTCGATGCCAATCTTGCGAAACTAGTCGCTGTCGAAATCAAGACAAAAGTGGAAGTAGTTATTGTATTAAAATACATTGTTTTGTTTAAATATTCATGAATATAAGTTTGTATTGAGGATTAAAAATTACTACCATTGCATATACTATAATCCTATCAACAAGAACTTATAACTTATATTAAACTTGCAATTAAACGAAAATGAAAACAACATACGACCTTCGTGACAGAGTGATAAGAGCTCTGACTGCCGTACCGAAGGTCTCGGGTTAGATTCATATTAAATAATTAATACGAATAAAAACGTATGTTCTTGAAGTTTTATTTTATTTTATAGGGACGACACGTTTGGCCTTGCTAAGGTTATCAAATTTTAATTAAATAGACATTGGATAATTTCTAAGTAAATGAATTCCCATAAAATAAAATATAACTTTTAGTAAGCAGACGTTTTCATTTGTTTTAAATATAATTAATAGTCTTGCCTTTTAGCGATTAAAAAAAACTATTTTAAACTTAGTTGACAAACAAACAAACCATCGCGCCGTTTCCCCGCAGGGGTAGGCAGAGAGAATGGACCGCCACACTACTCTATCCTGGCATACCTCTCTAGAGTCTTCCACATTCATACAGCGAGTCATACACGCACATCGATTCTTCCGGCTTGACATGACCAACCTCTCAAAGTCATATTTTGTGGAAATTAAATTATTAAACCCAGTTGAAATAGTTTAATTCCCACAAAATTAAATAAAACTTTTAAATAACAGACGTTTTCATTTGTATTAATTAGAATTGGAATTAGAATTAATAGTATTTGCCTCTTTATGATCGTAACTATTAAATAAAAACCATTTTACTTCTAATTTCCAGTTGCCCAAGCAAGAGTGAAATTCAATTTGTCCGTTTGTAAATACTTAAAAGAGCTAGAAAACAAAAGCTGAACTAAAAAAATACAGAAACTCGTACAACATATTTATGAGGGTATCTCCGCGCCTCCACGGCCACAGGTAGGTAGGTACCCATAAAACTAGTGACGCGCTTATTTTATTTCATGCTTGTATTTTCCCATTCGAGCAACCGAACAAGACCCGGACGAAATGCATACGAGTGATTTAATAGTGAGAGAATACAAAGAAAATTATAGAGAACGCCCCTCATGTTTTATAACATTACTGTGTATGCTGTCTAGTGTGAAAGTGCGATAAATTCATTAAGTTTTTAAATTAAAAAAAGATTTTTCAAATGGATGTTTAGAACGCCATTCGATGCGCGATTGTTTAAATTTTGAAATCTGTTCGGCCTGCTATCTTATTACGATTATAGGCAGAGTACTTGAGACTCGAAATGGACTTTTTCGTAAATGATAACACACATAAGTATCTACTTACTATCCAAAATTAAATATCAAGATTTTTGAATCTAATAAACATACGTTTAAGTAACAATTTTTTATTTATTTTTTTTTATCTATTTGCATGCACAACTTTTTTTTAGCTGCTTTAACTTTTATTTTTCACTTTTTAAACATTTTTTAAAATGCGAACTGTTTAACCCACATTGTGCGGCAGGCTTAACTTGCAATAAAAAAATATCTCGAACTGCGCATTACTATATTTGCAGCTCAGACAGATAGTTCCAGATCATCATAATATTATACATACAATTATGTAGCAAAATTAGAGTAAAAATGTTTATAAGATACATTCAAATATGAGCTGAAAATGTAGTTTAGTGCAGCTCCAAACCATTTTTTTTAACTGCAAATACAACCAGACACAAATAGGTGGTTAAATTAACTCTTCGGTTTCCTTATAAATATTATAAAATATTGTGTATATTTTTCTAAATAGTATGATTAATAATATAAATAATGCAAAGCTCACCGTGCGAAGGATGCGTTGGATGCGCAGGGTAGGCGGGGTGAACGGGGTTGTGGTAGTATCTGCCGCGCGAGTGGTGGCCGCCCCCTTCCAAAGGGTGGAACAGCCCCTCTTCCTCGGCGCCGCCGCCCCCGCACCACCGCCCCGGCTGCTCCGTCTCCATCATCAGTGAACCAGTCCAAGCACACACTGATACCAAACACTAACAATCTTGCTCTCAATACTGATTTATCGAAGCCGTAAAAACCGCAATTAAAGTGTCAACGAAATGAACTTTTGCATCCCAATGGAGGAATTTAAATCTATGACTAGTTACACTGTATATCTCGCGGCTGCGAACTTGTTGACGGGGAGAAGGATTGCCGCTTCTCGGGATCTGTAAAGGAATAAAATCTATTAATCCGACGGGCTTAATTTATTGGCATCTCGGCGGCAGGTTCGTAAATTATGTTTCGTCTTCCCGCACGACACGGGAGATCCGCGCTCGACAGCTTCAGTGCGATTCAATTATTTTTTAATTAGAAGATCGTCTAGCTGTGTTAAGAGTCTAATAATTCAATTTATTACTCTTTTTGTACGATGTGAGATTTAAACTTAGTTCATAGACCCATGTATACCTTTGTAAACAAAAAAAATCGCGTGTTATTTTTCATTACCACCGACTTAATTTTTTTTATAAATTTATTTATTGAAGAATCTCACCCCAAATAATAAATAACAGGAATATTTATAATCTAAAAACTATAGGGATTTAAGTGATATGGGTACATATATGTGCATGTGATCGCAAAAAATAAATTTATATCGGTTTATGTGACCACAAAGTTAGATTAATATGGGTAATTGTGATCACAAAATTAGATCAATATGGGTATATGTGATTTATAAATTAGATTCATATCGGTATATGTGATAAGACTGCTGAATTGGAGACCGTGGACTGCATAGAGAAGTGCAGGGCGACCACAACTACGGTGGAAGGATGATCTGAACAGACACGTCGTAATAACCTGGATGCAGTCTGCACAGGACAGAGTGACATGGAAGTGAATAGAGAAGGCCTTTGTCCAGGAGTGGACAGGAATAGGCTGAGGAAGAAGAAGAAGAAGAAAATATGTGATTAAAAAATAAATTAATATGGGTATATTCGTATGTGATCACATAATTAGATTAGTAATATTTATGTCATAAATTTAAAACACTTTTTTGAACAAAATACTTTTTTTTATCGATGATAAATTGAATAATAAAGTATCAAAAATACTCAAAATTCAATTAAAGAACAAAGGCTCGATTGTTTTAATACTACACAAATAATCGACTAGTTTGTATATTTTAAGGGTCATCAGGTATATTATGAAACAGAGCGAAGGTAATTACAAGAGTGGCTGCATATCGAGTACAAGTACCAGCCCTGGGTAGGTACATACGATACTCCCCAAGGAGGATTTTAATTATTTATCAATATCAAAATATATATTTGCTATTACCTTATCAAGAGCTGATACGGAACTGCCCAAATCAAAATCACAACCTAATACCACGATATCTTGACAATAAATGAAGCGATAACTTTAAAAAATACGCATAAAAACGATTTCGCGATAATTTTTTTATCTGCTCTAGGGATAAATTGGATAAAATTAATGCTTATTATAGATATATTTTAATGCTCATAAAACATTACATTTTATAGTCTTTAATTACTTAGCAATGTATAATATAAACCAGTTATTTGTAACGCCGGCTGATGCCAACATTGTTGGCGAAACAGCTGTCCTGACGTAAAAATAAATTCTGATACGTATAATAACAATACATATTTTACAAATGCTTTACATATTTTATTTATATATAGTTGTCCTATAAGTAATCATTTATTTCGAGTATGGGTGTATATAGCTGAACTCCTTCTAAACGGCTCGACCGATTTTGATGAAATTGTGTGTGTGTGTGTGTGTGTGTGTGTGTGTGTGTGTGTGTGTGTGTGTGTGTGTGTGTGTGTGTGTGTGTGTGTGTGTGTGTTTGAGCAGGTCCTTTCATGGTTTAAATTCACAATTGGACCATATCGAAAAAACGTTTGCTGAACCAGCTTATAGCAGGCAAGCCAACGTTCTACGAAGAAGATGAAATATCTATTCTGAGAACATTTATTGATTGATGTGTAAATAATTTAATAACACGATTATATTTAATAATATGTGGAAAGTAACGGGAAACTACCACATCAAAAAGGCCCAAGTGGCATCGCAAGAACCAGGAAAGATATTAATAAACTTTGCTGCAAACCAATCCCAGGATTGAAACATAAGAAGAAGATTTAATAATTTAAAAACAACGACCATCATTGCACAATTAATTCAATTCATCTTGCATATAAAATACGTGATTTATTAATGTATCGACCGGTTTCACTCATGGCCTTTCCCTTTATGGTTTTCATTTAAAAAAAATATGTCTATGTTTGCTTGCATTAAACCCTTTTTTGTATAATAAAAATAAATACATAATATATTGATCTGAATTTTTGCTGGCATTCTTGGAGTGATTTCTCATTAATGAATTTACTAGGGGAGATAAATATAATGTATATTTTTATATCATCTTAACCTAAAATGTATTTAGAAGATAACATCGTATCAGCATCTAATCACGCCATCTTAGATTGATTTCTTGTCGGACCGAAGTGGAAAAATTGCAATTTGGCTATCTTTATTTATACATAATTGGTTATTGAAAACATCTTAATATTTATAACTTTATCTTACATGGTTATTAAAAAAAAACAATATTAAGTGTGTAACTCTCTATAACTATAGCTAGGGCTACCTATAGTTTTTAATTGGTTTTCAATGATATTGAAGCGATTAGAAAGAGGTTAAACGATCACAGCTAGTGCAAAAGTCTGCTCCTAAAATGAAAATTGATTGAAATTGCTTGTATATTTCATTCGTGAAAATCGATATAAAAAACGTAAACAAAAACGATGGGTAGGGAGCATGAAATCATTGCACTTTATCAGTAAATTCCTGGAAGAATTAACATGTACGATAAACACTAATATTTAATATTGATGAAAACGGGAGTTTCCAAAAAGTTTTATTGTAATTAATACACGTAAACACGATTGTTTTGTCGGCTTTACTGTGATTTTTTTATTTATGTATGACAAATGATTATAAATAATAAATAGTTTAAGAATGTCCTCGTAAGTAATTATAACAAATGAAAACGTATGTTTGCTTGAAGGTTTATTATATTTCATGGGAATGACACGTTTCGCATTTCTAAGATATCATCAAATAAGTTTTATTGTATTCAATGGAACGAAACGTTGTCACCTTGTTTAAGCATCCTAGTAAGGCGAAACGTTTTACTTACAAAAAATCTTTAAAAAAACCTATAACACTGACGTTTTTTTCTATATTAAATATTTACGCACTAGACTGGTCCCCTATAGGGGGAAAGAGGAAGCGAGGCAGACCTAGAGCCACCTGGAGAAGAGCCCTGCTGGACGAAGTCAAAGAAGCAGGCTTCACTTGGGATGATGTCAGGCATCAGGCATGCGATATAGTCGGGTGAAAAGGCTCCCTGAGACCCTATGCACCACGGAGGTATGACAGGACAAGAAAAAGAAGAATAAGAAATATTTAATACGGAGATTACATAATTAAACAAACAATACGATTTGAGAGGACAGTAAGAGAATGTCAGGATAAAAGTTGAAGGTCCATAAACGCTTCCGGGGAAATTACTTGATCGCCAGTTCGTTGATTTCTTGATACATTTCTGTCGGTTTACATTAATCGCAGTCATCACAAATATTCCACAATTTAATTCATATCACAATGGCTGTGATTGATTTGCTTTCATTTATGAGTAAAATCAATTAATTACGATCAGCTCTTCGGCCATATTTCTTAATGACACTTTTATCTCCGCATTAAAAATTTGGAACAGGTGCAATCTCTGCTTATCTCGATCACATCGCAAACAAGTTGGATTTATCTTTCATTATCGTTATGGCTAACGCAATACAGTCGACACTGATAAAAAGTACACACATTTATATCAATTAACAGAAACCGAAATGTTTTCAAATCAAACTGCTTAATTAATTTATGATAGTATTCATCATCGGCAATGATAAGCATTTTATATTTGTAATAATTAATAGGTACTTATCTATAAAAAAAATTATCATTGTGTACTTGTTATTTTAAATGCTACATTCGTATAGTTATTTTAGGTTATAGAAACCGGTTATCTCTTTAATTAGCAAATAAAAATGATCCCTGAGATTGTTTGGACATATGGAACAAATGGACGAGAGAAGAATGGTTAAAATTCTGTATACAAGCAGTATAAGTGGAAAGAGAAGCCATGAAAGGCCAAGGAAAGTATGTGATGACCAATTTAAACAAATACTTGAAGGCGGACATATTCGAAGTCGGAAAAATCGACGAGGGCACAAGTTGCAATGTATGAATGTAGAGGATGCTAGAGAGGTATGTCAGGACAGAGAAGTATGGCGTATCCATCCCCTCTGCCTATCCCTCTGGTGAAACGGGGCGATGGTTAGATATTTGGTACTTAACAAACATGTGATAATTGTAATATTGTAATATAATTTTTTTTTATTAAACAATACTTTTTTTATTAACTACTTAACAAAATTTCCATAATTCATACTGAATTTTATATATATAATAATATAATAAAATAAAATAAATATAAAATATAATATCTATAATAAATAAATATAATATCCATAGATACAGAATCTACATAATTATTACAACTTTTTTTTAATTTTAGATAAACTTAAGGTGTTAAGTTTTCCACTCAAAAGTGGAAAAAAACAGTGTTTAAATTCATAAAAAATTATTATAACTATTGAAATTAGTAGGATAAATGTCCACTAAAATTATAAAATTCTTTCCAGCCTATATAGATATGTTTGTACATAGATAAAAAAATATGCCAAATTAAGAAGATGCCAATCTAGAATCTACACACGTTACCAGTGTTACCATTATCACGAATTGTTTCATAGTAAATCAGTGATAAATAAAATCCAAACAGTGGGTACCTACTTTATGACGTACAATAGAGTTAAAATAAACAACACATACCTTCTTTCGAGATCTGCACGTAAGTAAGCTATAAATAAGTAAGTAAGTAATATACTCGTATTTACCTGGAAATAGTGTTTTTATGTACACCAATACGTAAAGTATATTATGAGTTTTAATGATGTAAAAATAGTATCTATTTGTTTATAATTTAACTAAATTGATAATCATTATACTTTTCCATCTACCTAAAAACGAATAACTGAATTTAAAATGTTTTGTTATGAAAACTTCAGAAATAAGAAATCATTTAGAAACACGTTTAATATTTAAAAATCTGCAATGATATAACTCAAAAGAATCTTAATAAATTTTATGATCAAACTATTTTGATTTTTTGTCTGCATAAGATAATACTTACTGGTTTCATACTAACGTTATCATTGGTATAAAGTATTCTTTGAAACGAAACTAAACTCATGAAAACTTACAGTTAGTTGCAAATATTGCTTACACCTCCGAATACGTATTATTCAAATTGAAAGTGTACGAATTGGAATTTTGCACTACGCTCCTAAAATCCATTGTCTGTTTTTTTTAATTCCTTACCACCTAAATTGAATCATACCGTATCGTTATTAATTGTATATGTACAAGCATACCTACACATACAATGCAACATAAATTGATAAAGGTACATGTCTATATTTATTTTATAAATATAATAACAAATTACCCATCTACTAACTAACCAGTGGTAGCCGAAGACATTTTGAAAAATCACGAAAAATATATTACATACTACTCGTATATATACATGCAACGATCTCCGAATAATATAAATAAATAAATAATATAGACATAATTTGTTATTCAATATTCGACATATTTTTTTAAATATAAAAACGCAAAACATATCACTCTAATAAAATTTTCATCAATATTCAATATTAAATATGGAGTTTTACACCATTATTCGGGATATATGAAGCACAAAACTAATTGTTCTTCCTCTTCCATTTCTTAAAAGAGGTTGGCCTCTTGTGAAGTCGATTCATATATTTGTTGGTCTTCCAGAGGTCGTCTACCTTGGAGTTAGCTGGGCAACATTCATTCATTCATTTCTCGGCGCTACATCCCGGTGTGGGACTTGGCCTCCTCCACAACGGTCCTCCACTGAATTCTGTCTCTGGCCATCTCTCTCCATTCCCCAGCTCCTTCTATTTTCTTCCGATCTTCTTCCACGCAATCCGCCCATCTTTTCCACGGTCTGCCTCTTGGTCTCTTTTCGCGGGACACCCATCTGGATATAATTTGTGGTGTTCTACCCTCTGGCATTCTTTCCACATGATCAGCCCACCGCATGCGTTGAGACTTACAGAATCTTACTAATGTTTCATGGTCAATCAGTTCTTCAAGTTCAACATAATATACATAATAACTTATAATGAATATATTTTAAAAACGTAAAAAAATGTACATTAAGGTCAATTCCACTTATGTTTATGTCTGCGACCGGTTTCAGCAGTTTCATTTCCATCTTTTGGTCTACCAGAAGATCCACCAGAAGATGGCAGCAAGGTGCCAAAACCAGTGGAAGATACAAACATAAGTGATTTTAAACTAAACTTTTTTTTTTAATTCACAAAATTTTCGTATTTTCATTATTCACAATGAACTTCTACCATGAAATTTCAAATAACAACATTTTTTTTTAAATAAGAGGGGGTGTTGATGGATCCAATATTCTCACGTGTGCATGCCAATATCTTCCCCTTTGCCTCCCCCACTTAACGACATCTTTGACCTTGCATATTTCCATTAACCTTGAATTCCTTAAGTATGTTCCTTAATTGATTGTTACGTTTATAAAAATATAAATAGTGACGCTACTGGAATACTGGTAGGAATCACTTATCAAATTTGCTGGCTCCGAATTCGCTGCTTGTCAAGAAATTAAATTATTCGATTGATATGACATTATCAATTATTTTATTATTAAAGTGATAAAATTTACATGACCGAAGGCACTGATGGGACTGATTAGTCGATAGCAACCGCTAATCAGGGCCGCCATCTATTGCCTGACGAGTCACGGCCGATGTACGTGCTCCACTCCTAAATAAATAAGCAATTTATTTACTTCATTTCCCAATCTTATCAAAGAGTCGCCCAAATAATTGTTTTACAAAAAAAATATACTCGTATGTTATGTTTAAAAACTGCATCAATCTACCCCAGAAAAGATAGGCTGATCGCTGGGAAAGAAATTGGATAAGATTTGCGCAAGAAAGAAATTGACACTATTCGAAGAGACCTGCATCCAGTAGTGGACAGATTGCTCGAGAGAAGAAAAATGAGAAATCTCTTATTTTAGCGCCTAAATGAAAAATTTCTCTTTTTATTTTTTATACAATTTGTATATACAAAACATTTATTAAAAAAAAAAATTATGTAGACATGTTTCGGACAAACAGTGCTTCTTCAGTAAAGATACTCGTACATTTTTTTAAATATTACAAAATTGTTTACATGATCTGACAGATGTTATAAAGATGTCTATATAATTTTATTTTTATTTTTTTATGTTTATTTTTCCGGAACATGTCTTATAACATAATTTTATTTTTTAATATACCTAAGCGATGTATGTACAAAGTGTATAAAAAGGAAAAAGAGAAATAAACCATCATAACAACACAAAGTATGACATAGAAAAAATCCTAAATAATTGTTTAAAAAAATCGGAAACGCGGATTTGGCGAAAACACTGTGATACTTCAACATTAATAAAAAAAATAATTTGGAACACTGCTATGTACGAGTATGTTAAAATATCACAGTTTATTTATTTAATATCTACGAAATTGTCGCGACAGCAGTTTCGACAATCAATATTGGCAACATCAAGCGTTACAATCAGAGATGATTAATTAATTAAATAACAAACAAACCATCACGCGTTTCCCCGTAGGGGTAGGCAGAAAAAATTAACCACCACACTACCCCACTCCTGACACACTTCTCTAGCTTCCTCTACATTCATACAACGAGTCATACACGCATTAATTAAATAATTTACAAATTCAATTATATGAAATGCTTATATAAAAATAGTAATATGTAGGACAGTGTAATATATGTATATTGACTATCAATCTTAATTACGGTTTTTTTACTTCGATTTTCATTACAACAACGATTAATTTTGCATAAACTTTTTTGTAACATATTATAATACGTATATATAAAAATCTGTAAAAATAATTGCTTTATTTCAAAACAATCATACGATTAATTGGCTTGTTTTTCTAACCTAACAGTAGTTAATAATGTTTTGTATGTTTTAATAGTTTAAATAATTGTACCCATATAATTTGACGTTATTTACATTGATAGAACCCTATTCGATCATTTGGTTAGAAAGACATAGATAAAGCAGAGTTGTATCATTATTATCATCTGAGATAAGTATTGTTTAGTAAAAAACTAGCGAAATTTAACGAAACTAGCTAGAAAATAATCTTGTTTTAAAATATTACGAAATATTGTTTGCAGAACTTATTTGTTATTAGTGCTGTATTACTTGTTAACTCGATAAATATATAACAATAAAATCTTGTCTGCTAGTCATTTCCTATTTATTGACGGTCATGTGTAAATATTAAAATAACTTTACCAGGCTTTTCAGTCTATCATCATAATTTTTTTCCGTGCAATTTCTAGTGATCTCATTTATACGGCATTTATGCTACTTTCAAATCAAATCAAATTAATTTATTTTACTCAAAAGACATAACAAACATATTAAGAGTTTTTTTTTCTTTTAAAAATACTTATAACAGGGATTTAAATCAATGATTTTAGAATTTATTTTTACAAATTTCAATGTGAGCAAAAAATAGCTCATTATTAAGAAGAAGGAATCTGGTCATGTCCAGGCTTAAACCCAATAAGAATAGAGATAGAGGAAAGGTAAAATACCAGGAACGCTGAGAGATGGTTCAACTTTAAGAAGGCAAGATACTCTCTAAAGTCAAAATATTTTCATCCTTATTTTTTCCAACTACAAGCTTCGCTTCCATATACAAGAGTTGGCACTAGTACCTACTACTCGTATATACTCGTATACCATACTTAAACTTACGTTTTCTACATGTCATAAAGATAATAAACTTATAACAGAGTTATTTTAAATTTGTAACGATTGCCAGTCGAAATTAAATCAATGTATTTGAACCGGTTTGACGCTGATAAAATTCTATAACAATGTTACATACAACGAAATAATATATGACGTCGCCTTGGATAGCGCATATTTTGAACAGCGTTTCACTAGCCGTCGGCAACTCTCGCCGAGAGACACAACGTCAGAACTATCTGCCACTCCGCCGCTTCTACCGTACGCCAACCACCGCGCCTGTTATCTGACCATCTCTCGGGTATGCGGGCACTGCTTCCTGCACCGTAGGGCAATACCTGACCAGCTTTGTTACTACCAAATCGTAATTGTTATTACCACTGCCAAAACTTTAGTTCACATAATGAGCCAATTTCAAATCGTTGGCAGAGGCTTTAACCAAAAATATCCTAAACGGAAATATATGTTTTCCGCGACTTCTTATTCCACTCACACGGCTTGTTTACAACATTTTAAACATTCTTCTCTCGTCCATTCGTTCCATATGTCCAAACAATCTCAGGGATCCTTTTTTAATTTTAATTATTTAACATAATGTTTTATATTATTGTTTAAGAACCAATAAACTAAAAACTGTTGATTTATTAGATATGCGAATAAAGAATTGCGATAGATTTTTAAACTAGTGAAGGATAAAAACTAATCGAAACAACAAAAAACATATCTGTTTAAATCAGGAAATTATCAGTTTTAAAAAAACTTATTGTGTTGTTACGTCATATTTCATAAATTATTATTTAATCACAAATGTAGAAATTGTATAAAATATCAGATTAAACAATTTGTTAATTGAATTAAAAACATTAAACTTTAATATAATTGTTCGATAGTTTAACAATAATCTACAATATCTTATTCGATATAAATTAAACTACCTCTTAATTCTAAGCGATGATATTAATTTAGCTTATTAATCAATTTGTTTTTTTAAATAGTTGACTAAAAAAACTCACAATACTTGTTATATTATACATGACCTGCAACGAACAATCAATAATTTGTACTAATGATGTATGTAATTGCATTTTTATTTATTCAATACAATATACGACTACCCACTTACCCAATAATTAAACGATTCAATAATTAAACTTCAATTGTCGCGACCATCAAAAAGCTAAGCACTCGAAGTTGCGCATGACGAATAATTTAAACTATTACAATAAGAGTAAAAGAGAATTATATTATTGTAATTGTAATAAAAAAAAAATAAGCGTATAAAAGGGGTAACAACAAAAATAACAATTGAACGTAGGTACTTTTGTTTGTAATACTAAAAAGGTGTTTCCACTTTCAAACGACGTATCGTTATAGCATTTCAAATGAACACAATTCACTTCAAAGTCAAATGAACATTATTCTGTGTACTTCTTCTGCAATTAATATAATAGGTACATCATAATACATATTATTTTATTTCGTATTATTTATTTATAAATTTTCCCGTCTTTTTAAGTAATATGTGTAATGAAAAACTGTCCGACCTATGTACATTGGAAAATATAGTAACTTTTCATCCAACCATTGAGACTCAAAAATCAATTAGAAATATTTTCTAAATTTCCTATAATACCTATTGTTTATTATATTTACGTCATTATTTTTCAGGAAACCTTCTGAAAAGCATCAATACTCTCACTAAATAACACGCTGTCTCCACGAAGGGGTAGGCAGAAATAATACAAAATTGGCTGGCAGAAAGAATAGAAAATAAAAAAGACCGCCATAATGCCTCTCTCGCTTCTTCATCATTTATATATCGTGCCACGCACGCACGTAGATTTCTCGGACTCCAACATTTAATATTTGTTTGATTTGATCTGTCACATTTTACTTGGTTTTCATTTATTTCTTGTTACGTTTACATCGTTAACATATATTTTCTTTACCATTCTCTCTTCATTCATTTATTCCACGCGTCCAAACCATCTTTATGATCCTTTTATTATTCTGTTCACTTTCATTCGCACTGTATTCACTTCTTATATTTGAATTTGACACTATCATATACAGATTAACACACATTAGTCTAACAAATTTCATTTCCATTGCAGTTTTTCTACTTTCATCCATATTTTGCAATTTCTTTCATGCCTCAATTCCATACATTAGTGTCGGAAACAAAAATACCATTGTGCACTATCATTTTCCATAATATATAATTAAAAAAATAGCAGTCATACATCAATCCAACGAATTGAAAAAAAAACAAATTAAACAAATTATTCCTATTTCAAAATAATATGCTTCGAACTATTTGCTACAAGTCTTTACCTTTTTTTTGACATTTTTAAAAGGTTGGACTATAGTCATATGTAAGTAGAATAATTAAGTATAATATGCAAGTAAAGCACTATCAATTCAACCGTGAGTGAGATAAGTATAAAATGAGCAGATACATATTTAATAACTTCATTTCTTTTTTCTTTTTTCTGGGTAAGAACACGGTTTTAGTTTTAGATGTTGATTGTACCTATCTATTATTTTAATTGCTTTAAATGCTTATTTCAAAACACACCATATTTGAAATAAAGGCTTGCTTATTCTAATTAATCAAAAAGGGCGGTAAGGAATTGTATAGAAAACTGTAATTTTTATATTCGATCTACATTCGCTCACACATTCATATTTTTAGAAATCAAGTATTTTCAAAATCTTTACACACATTTCTATGACAAAAATGAAGGGTTTTAATCGTTACAAATAGGTACCATATATTTTCAAATTAAACTCCTTTCAAGCCTTCCATTAATTAAGGTAAGTAGGTACTGTGCTTGTATATTCTAGTTTTTAAATAATATATTTATGTTTTTGTCAACACAACCTTCGTTAACTTGTTTAATATTTTTTTTAAAACACGTATTTACAAAGTCCCATTTTTTTATCTTAGTTCTCTTGAAATGTGGGATATTGTATTTTTTCTACATTGTTGGAAATATAGGTAAGTAGGTACTTGATTAAGTATTACCTACATTCTACATATTTCGAAAAATAGCACCATCTTTTTCGGAAATTAGTTTTAAACTAAATCATCAAAAGGGATAGAGACACAGGATAAAGATTATTAGGTATAAAACATAAATTTTAAATTATCAAACATAAAATTAGCGTGTGCGTGTATAACTTGCTGCACGAATGTGGAGGAAGCTAGAGACGTGTGTCGGGATCGAGGAGTGTGGTGATCCATTTTCTCTGCCTACCCTTTCGGGGAAACGGCGTGATGGTTTATTGTTTATAAACTTGTAATCATAAAAAATCGATAAATGTTTTTTTGTACAGATGATCGTAACATTCTATAATATTTAACCAAATAAAACATAAAATAAAACTAAAAACGCTAAATAATTTTTTTTTTTTCAGTTTTATTGCATCATGTTAACGAAAACAAAAAGGTATTTATTTTCTACTTTTGCCAGGTAAGACGTAACTATATATATATATACCATAACTAAGTAAACTACTCCCTAAACTTACAAGCCCACGTTTAAGTCACGGGTAAGATGCCAATCTATTTATGGTTAATTTATTATTATAGTTTATTCAAAGTGAGTTTTAATTTCGCAATTTAAATTCACGTGCCGTGCAGGTCGCTCTCGAAACTTAACACTGGAGTTGATAACTTAATTTATAGATCGATTCTGAATTTGGTGGCCTTATATACGCACATACAAAGATACCCGTGTAAACATTGTCAAATCACCTACTCGCGTAGGTACCACAAAGAATTTTTACTTTTGTCATTGTGATGAATTTTAAAAAATTGTTCCATTACATTTTATTTTATCCATAGATAAATAAATATCCGTGTAAACATTGTCATCGCCTACTCGCGTAGGTACCACAAAGAATTTTTACTTTTGTCTTTGGGATGAATTTAAAAAAATTGTTCCATTACATTTTATATTATCCATAGATAAATAAATACCCGTGTAAACATTGTCATCACCTGCTCGCGTAGGTACCACAAAGAATTTTTACTTTTGCCATTGTGATGAATTTTAAAAAATTGTTCCATTACATTTTATTTTATCCATAGATAAATAAATATCCGTGTAAACATTGTCATCGCCTACTCGCGTAGGTACCACAAAGAATTTTTACTTTTGTCTTTGGGATGAATTTAAAAAAATTGTTCCATTACATTTTATATTATCCATAGATAAATAAATACCCGTGTAAACATTGTCATCACCTGCTCGCGTAGGTACCACAAAGAATTTTTACTTTTGCCATTGTGATGAATTTTAAAAAATTGTTCCATTACATTTTATTTTATCCATAGATAAATAAATATCCGTGTAAACATTGTCATCGCCTACTCGCGTAGGTACCACAAAGAATTTTTACTTTTGTCTTTGGGATGAATTTAAAAAAATTGTTCCATTACATTTTATATTATCCATAGATAAATAAATACCCGTGTAAACATTGTCATCACCTGCTCGCGTAGGTACCACAAAGAATTTTTACTTTTGCCATTGTGATGAATTTTAAAAAATTGTTCCATTACATTTTATTTTATCCATAGATAAATAAATATCCGTATAAACATTGTCAACGCCTACTCGCTCAGGTACCTACCACAAAGAATTTTTACTTTTGTCATTGTGGTGATTTAAAAAATACATATTGTTCCATTACATTTTATTTTATCCACAAGTATACACGTAATCCTTATTATGTTGGCAATGCTGTACTATTTAATCACAAACATTTATAAATTAAAATGATTACATAAATACAATTCGTTCGCATAATAGAATTATATTTTTTGAGTAACTAGCTCGTATAATTACTATGCATCTTTGAACATTTCATATGTTGGGTTGGTACCACAAACCAATAAAGGAATTAGTTATGCTAAATTGTCCCTAATATGACAGCGTTCCATTCTTGGTGGCAGTCTTTCCGTTACGCTTCCAGCCGTTCGAAAACGCCCCAATAATAAATTGTTTACGGTTAGGTACCCATTAAATTTGTGCATGCACAGACAAATACCTAACACTTCGGTGGTCATCTCTTTCGCGCATTCTAATTAGAATTTCAGATTCAAATTTAGCGTCATAACTAAATTAATAAAAGCAAACAGTTTATTTTATAACGTGATGTGCCATCATTAAAAAAATGTTTAAATTTTTCAATTTTATTTAACAATATAACAAGTAAATCTAAATATGCATATTGGAGTAGATTTTTTAATATATTTATACTATGGAGTTGTGTTCATTCAACATATTGTATTTTCAATTAACTATAAAATAAATATAATTGCTGTTTTAAAATAAATTATTGAAACTAAATGGCAAGACGAAATAAAACATGAGTGAAAGTTTTTTAAGGCCCACACTGTTCACAAAAGTTTAAGTTTGCGGTTTTAATTTGGTAAAACTCTATTATATAATTAATCGCCTTGCGAGAGCTTTCTCAAAACTCGAGGGTTTGAAAGGTTTTGAGAATGCCCTCGTAAGGCGAAACAAATTGGTGACTATTGTTTATATTTTTATTAATATATATATATATATATATATAAATAAATCAATGTTAAACCAAAAAAGCAAAACGCTTTCATTATACCTAAACAAATTTTTAAAAAATGAACGTCACAAAAACTGTGTTATAGAAATTTCTTGATAATAGTTAATTTTAACAGATAAAAATATTGAAGTTGTTTTATTATCTTTATTTATAATAAAAACTAATTAACCATTCATCACGCAATTTCTCAGGAGGGGTAAGCAGGTCGGATGGACTGGCATATTATTTTATACTGACATAACTCTGGAGATTCCACAAGATTTATAAATCGCGACACAAAAACTCGACGATTTCTCCGACATCGAACGCCTTTTTTAATAATTGTTTAATTTGGACTTGTTATGTTCCGGCATTCCTCGACTTTTTTACCGTTTACACTCATTACAACTTTTTCTCATCCATTCGTTTCGTACCTCCAAACCATATAAGGTGATTTTAATTTATACGAATGAAAACGCCTGTTTTCGGGATGCTATATTTTATTTTATGTGAATGACACATTTCGTCTTGCCAAGGCATTTGATAATGCGTTTTGCAGGGCAATATATGTCAATCCCATTCAATTAAATAAAAGCTGACTGACACTTAATTTGGAGTGAAGTTGTGCAAAATGGGGTTCCAGTGCCAACTCTTATATATGAAAATGAAGCTTGGAGTTGAAAGAAGAAGAAAAATGCCGTAGAAATAAGATCTCTATGAAGAATATGGAAAAAAAATATGATAACATACCGAACAAAAATGTAAGAGGTGAATGTAAAGTGGATGAATGCGTTCTAAATAAAATAAAAATTGATTCAAAGAAGAATACTTTTAAAAAATGTATTCAAAAAGTGTGAATGGAAAAAGAAGCTGAGGAAGGCCTAGGAAGACACGGCATGACCGAAATAATCAATTGGATGGTGAACGGGACTAGGGATTGCATGAGCAAAACTGACGAAAGGGCGCTGCTACGTCCTATAACAACTTCGGGTAAGCAGTGGATAAACTTCTTTGTATTTATTTAACTACATGTTTGTTTATTTGCATATGTATATACTATAACAATAAATAAATATTCGTTATATATTTGGCTTCAGCTACAACTTAACACGTATAAATACAAGCTTAAATATTTATCAGGCGTCCCGCTGCGAACAGTGTTTCATTTGGGAAGCTCTTCACGCGACCGCTAAGGATTCTACACATCAATTATACAATCATAAGGCCCGCATAAAATAGGTAGGCCCCGCCTCTTCTCTGCCAAAATGTGCAGAAATTAACGATTAATTCATGTCCGTAACACTAGCTGATTCGCCGGGAAACAATAAAATATCTAATAATTAAAACATCACATCAACATCGTCACTTTAATATGCTATAAATAAAATAATTGTTAGACTGTGTTCATGATATTTCTAGACGTAATTCATGGTACTGCACAATAAAGATGGAAGTAGAATAAATAAGGTGGAAACGATTCCAAATTCAAATATTGGTAATAACTAAAACCAGTACCTACCAATGAAAACGTTATGAACATAATTGAACACAGAAATAACGAATAAAAAAAGAATTGTGAAGTATATGTTAAGAATTTGAATGTAGCAGAAAATAGAAAAAGGCCGAGGAAAACGTGGCATGATCGAATCAATCAAATTTCACGTAATGAGTCAGAGGAATTGACATGTCTGCATGACACGATTTTCAATGTTAAGGAGACTAAATAAGCATATCAGAAATGAACATATGGGCAAAAAATTATTTGCCAGATTTATAAAATATATATAACACATTTACTACACGCGGTATCAATGTAACATTGATTGATGTTCAGTACCTACTTACGATAATCCGACACACAAAAATCACACGTCTTTTAACGATTATTGTATCTATGGAATGTTATATTTTCTATCTATCGACTCTGGTTTAAATTTAATTTTATAAGGTTTCAAAAATTTCGATAAATGCTCAGTACCTACTTACGATAATCTGACACACAAAAATTACACGTCTTTAAATAATTATTGTATCTATGGAATATGTTACATTTTCTATCTGCCAACTCTGGTTTAAATTTTATTTTATAAGGTTTCAATAATTTTGATAGAGTAACAGTGTAGAAGCCGGGTGGATATGCAAGTTATAAGTGGTAAAAACAAAAAGATAATTCGAATAACATCGAAACAAATGTTTTTTTTAATTATTATGTAGTTCCATTTTTGATTCGTTAAGTATTTCGACAATTTAATACATATCAATCTAAAATCAAATGATTACAAACCTAATTTGATATTAATTTCTGAATATTATTTATAACCTATTAATCTATAAATAAGCTGCTACATTAATTGAAACCCATTTATATGAAAAAAATATTACACTTTTTTCCGCATTGTGGTTAAACACATATCTTAACAGATATTACATTTCTCTGTATGATATATTTTTTTAAATATAAATATAATTTAACAATGCAGATTTTTCTAAATCACAACCTATTTTTTTTCATATTCGAGTTTATTTTCTAGACTAATCTCTAAAGTATTGTAACTTCATCGTATAGAGAGCGCGGTACACAATAAAAACACTGCTTTATCTAATTAATACGAACGAAAACGTTCGTTTTATAGAAGTTTTATTATACCTATTTTATGGGAATGAAATGTTTCGCCCGTCTAAGGCATTTTCGAATGTCAATTTCTCTGAAACATTTGATAATGCCTTAGAAGGGCAAAACATGTCATTCCCATAAAATATAATAAAACTTCTAGAAAACTGACGTTTTCATTCGTATTAATTATTTAATATGGAGTTTTACATCATTGTTCAAGAAACAATAAATATACTGCTTTATCTTTTTGATATGAGTCTATCGTGAGAATGGAAATATTAATATATTCCAAATTTGTAAAAAGCAAAATTAAACGGCTGATTTTAATTATTTATAAAATGTTCCAAAATACCTTAACAAAAAACGTTTTTTAAGCACATTTGATGTCCTTAAACCTGGGCAAAGGTAATAATTATCCTAAAACGTGGAATACATTTCCTAGCTTATTTCACCCCCGAGGTGCCTAAGAAATTTAAAAATCGATAAGGAGGTGAGCACAAAAAATTCGTGACATCGCATCGGCCGACCTGTGTTCGGAAAGATTTACGGCCAGCCTCGGGCCCCGGCTAAGTGGACAGATATAATTAAATTAACCACTAACCCATAGATATTTTTTTATTAATCTCTAAAATACAAAGCTGCGGTTCAAATGCATTTTTTTTATCATTAAAAATTGTCCTGTTACATTTAATTTTATACCAAAGACGTTATTATTTTTTAATACGTAGATATTTCCGAGAATTCATTAAATTATATGGGTACTGAAAATTTCTAAGCTAAAAAAAAGCATTTCAACGCTTGGTTGTGAATACTAATATTCGAATTTCATTTACAACAAAGATATTAGTTAAAAAAACAAATTTTAAATATTTGGTTCTATATAAACTATAACTTCATATGTATCGTTTTATATATTCGAATGTTGCAATTATACTATACGTCATCGATGAATCGCAATATAAAGAAATTGTTCAAACATATACAATGTTCAAACTTGTCCAATTATCCAAACTTGTCCAATTGTTCAAACTAGTCCAATTTAAATCCTTTTTTTTTCTATGTTGCATTTTTTTCAAATCCACATAAATAAATGTCTAGAACACTGGTATTTATTTTCTATGATATAAATAATTTTTAATCGATTCACTGCACATACTATAAAATATAGGTCGGTATACCGTGTTGTCTTTAATAAATGTTTGTATAATTTTTATACCTGCATTGTAGACATAGTATAAAGGTAACACTATATTATGCATTTTTAATCTATGATAAGTCTCTCTAGTTTTATATTATATTTTAATGAAATGTCTACATTAATGACATAATTCGATTGGTGACTGCTTTTCATGTGTTGATAATTTATTGTTTGGGTGTAAAAAAAAGCAATGGTAGATTATTTATAACACATTCAATTGATGAGTGCATTCGAGTAGGAATCCAATCTTATAGTACCGTGCAAATCTCTTGTAACGATATAAACGCCCATATGGTCAATATATAATATGGAGAATGTGTTGTGAAGCCTCTATTAATGAGCAGGTAGGTACTCACGGTTCAATTCCATTACTCTAATTGGTCAGTATCGACAACAGATACCGATCGCACAGGAGCCACTATCTTCACAACTCTTCAACTATTTCACTGGGCAGTGTTCACTGGGTTCGGTGCAAAGTCAGGGGGATGGGCTGCTCAACCCCTCGCCGATGTCCTCCACCCGGATCCCGCGCTCATATTCACTTCACACGAGCGGATTTTCCCGCCGCTTTTCCCCTCCAAAAATCCACACTGCCACGGAGGCCAATTCAAAGAGTCTTCCACACAAAATTTTCGTTTTACGTCAAAAGCACTTTTCATTTCGAAAACTGTGATGTATTTTCCGAAAATCGATATTCGTTATTCGATGCATTTTCGAAAATAATCGTAATCTACCGGCGCTCCAAAATCGTTATAAAATCCGATGTAAATTAATCAGTACACCGATTACACATTGCCGTACAAACTATTATTAATAAACATCAATTTCGACAGATAAACACAACGTATGGTCAAATTAGTTCGAACTTGTATCCCGAAGAAAATCAACAAGACGCCCCGATACGACACCGATGGGATACGACCCGATACTAAATATGAAACGTGAGTTTTTTGCCTAACCGCCCCATTTCGTGTAACTTCGTGCTTCTTCGTACTGTTCCGTGACGGTTGCCATGGGTTTCGATATGAGTCGCGTCGCTATTGGCCGGGTTTAGCTGCGATTGGGCGGGGCGTCGGCGAGTAGGAGGGGCCTACGGGCAAAAAAGGCTTCTCCGGGGTGTGTTCTTGACAGCTTTTTTGTAGTTTTTTTTAGATTTTTTTTTCATTTGTCGTGTATTTTTAGTGTTGTTTTGCTTGTTGTGTTTGATAGATTGTTTTGTGCACAGAACAATGGCTGTTTTTAATTATGGAATATATGTTTGAGTACAAACGATTCTTTGGCCCTCCGAATGTTTGGAACACACTTAAATAAATCAAAAATTATTTATTGTTTTGCCGGTTTTATTCGTACGACAATTTTGAGATTTAAAAAGGTTCTTTATATAATTTTCTTTTGAATAAATCTTCGTATTTTTGTTTGCTATACAGGTAGGTACCTACCTCGGTAGGTGAGTACTTGCACATGTGGGCGGAGGATATAATGAATAAGAACTGGAAATTACCTATCTATGTTTGACGAAAATTAAACACAAGACGCAGTGAGCTATGCCATAGATAAGGGAGTAGGTAGGTACTTGCAGCCGCCGGATGTGCAAGTGAGCAGTGATATTTTGAACAAATACGCATGTTTTTTATTTTGTTTTTGATAATACTCATTTCTATCGAATTAATTTAAAATTTACTAACTAATCATCACGCCGTCTCCCCGAAGGGGTAGGGTCTTCATTCATTCTTTCCATATGTCCAAACCATTTTAATGATCCTTTCATTATTTTGTTCATAACACCATCATTCACACCGCATTCACTTCTTATATTTTCATTCGACACTCTATCATTCACAGAGTATCCACACATTCGTCTAAGAGATCTCATTTCTACTGCATTTATTCTACTTTCATCCTTCTTTTGCCAATTCCATGTTTCGATTCCATACATAAGGGAAAATTTACTATTAATAATGTTTTAAAATTTACTATTCGGGTAAATCATTAGAATGTTTATCTATCGCATATAGGAAAAATTTTATCAGCTGTATGTAGGTACGCCTAGGATCTCACCAGTATCTGATGTAATATTTATTTCATTCTAATTTTAAAATAAATGCATTGTCGTATTTACTACAAAATTGTTTTTTTTTAACAAATATTCATATATATTGGTACCTTTATAGCATAGGTTTCCAATCTTTTCTTGGCCACCGCCCCCTTTACAAGAAAAATAAACGTTCAACGCCCCCCTCCCATAAAAGTTATTCCAAAAAGGTGAAAATGATTACAATACATACAATAACAAAATAAACCAATATTTAAGTTTAATTTGCTTTAATTAGTACCTACCTACGCGTTATTAGCGTGTTTTTTTTGTCTTTTTAGACAATATTTTTTTATCTGCCCACGCTCTCTATTTTTTCTGGGTCTTCTACTGCCCCCCTGAAAGTCTCAATCGCCCACAAGGGGGCGTTATCGCCCACTTTGAGAACCTCGGCTATATAGAAATTAATTCTTTTACATCTTGTATGTCTATGAAGTGTCGTATTTTATTAATATATAAAAGTACCTACCTAATAAGCATTTGTCGAAATCATAAATCATAAAACTAGAAATAGAGAAAGACCGAGAAAAACGTGTCACGATCAAATAAATCAAATATTGAATGTCGGCCACCTGAGGAGTCAGAGAAATCGACGCGCGTGCATGACACGATGTATGAATGTTGAGAAAGCGAGAGAAATATGTCAGGAAAGAAAAGTGTGGCATTCCATTATTTCTGTCTATCCCTTCGGAAAGACGGCGTGATGGTTAGTTAGTTAGTTTATTTTTTAATGTGAAAATCATTTTTAGGTTATAAACAATTAAAAAATGATGTTTTAAAAAGCGTCATTTTTACGAATTAGACATTTCAAGGGCTCTCAAGGTGGGAACAAGTGAATATATGAATTTGGTCACTCAAGTATGCTCCTTAACCTTCAAAGATCAAAGAAACAAAAAAATCAAAGGGTGGTGGTCTAGGGGATAGAACGCTTGGCTCCTGATCCAGGGGACATGGGTTCAAGCCTGGACACGACCAGATTCCTTCTTCATAATAATGAGCTATTTTCTGCTCACATTGAAGATTGTAAAATAAATTCTAATATCATTAACATAAATCCTTGATGTTAGTCTTTTTAAAAAAGAAAAAAAGGTAAAAATATTTATTTAACAGATAGGTAGGTAGGTACCTACCTATAATAGGTTAAATCGATAGTATATTATTTATTTTATACGGTGTTTACAAAACACACAGAATGTATAGAAAAACATGTACAAAAAATCAATAGTAAACAGGTAAACAACATCACATAAATTGACCCCTCAAAAGTTTGTCCGCTAGATGGCAACACCAGTCACTTGACATGCGCCTGTGTATACACAAGAAACAGAGAATGTTACTAAACATCGGACCGTTTCTCCTAATGGTTAGGCGAAAAGACATAGGCACTTCTCTAGATTTTCTACTTAAGATTGAGATCGTTTGAACATATGAAATAAAAGATTGTATAAATAAAAGTGCAGAAACTACACCATTATAATGTGAAATCAATTGGTATAAGCGAAACCGGTTGGTGGCGTCAAATAAGTGTGTCTTTAAAATCAAATAAATAAGAGCATTCATTGATTTCTTAAGTTAAATAATCTTTGTAAATGATTATATTCTTAACTAACTAACCATCACGCCGTTTCCCCGGAGGGGTAGGCTGAGAGGATGGATCGCCACATTGGTCTATCCTGACATAACTCTCGCACCTCTTCTAAATTCACACATCGTGACATGCACGCTCGTCGATTGTTCCTTCTTCGAAAATAGCCGCCTTTAAGTAATTGATTGATTTGGTAATTCCATATCTTCCTTGGCCTTCCTCGACTTCTTTTCCCATTCACACTACTTGTATATATATTTTTAACCATTCTTCCCTCATCCATTCGTTCCATATGTCCAAACCATTTTAGTGACCCTTTCTTCATTTTATTTATCACTCATTCATCCGTCTTACATTCCTTTCTTACTTCATCATTAGATATTCTATCATACATAGTTTTTCCGCACATTCTTCTTAGTGATCTCATTTCTACGGCATTTATCCTACTTTCATCCTTCTTCTGCCAACTCCAAGCTTCATTTCCATACATAAGGGTCGGGAATAGAACTCCATTGTGCACTGCCATCTTTGCTTCAGTCGATATATTTTTATTTGCAGTAAAGGTTATATTTTTAACTGTTTAAATAATAAAATTGTTATAACCATCACAATTGATTATATTTTGTCATCGCTAACCGATGTTAGCATCGTCAGGTCTTACAATCAACGTTGATTGTAAGATCTGACGATACTAACATCGGTTAGCGAAATAGCTGTCGCGACAAAATATAATCAATTGTGATATTTATATTAAAAAGGTTTTTTAACACAGTTAATAATGTTGAAATATCAAAATATTTCCGCCAAAACAATGGATTATCTGATTATATTCTCAAATTTTGTATCTGTATTAATGAAATTTAAACGCAAAACTTTGTTACCAGATAATTTATTATAATGGGTAGGTGGTATCTACTAATTTTTTATCATAAATAATTAAACATGTAATTCACGATAACGTTCGTTTTCTAAAAGAATTATTATATTTTATGGGGATAACATGTTTACTTTGATAAGGCATCATTAAATATATTCTAGAAAACTTTCTTCTTCTTCACTCAGATTCATTATTTAATATTGAGTTTCACATAATTAGAATATATTTTATAAAACATAGTATTTTCACAACACATTTTGCACTTTTCCTAAAGATATTTCGGACCGCAAAAGTCCTTCCTCAGTATAAAATTTTTAATAGAAAATTAAAAATAATAATAATGTAACAACACAAATAAAGTGTTTTATACGAAAGTTTTTATTAGTAAATTGTTTACACTGAGAAAGATGTCTGCGATCGGAAAACATGTTTGCGAAAAGGTTATTCAAATGTAAATCCACAACGCAAATTGATAGCTTATATATAATAAAAAATAACATAATTGTTAAAGATACAATAAATAGGTTACATACCGACATAGGTAACATAGCAGGAGCGCAACAGAATCTGGTAGAGAAAGGTCCTCGAAGCCCTATGCATGGAGGGTGTGTGACAGGACAAGAAGAAGAAGAAAACCTACGAACATATAATAATAAAACATTACTACAGGAGCTGATCTGCGGGAAGAAATACAAGCCCAAGTAAACAAGCCAGCGGCAATCTCTGACGCTCTAAAATACACAATATGGAAAAACAAAGACATGGCCATTCGGAGTAAGATGAGAATCTATAACACATGCGTAA
Source organism: Lepidostoma basale (assembly GCA_022606425.2). NCBI lineage: Eukaryota > Metazoa > Arthropoda > Insecta > Trichoptera > Lepidostomatidae > Lepidostoma > Lepidostoma basale. The sequence goes on from JAHDVF020000177.1 coordinate 312,306, forward strand.
GACCAATAACAACATATAGCGTCGAATCAAGGGCAGACACAGTAAGGACAAAACAAGTTTTGAGGACTTCCGAAATGAAGACACTGAGGACGATAGCAGGCAAGACACTGAGAGATCGCGCGAGGAATACCAGAATAAGATATATATGTGAGGTTGAGGATATTATAAGATGGATCAAACAGCGAAAAAGCGACTAGTACGAATGGACACCACCAGACTCCCCTATATTGCATTGCATAATCAGCGTCATGGGACTCGTCCTCGTGGAAGACCTCCTAAAAGATGAAAGGTCAGCTGGGAGTCTACCTCACAGGAGGAGCAACACTCTGGAGAACAGACCACATAGGTCTACAACAAGGAAGAAGAAGAAGAAGACATTACTAAAGATCGTTTGTAACATACAAAATTGTATTATAATATTATTAGTGATTAATCCATCTTCGAGCAAAATCTAGTCAGATTTCTGCAAAAATTTCCGTTAATTCGGTGTGTTAGTTAGTTAGTTAAACAATCTTCTTCTTCTTCTTCTTCTTCCTTATTGTAGACCTATGTGGTCTGTTCTCCAGAGTGTTGCTCCTCCTGTGAGGTAGATTCCCAGCTGTCCTTCCACCTTTTAGGAGGTCTTCCACGAGGACGAGTCCCATGAAACTAATTATGAAATGCAATATAGGGGAGTCTGGTAGTGTCCATTCTTTGAACATGACCGTACCAATCCCTTTTTCGCTGTCTGCTCCATCTTACAATATCCTCAACCTCACATATCTCTCTTATTCTGGTGTTCCTCAGTGTTCCTCAGTGTCTTACCTGCTATCGTCCTCAGTGTCTTCATTTCAGAAACAATCTGTAACTCAAAATTGAACGTCTGTTTGGATTGATCTGTACATTTAAAACATAGCAATAAAACCCACAATAGCTATTATTATTATTGAAAAAGAGCAATACAATAATACACACCTACCTACACTCTAAAATCAAAGGTAGCCTGTAGAAAAAAATATTATACTTTGAAAAAAAAAACATTTATAAATTTTTGGTTAGCAGATGAAATTCTAGACTTAGCTGCAGTGTTCCTCCATTTCTTGGTCGGATCTTGTTGATTGAGTCGGAACAAGTTCTGGTCGAGCACGGTCAGATCAACCGGAGTGGCGGACCAGCCGAGGAGGGACGATAGGGGTTCTACTGAAATTAAAATATTATTATTTTAGTAAAAACAAAATGTATTAGATCTCCGAAGAGGGAATGTTATTTACTTTAGAGAAGTTGTTAGGTGAATGAAATAAATAAAAATGAAATATAATCAAAATATTCAAATTATTCCTATAACTTTGATTGTACTTTTATTAATTAAATTATTATTAATATTTTTATTATTGTTGAATCGCTCTTTAAACCATGACAGCATGAGCTAAACCGATGTAAAGGGTATTATAGCTATCATAGTGATTCTCTTGACACGTGATAGGTATCTAATCTATCACCATTTTATTGTCACGTGAATTCTACACCAGACCAAAGACAGTGTGACAATCACACTGCCTTTGCCGGGAATCGAACCCGAAACCTTCGGGTTGGCAGTCAATGCACTTATCACTCGGCCACGAAGGTCGTCAAATAAATAAATTAGTCATGTCATGTTTTCCTTGATCTGGTATGATAAAATAAAATGTATGATAAAATAAAATGTTTAAATTAAATGAAAGTTCAATACCTATAAATAATGAAAATTAAAAAAATATTATTATGTAATATATTTAGTTTAATTCCACTTGATATTTAGCTTCGACCGGTTTCGGCATTTCACTGCCATCATGGTCTGACAGATGGCAGCAACCTGCCGAAACCGGTCGAAGCTAAAGATCAAATGGAATAAAACTAAATATATTGTAAAAGGATTTTTTGTAATGATTATTTAATTTATTGTTTCTTGAAAAATGACGTAAAACTCCATATGAAAGAATTTATACGAATGAAAACGTCTGTTTTCTAGAAATTTAATGAACATTGAAATTTCTACAAATGACATCTGATAATGCCACATTTAATAATGCCTTACAGAGGCGAAACATGTCATTCCATAAAATATAATAAAACTTCTAGAAAACAGGCGTTTTCATTCGTATTAATTACCATTATTTATGCTTCATAGTATTGGAATTATATAACAACAACGTTGATGATTGTGTGTCCCAAGAAGATCCAAGAAGAGAACAGAAAAATAATTGAAATCATGTCAGTACTGCGATGCGTGTAACAAACGGGGCTAACTAGACCAGGGCCGGCACGCGGCCTTCCCCCCACACGCGGCGCCGGGCGCGCGTCCCCGTCAACACGGACAATGCGCCCTTCAGTGAGTTGCCACTTCGCCATTGTGCCGAGTGGCGCGAGTGATGGCTTGAATAACCGGAAGAGGAGCTTAATCAAAGGATACATTGGTTACATCTCAATACGTGAAAAAACCCACAAGTATCGATAACAAGCAAAAAAATAACACTCAAAATTGACAAATAAAAATCTACAATAGAAAAAAAGACGACCTTCGTGGCAGAGTGGTAAAAGCTCTGACTTCCATACCGAAGGTCCCGGGTTCGATCCCGGCGTTGGCAGTGTGATTGTCACACTGTCTTTGTCTGTTGTAGAATTCGCGTGATAATAAAATGGCGATAGATTGTCTACCTATCACATGTCACGAGAATCAATATAATAGCTAAAAAAAATTGTATGCAGTAATAGGGTTCAAACGATCTGTTGTATACATAAAATAAAAAATAAAAAACATATTTGAAATTTTTAGGTGTTCATTCCTTAAATGTAGATTATACATTATATTCTCCATCACATTTCTAAAGCAATGGTTTAACCACTCCAATGTCGAGTGTGACTCAACATAGTATTTCTTTTAAAAATTCCTATGTCAACCTAGACTCGACATTATACGACGCTTCTTCTTCTTTTGCTTCTCATTTTAGACCTTTGGTCTGTTCCTGTAGTCAGGCTGGCCTCTCTTGGGAGGTCGACTCCCAGCTATCTCTCCATCTCTTTGGTGGTCTTCCGGAGGGACGGTAGCCGGCAGAAAACTGATGCGCCACAGCGTGTGGGATTCTGGTGAGATCCATCCTCTGCACGTGCGTATTCCAGTGTCTTCTGCGTTGAAATGCTTATCTGACAATATCTTCCACTACTATTATGTATAACGTATTCTTTGTAAATTAACTAAGTAGTTGGTGGCATGTAAAACAATAATGATCGAGGAGCCCAAAATGTTAAAACTAAATATTGATATAAGCGACCTGTTTTAAATTTAATAAATCTAAATATGAACGCTGCCTATGATATTTGCAATCGGTTAGAAAGTAAAATAAACAAATATATAAGGTAGATCTGAAATAAGAAAAATATGGGTTTTCAGCTAAAAGAAGGTAACACCAACAGAAAATCCATTGAGAAGGCCATAACGGGAAACCACTCCAGTCGGAAAATCACTGTGGCGAGAAAACATTCACTTCAGTTTTCGCCAACGTCGGGGAGACCTGACACGATACTATAAGAAGAAGAAGAAAATTATTATACAAAATATCAAAGATAATAAATTTTGACGTAAGCTGTTAATATAAAAATTACATATGGTGTTGTTTGTTTTTTCATAATTGAAATTATATTTATTTTATTATTTAAATTTTGATTCGTAGAACTAAAATAAATGGCTACATAAAGCAGGTTATCTTGCTGGGAGAAAAATTAAAACACTGTTTTATGCACTTTTGAATTAATTTTTCTATATGGGTTTCATTTGTATTACATCTTTAAAATCAGGTAATATTTTCACTGCATTAAAGCTTTCAATTTTTTTTAAATGTTTTACTACGATTAATTTAAGGAATCCAGTGCATATTATTAGTAACAAATATGTTAATGCTACTTACGAAAATATTTTCTTTACAGATACTATCTTTAAAAAAAATCAACCCCTTAGCAACTTTGGGGTGATACTCCCTTTAATATTCCGGCGAATCACTGAGTAAATAAGAATATGGATATTTACTGAAAAGTGCACACAAGTTGGAATATTTACTAGTGATCGCAGGCAACACAATAGTCTGTCACTGGGAGAAGATACTTCCCTAGGTAAACTACCCCCTACACGGCTCCCTCTATCCCTTTGAACAAGATTTATGTATTCGTATACACGCTCTTATTTACTCGAGTTCCCTATTCTACCTTTTAGACGGGTTACGTTGGTAAAATTATATTCTCATAAACACATACGACTTACAATAGCTATATTCTAAAATATTTAGTAAACTGTGATTTTTGTTCACGAAATTGATAAAAAGTAAGTAATTGTTCTTATGGTATAAAGAAAAAATTTCTGAGAACGTTATTTCGAAAACAAATAGTTCATAACAGGACTGCAATCCACATATCTTGCAATCCGAACACAGTACTTTAGAAATTAAACAAACCATCACAAATAAGATAGGATTTAGTATGTACTTGGAAGAGAGAGGATACACTTCAAAGATTCCCTAAAATCGAACCTCCAAAAGACTAAATCGATATTAAACGCTGAAAAAAGACTGCAGAAGATAGCCATAGATGGATAAATAACATTACATAAAGCCCAGAGAGACAGACCAGAGACGACAACGCAGAGAGGAGGAGGAGACAAAAAGAGAGACCATTTGGATACGGTGGAGGTTCAAATACCAACGTTCTCCCCTGCTCTAGATGCTCCAGAGTGTGTGGGTCTAGAATTGAAACTTAGGTCTGTGGGTCATGAGACAGTCTTCCTCTGATACGAGGGACAGCCAACTGTATAAACCATCTCCTTCTTCTTCTTCTTCCTTAGCCTATTCCCGTCCACTCCTGGACAAAGGCATCCTCCATTCGCTTCCATGTCACTCTGTCTTGTGCAGACTGCATCCAGGTTATTCCTACATGTTTGTTCAGATCATCCTTCCACCGTAGTTGCGGTCGCCCTGCACTTCTCTTTGCCGTCCACGGTCTCCAAGTCAACGGTCTTCTTGTCCATTTTTCATCTGAGCTTTTGGCTACATGACCTGTCCATTGCCATTTTAGAGTCGCCACCCGATGGATAATGTCAGTGACCTTTGTTTTTTCTCTCACAGTATCGTTTCTGACTAATCTTAGGCTTATTTCTAACATGGCTCTTTGGGTCACTCGTAGTTTCTCGGCACTTTGTTTGGACAATGTAACAGTTTCAAGACCATAAGTACCAACTGGCAGAACACAGGCTTCATAGACTTTTCGTTTCAGGTTGATCGGTATTTTCCGTTTTTAAGGATGTAACCCATGTTTCCATATACCGTATAAGCGATTAATTTGAAAGTCTAATTCGCTATTTAAAAAACTTATAATTTTTATTTAGCACGTGTATCGCTTCAAATTCTATTGTAAACAATACTTAAAAGCAGAAACATTACGATACTTGAATTATCAATTATTGTTAAATTTGAAACACTAATACCATATACTATGACATTTTTTATTTTTTAAGAAATTGTTTCAATCAACTTCTGGTTGTAACAGCTGATGATTCCAACAGGCCAATCAATAAATTGTAATTATACATGTATAACAGTTTTTCAAATTAAATAATTAACACATATATCGTCTTATAAGGAACTATTAACTATAAAACAATATAGGTAACATATAAGAAAGGAATGAAGAGCAGAATAAGGTATTATGAACAAAATTATGAAAGGATCGCTGCGTTGGTTCGGACATATGGAGCGAATGGATGGAGAAAGAATGGTTAAGAAAGTATACGTTAATGATGTAAATGGAGTACGGAGTCGAGGCAGACCGAGGAAAACAAATTAATCAAATGTTAAAGGTTGTATCGTGTCATGCACGCACGTCAATTTTTCCGACTCCTCATCAGATTTATGGGCTTTAGACCTCCTATCAGATTTACTGTATACCTAGATATATAATATTTCAGTGTACCTACTCAAAAATAAATATATTCGTTTGATATCTATTCCACGACTACAATGTTAGAGGACTTCATAGGAATGTAACAATATAGAAATAACGACGATGATATTCGTGGCCGAGTGGCAAGTACTACATACGACTGCCACACCGAAGGTCCCGGGTACGATTCCCCGCGATAGCAGTGTGATTGTCACACTGTATTTGGTCGAATGTAGAATTCATGTGACAATTAAATGGCGATATATTAGCTACTATCACATGTCATGAGAATCAATATGATAGCTTTATTTTAACTAAAATATTTATGTTTTACTAGTTCATAAAATGGAGCTACAGCGCCCTTGAGATTATAAATTCATAAAAAAGGCGCTCTATAAATCATACAATTTATTATTATTATTATAACTATAACCTTTACATTAATTTGGCTCGCGCTGTAACGATGTAAAGAACAATTCAACAAAATAAAAACAAATAAAATATCGAGTGTCTTTTACTTCTATGTAGCAAGGACATTAATTTGGTTCAAATATAGTGTTGTGCATGAGATAGAAAAATTCACCACAAAAAACAAATCTTATTCACATTTCGCGTAACAATATTTTTACCATTTTCCGAATTTAGTAATTTCATCTTAATTCCCCACGCCCCACACTCCGAAATTGGTTCTGCTGTCTGACGCATAAAGAAAATATCCCGCTTCCCGATTCGGCCTTCAGATAGTGTCAAGTGGGGCCCGGGGCCGGGAGCGGGCCCCGCCACCCCAAAGATTTATGCGACGTCACATAAATAACGGTCTGGCTTGCTAAAGACCAAATACGTAGTGAGATACGCAGGCCGAGCGCGGCGCCAATGGCAGATCGGCACAGAGACACTTCCTAGGACCTAATCCGACCCTGCGCTGATTCGGTTTCATCTAACTTTACAACTGTTTTAAGTGCGAAAACTTTGTATTATGCTTTACGTTCTTTGGCATAATAATTTACCAGATTTACTACTCGCTCTAAGAAATAAATATCACAAAAAAATTATCTAATGATTTTACTGAAATCTCTTGATGGAAGCTCATTTTTAATTATACTTAAATAAAAATAAAAATTAAGAATTACTTCCACTTTTGTCTTTATTTCGACAAAGGCCAGTTTCGCCAGGCTCGGTGACATTGACCTGTCACTAATCTGTCCATGCCAGCGACCTGGCGAAACTGGTCGCTGTTCAAATAAAGACAAAAGTCTAAGTAGTTATTTTAAAACATCGTTTTATTTAATTACTCTATTAAAACATATTTATGAAGAAACCAGCGAATTAAAAATAAATCGGGCAACGAATGTACAACACTTGAAAGATGCATATTGGTATAACATATTTTTATAGACATAAACAAGTACCTACTACCAAAAATAAAAAGTTCTTACGCACAAAGACATTCTGTACAACATCTCTATTGTCTTAGCCGTCATTAGGAGTCGGTCCTCCTTGTCCACAGATTCCACACTCTTCGATCCTGGCTCTTCAAGTCGCTGGCGCTAAGCTCCTCCCTCATGCTGGTCCACCGCATTGCCAACGGGCGTCTTCTTCCCCAAGATACGGTTGGGTCCTGTACAAAATAATGAAAAATATATAAATATAATGTATGGAAGCGAAGCATGGAACTGGCAAAAGAGGGATAAAAGTAGTATAAATGCAGTAGAAATGAGATCTCTTAGACGAATGTGTGGATACTCTGTGTATGATGGAGTGTCGAATGAAAATATAAGATGTGAATGCGGTGCGAATGATGGTGTTATGAACAATATAATGAAAGGATTGTTAAGATGGCTTGGACACATGGAAAGGATGAATGCAGAAAGAATGGTAAAAAAATTATATGTTAACGATGTAAATTTAACGAGGAATCAGAGAAATCGACGCGCGTACATGACACGATGTATGAGTGTTGAGGAAGCGAGAAAAATGTCAGGAAAGAAAAGTATGACAGTCCATCCTTTCTACCCACCCCTTCGGGGAGACGGCGTGATGGTTAAATAGTTAGTTAGTTAGTAGGTATATAATCCATTGAATTTTTTTTTTTAATTCACAAAAAAATAAATAAATTACCAATTGAAAAAAAAATACGAAACGAGTTACTAACAAATTTAATGTGAGAGTTTTCATTAGTACAAATCATGTCTACTAAAAATTTAAATATCTAACTTTTGTTTTAGTGTGATCTATATGGTAGTATCACAATAGTACACTAAGTGTATAGTATATTAAACGTAGGGTTGTTCACGACCATAACTTAAGCCAAGCCAAACGTAAAGATATTTGAAATTGGGTCTCCTCTCCATAAATCAGCGAGCATATTCACTTCCCTTCAAGTCAGAGTTTAAAACATCCCAAACGAAGTGGAAATTCTTTTTGTTTTACTGTTATTGGCGACCGCCATTTTTATAATTTGAGATAATCTCAAATTCTTACCCAATAATAAAAACAAGATTTCTAACTAGATTCCATCGTGATTCTCGATAAGATAATCATTATCACTTTCTAATATAAGGGTTGGCACTAGAACTCCATTTTACAGTGTATAAAAACACGTGATGTTTTCATTTTATAAATAAATAAAAATAATAATAAAAAAACATATTAATGTTAATGAAAAAACTTTGTTAATGTTGACATCATCAGGTGTTACAATGTAACACATCAGGTGTTACATTATCAGGTGTTATCAGGTGTAACATCATCAGGTGTTACATTGTAATCAACATTGGTTGATGAAACAGCTGTCAATAAATACAATTGTGATATAAAAACAAAGTTTTTTCATTGACAGTTATAAAATTTTAAAGTATCATAGTGTTTCGGCCAAAACAATGGACTATTTAAAAAAAACATAGTTAAAACGATCATAAAAATATATGTAAGAATCTTAAATATGAACATCTCAATTATACGGTAAAATAAACCTAATTTAATATTTAATCCTTTTTATTGGATCCTTATTAGCAAGAATATAAATTATAAATGGTTTATGATGAAAAATCGTGTGATTAACTATATTTAATTACGGTAGGCATTATAGTATTACACCATAATTAAAAATTAATTTACAAACAAAAACAAAAATTCCTTTCCAAATCAAAAAATCATTATTTGCTTTAAAACATTTTGTAAATCGATCGCAACATTTCGTGGAAAACCCTTCAAAATAATACATAATATTTAGGAACTTCCATATACGAGTACTTAGCAGCACATTTAGGTACATTTGTATAGTCTTTGTTTGTGTGTAGACACCATTACTTTTACCCGTAAATCTTTCGCATAGAATTGGATAATCAAACCGCACAACGTTTTGCGTTTTCCCATAGTAAAAATGAATAATGTGCTAGGTGTTGCCAGCTAATATTTATGTAATTGTAACCGCACCCCCGCGCCATTGTCCCGCCCTGGCAACACTGCCGCTAATTGTTCGGAACGAATTCTACGATTGGCCCGTCCTGTTGTTGCTGAATTCGACTCGCTGACGGCGATTCCTAGCCATGAAATTGGTGTTTTCAAACACTGGTTAGGGACGATCCGTCCTTCCCTTACTAGAAACATATTTAAACTATCGCCTAATTGTATGTATACCATAAAACACAGAAATTAATCCCCTACAGAACGAAGAGAATCAAAAAATGATTAGTTATATTGTTTAAATTTTAACTTTGTCTATTTATCTATGGAATATATTATTCCACGTGCACACTCTGTTTTATTTTGTTTTTGATGTTAATTGAATTCGATATTCAAAACATGAAAATATTTTTTATAAAACATAAGGACTATTTAATCAACGTAATGGACATATGTATATATGATATCTTAGAAGAATGCATGAACGTTATATTGAAGATCTGATAATTCCGATATAAAAGTATTTTGAGTATTATGAAACATGAGATTAATTTGACGGATGGAAAACATACATGTGAAGACAAGGAGACAAAACGATGTGAATGCAGAAATTATTTACAGAAAAAAACACAAAAATATTAGAAGTAATCAAATCAAATCAGTTTATTTCATCAACAAACATTACAAAATTAATTTTTAAGGCATCTATTGAGAACAGAAAAAAGAGAGAAGAAAAAAAAACAGATATAGTATACTACCAGAAACGCATGAGAGTGGTACGTCACAACATAGGTACGTGAATAATACGCTTGATTGACTTAAAAACATAAAAAAGCGGGCATTTGAAGTCCTTCTACTAGTCCTGATAATATTTTAATGTGAAGTTAGTTACAAAACGGTTTTTCTATTTTTGTATGCAATATTGACCACAATTTTTAAATATTAAATTTATATCTCCACCACTTTGAATTTAAAGGAAAGTTTCTGTAAGCACATATGCGTGAAACAGCTCATCCATCCTCCCTTTATTAATTGAATGAGACAACACAATATCTACAGCTTTTCTTCACCTTTTACAAATAGATTATGAATATCCCCATGCTCCACAAAACATTATATTTTACTATAACCTGAGCCCCAAAATGTACTGTTAAGTCATTGGAAATAGAGAAAATACTTAAAATTGTAGAGATTATTTAACTTCTCTAGCATCGTTTTTCAAATCAACAGTTTAAATGTAGGTGGACAGTTTAAATGTAGGTCTACTCGTATATGGTTGAAACGTCCATACGAAAATATAAAGAATTTGTATCCTAATAGATGAACCTTTGGAATTGTGGATACTCTGTATATGATAGTGTCGAATGAAAATATAAGAAGTGAATGCAGTGCGAATGATGGTGTCATAAACAAAATAATGAAAGGATCATTAAGATGGTTTGGACACGATGGTAAAGAAGTTTACGATGGTAAAAAAAAGTATATGTTAACGATGTAAATGGAACTAGAAATAGAGGAAGGCCGAGAAAAACGTGGCACGATCAAATTTATCAAATATTGAATGTCGGCCACGTGAGGAGTCAGAGAAATCGATATGCATGCATGACACGATGTATGAACGTTGAGGAATCGAGAGAAATATGTCAATAAAGAAAAGTGTGGCAGGCCATTCTTTCTGCCTACCCCTTCGGAGAGACGGCGTGATGGTTAGTTAGTCAGATGAACCTGCTTGTAACACCTCGGTGTTTCATCGTTATTAACTACCCACCTTTTCAAAAAATTGCATAAAATGTAAACAGCGGTTATCTGATTGCTGGTGTCACATGCAGCTCTCATAACTAAAAACATTGCCAAAACGCCCTTGAAATGAGCCATTCACGAAAACGACGCTATACAAATTAGCTTAATTATTATTATTATTACATTTTAAATCCGGAATAATCAATGTAGTATTTACCGTATTTATGTCCATCTCTGATGACTGCGATCGATTATGACTCGGGATCTGTATATCTTGTTGTTTGTGAAGAAATCAATCAACTTTGCAGTCATGGGCTCTAAATCTTCAGTCTTCTATTTATTCACCACTTAATTAAACCTGTTTCATCTTGGTCTTGGATTCTGTTAAATACAGAAATAAAATGAATGTTTTATTTAATTATATTACACTATTCAAGAGAATTACACATTTCACAATCATAAGAAAAATACACAATTGAAACATACAAATTTACTATATTTAAATATATTAGTCTGCCAGAGCTAAACATGATTTTGGAATAGTAATTAGTAATTTTGAGACATTGAAACATTGGAAGCAAAAATGAGGTTATGAATGCACGTGCAAATAATTCCACTCACAATTTGACAACTTTTCTTCTTATTTGCTAGTTAGCACCTGTCATATGCGTTATTTCAAACGCGTCTAGATATAATTTTAATCAAGATGCGTACAGAATTACATATGCAAGCTACTATATTTTGCATTATAAACACGATGACACAAAAAACATCAGTAAACAAAAGTTGTAAGATAAGATTGCGCAAGCATGGCGAAACACCTCGAAAACGAACGTTTTCATTAATATTATAAGAACATTTATTTTTAAGTAGGTACTTTGTAAATTCTTACCATTTCATCGTATGAACGATTCTACATATATTTTTTAAATTTATTATGGTTGCTAATTTACGAGTACAAAACCTGTTTTTTAATAATATCTTAACATGAATCTTTGCGGGTACACCTACTTATCTGTCCATCTCCTTAGATGGTCTATAAAAATTGTTGAAAAGTCTACATTCTTGATTCACAAATTAATATCTCCTTTTCTCACTTGGCTTCCGATTAATAAAAATACCGCAATTTTCGGATCGTATGAAACACACATTTTATTATTGAATAATCATTTAAACACTATCACAACACTTTACTATAATTTAAACTCGAACAAGTTTCGGGACACAGAAGCCCTTCGTCGGTGTAAATATTGACAAAATCGTTACATATTGGTGGTTGAGGTATTAGTTTTGTAAAACTCCATTATTAATTTATAATAGTTAACACGATTGTTTAGTAGTTTTACTTGGATTTAATTTATATAAATAACCTATATAAATTATCTATAATAAAAATAAAAATAACATATGGCGTCGAAGCAAGGTCAGACACAGTAAGGACCAAACAAGTTTTGAGGACTTCCGAAATGAAGACACCGAGGACGATAGCAGGCAAGACACTGAGAGATCGCGTGAGGAACACCAGAATAAGAGAGATATGTGAGGTTGAGGATATTATAAGATGGAGCAGACAGCGAAAAAGGGACTGGTACGGTCATGTTCAAAGAATGGACACCACCAGACTCCCCTATATTGCATTGCATAATCAACCTCATGCGATTCTATACAAAATAGAAGAAATCGGCAAGGGATCTACGGACAAAAAAGTTTGAAAAACTCTAGTCTAAACTGACAGTTGAACTTTTTTTTTATTTAGTATAATATATACTTACGATTTTGTGAATATTTACACTGATGAAGGGCTTCTGTGTTCCAAAACATTTTTGTATTTAAATATAATATAGTGTTATGATACAGAGTTTAAAATATTATTCAATTATGAACGCACAACACAGAATCATGACGAAATAGAAGAAACACATTTTTATTGTCTATGAGCCGAAATTGTAGAATACCTACCCTAGGGGCCTTTACATGAATATTTTTCTTATTTCCATCCATAAAGAATAGACGTGTTTAATTATAATGCAGTACCTACCTATAGTAAAAAATCTTTTTTTTATCCACACTTCAGACGCCTCAAAGTTGTTATTTCATATAAATTCCATTTAATAATACTAAAAAATGTTTAACATAAGGTGCGAATTTAATAATATGGGCAACGGTTCAGAAAATATAGCTCTTTTACATGAAACATAATTTTGTGCGCGATTTTGAAAAAAAATAGCCCCTTTGTACGGCATGGATGGCACAAAAACCTCTCGTAATGAATGTGTTCAATTTTAAACTAACTAACTTACCAACTATCACGCCGTTTCTCCAGAGGAGTAGGCAGAGAGGATGGACTGCCAGACTGCTCTATCCTGACATTCATCCGGAGTTCCTCTACATTCCTACTCATCTAAACAGACACGTCAAAATAACCTGGATGCAGTCTGCACAGGACAGAATGACATGGAAGCGAATGGAGGAGGCCTTTGTCCAGGAGTGGACGGGAATAGGCTGAGGAAGAAGAAGAAGAAGACTATACAAAATACATTATTTTACCTATTCTCAATAGATGCATTAAAAATTAGTTTTGTAATGTCTATTGATGAAATAAAATGATATGATTTGATTTGATTTGACATAAAGGCGGTACGAGAACACCATTGTGCACTGCCATCTTAAATTTTTTTAATAGGCTTTTGTTTGCGATGACAATTTTTTCCGTGCAGGTAATAGGCACAGTGGTAAAAATATCAACATATTACTACTTTTTATACGTCAAATCTATAATAAGCTTTCGTTCACTGGATAGTCCGTAATTAAGAATTGTACTAACGCCCGTATACCGACACGGGGCGATTTATAAAAAGGTATTCGCGTTTGCGCGATCTAATTCCATATTGCTTCTTTGTGGAAAATTTCAAAACATTTTCCATTTAAAGCACCCCCGCCCCGTGGGCTGGGGCGGCGCGGGTGTGGGGGAGCAGAAAAGAGAAAAGCTCGCGCGTTTTTATCTTGGACCATAAATTTTATTCGTAGCTTGATTTACTGCGGAGATATGGTGGCGCGGCCGAGCGACGCGCTCTACACCCCTATCGCAGACCTAAGGCCATGATTCGCATCCTGGTACCCTCGCCCACTGTCGTAGCGGGGCCCTTCGCATCCCTACTGAAATACTACATGACTAAGTATCTATTATAAAACAATTTATCCAATCAAACCAAATCAGTTTATTTACTCAAAAGACATTACAAACAGCATAAATGTTTAAGGCATATATTGAGTGCAGGTAAGATATTATACACATACAAGATAATACCAGGAACGCATTAGAGATGGTTCGACATTAGGAAGACAGGATACTTTCTAAAGTCAAGAGTATTTGTCCCCTGAACGTACTTTCACTAATATGAAAGACGTCTATCTCCGAGGAGACCGCGTTCAGCAGACTAATTATTGATCTTCCCACCAGTGTCACCAGAGGCAGATTGGTTCTAGCGGCCGGTAGGTAAAACAATCTGTGCTGTCGCTGCCGGAGATATCTATCGGGGACAAAAAGATTTATCCCGTTACTTACAATAAAACGACGAATTTGATTACCTTCGTGGCAGAGTGGTAAGAGCTCTGACTGCCTCTGAATGCTTCGCATACCGTGGATAGATTTCGTCTGCAATTTAGAGGTTTTGAGTATAGCCAATTGTAGTAGATAACTGCTAAAAGTCGTTAAGATCCGTAAAATTTCATATCTGGGTCACACTCTGCGGGGAGATAAATACAGTTTGCTCCAATCAATACTGATGGTAAAAATTGAGGGGCAGCGTGGTCCTAATAGAAGGCAAAAGTCTTAGCTGTGCAACATAAGAGACTGGACCGTGATGAACAATAAATAATTTTGTAAAACTTCATATTAATGCTGATAAAATTAAAGAATGTAGAGCGGAAGAAAGTATTATGAACAAAGTTATGAGAGGATCTGTGCGTTGGTTTGGACATATAGAACGCATGGATGGAGGAAGAATGGTTATGAAAGAATACGTTAACGGTGTGAATGGACTATAAAGTCGTGGGAGACCGAGGAAAACTTGGAATCACCAGATTAATCAAATTTTAAAGGGCGGCAATGTTAGAAGACGACCTTCGTGGCAAAGTGGTTACGAGCTCTGACTGACTGATGGCAGTGTGATTGTCACACTCAGTGGCGGTACTCCCATAGAAGCCCAGAAGCCCGGCTTGCGTAAGAAATTTTGAATCAAACCCCCCAAATCTAAGTAATCATGCCCCCGCATAAACCAACAACCCACCAAATCACCTTCCAACAATGTTCCTATCAGACGTAAGAGGAATAGTCACAAGAGCTGAACCTCTGTAAGTCAGAAGAGGTTTTGATTCAAAATTTCTTACGCAAGCCGGGCTTCTGGGCTTCTATGGGAGTACCGCCACTGGTCACACTGTCTTTGGTCTGGTGTAGAATTCACGTGACAATAAAATGGCAATAGATTGGCTACCTATCACATGAATGTCACGAGAATCAATATAATAACTAAAAAATAAAAAAAATTGTACCCACTAATTGGGTCCAAACGACCTGCTGTGTGCATAAAAAAAAATGTCGGAAGAATCGACTTGCGTGTATGACTCGCTGTATGAATGTGGAAAAAGCTATTGATCGAATAGTGTGGCGGTCCATTCTATCTAACGGTAGCGTGGCCGAGCGGTCTAAGGTCCATTCTATCTCTCGAGGGCCTCGCCGTCCTCATCGCGGCGATTTCTTAATATATGTATATTTTTTTGAGATTTTTGTAATGTTCTGTTCCCTTGACCAGTTTAGCGTCCGCTATATAATAACGTTGTGCGTACTCACGCCATTCCACATTTGTCTCCTCTGTTTCTCCTTTCATTTCCCGCTGTCATGTGTCCATGAGTCGACTTCCCATTTAATCCCGTGTCTTTTTTTAACCAACTAACCATCACGCCGTCTCCCCGAAGGTGTAGGCAGAAAGAATGGACTGCCACACTTTTCTTTCCTGACATATTTCTCTCGCTTCCTCAACATTCATACATCGTGTCATGCACGCGCGTCGATTTCTCTGACTCACATGGCCGACATTCAATATTTGATTTATTTGATCGTGCCACGTTTTCCTCGGTCTTCCTCTATTTCTGGTTCCATTTACATCATTAACATATATTTTTTTTACCATTCTTTCTTCATTCATTCTTTCCATATGTCCAAACCATCTTAATGATCTTTTCATTATTTTGTTCATGACACCATCATTCGCACCGCATTCACTTCTTATATTTTCATTCGACACTCTATCATACACAGACTATCCACACATTCGTCTAAAAGATCTCATTTCTACTGCATTTATTCTACTTTCATCCTTCTTTTGCCAGTTCCATGCTCTTTTTTGTCTTTTTTTTTTCCTTTTATATATTTTGTTTACAAATATTTTAAGTGTTTTTAGTGTTATCTGAATGTTAGGTGGGACATAGAGGAAATTAGCAGTAGATTAAATGTGGCCTGGTCCCTCTTAATTTCTTTTATACATTTTTTTTTCTAACGTAAGTCCCGCATGGACGAGGGACGGGCCTAGGGATTGAATGAGCGAGGCTGACGAAAGGCACCGTTGGCCTATAACAGCTTTGGGTAAGCGGTGGGAATCCTCTATGTTTTATAGTCCATTCTATCTACCAATTCCTTTTTCTTATTATCAAAAATTATTTAACTAACTAACCATCACGCCGTTTCTTCGGAGGGGTAGGCAGAGAGAATGGACCGCCACACTGTTCTATCCCTTTCAGAAATTGATTAATTTGGTCATGCCATGTCTTACTTAACCTTCCTTGACTTCTTTTTCCATTCACGCTATTCGAATATATATTTTCAACCATTCTTCCTTCATCCATTCTTTCCATATGTCAAAATCATCTTAATGATCCTTTCTTAATTTTATTTAGGACGCATTTATCCGCCTTACATTCCTTTCTAACTTCTTCATTGGATATCCTATCATATATTTTTTTGTTTTTAATTATGTGATTGCTTCATACATAAAGAAAATCTCCCTTGTTGGCTCCCCTCATTATGTATTCCTGCAAGTGGATAGCCACGCCACTGCTTGCTCGTATAACACAATACTTATGTACGAAACCGTTTACTAAAAATATCATTTTTAAATCACCGCGCTGCGCCGGAGCTTCCGCCTCCGTCTGAAGACGTTCCACTCCGCTCTGCTCTCCTCCACTCTTCTCTCTACTCTCTGCTCCTCGATCACGGCGGGGGAAACAGGGGGATTCAGTTACAGACTACTCCAATCGTAAATTCATCCTAAGTAGGGGCATAGATCCTGGGTAGATACCTATATAAATAAGAACACAGAAAATACCGTAATAGTTCATATATTCAAACCCCGCGGTACAGTGCTTTCAACTTTTCTATCGAGATATTAAATTTAGAACCACCAACGCCATCTTCTTCTTCTTCTTCGTCAGCCTTTATCGGTCCACTGCTGGACATAGGCCTCTTCCCTTCCCTTCCACTCGTCTCTATCTCCTGCCAGCCGCAGCCACATTTTCTCCCACACGGCAGTAATGTCGTCGGCCCACCTTTTTTGCGGCCTGCCGACGCTTCTCCTATTCTCCCATGGTCTCCACCTTATTATTTTCTGGGTCCATCTATCCTCACTCTGTCTCGCCACATGACCCGTCCATTGCCACTTCAGTCTCGCTAGTCGTTCCATGATGTCCTTTATTTTTGTTCGGCGTCTAATCTCGACGCCATATTGATTACAAATTATAGATTAGTATTGCCATACTCCATATAATTAATTTCCCGTTATCATGTTACCCTTAAAATTCATTTTTTTGTGACTGGTATACTATAAAAAACCTGTATATTTAATCAGACCATTTAAATAGTCGATTCTGCGACCATCAACTTACGTCTCTATACATGTTTTTATATGATTTATAAAAGGTTACACGTAAAAAATTACAATGCATGTTTTATGGCTAATATTTTATTTGCCAGTTGTCGTCTAAATAATCCAAAATGGTCCAAAATTGTCCGCAACAACAAGTCAACTGTTCATATTACAATAGTTGTTAGCATTAACTTTGTGGCGACTCGTTATAATCAAACTATCGTTTAGAAATGGTAAGAGTTTAACCAATGATGACTTTTAATGCCAACCAACTTCAAAATTATTCGTATTTTTATCATAATGATCGTTGAAGTAATCATCCAGATAAAGGTATGAATAGTATTGAAGTCGGTAAGCAGTTCTTCTTCATGTCAATAACAAGCTAGTTTTTTTTATTAATATTATTATTAAGAGTAACAAATAGCGATTTTAATATACATATAGGTACAAACACATATTCAACAAAACATGGACAATTTCATGCTACCACAAATATCGTATAGTAACTGACAAATGTATAAATATAGGGTGTTTTTTTAGAGGTATACAATACATATTCAAAATGAAAGAAAACACATTAAAATAATGTTAATGTCTATGATATAAGCTTTATTTAATGGGAATTTTATGCTATTATTGTTTAAATATGATTTCGGGCATATGAGCGCCACGGCTAGTTCGAATGAAGCGCAATCGTGAAATCCAATTTTCGACAATATTCGTCTTTGTGGATGCGCATTATCCACTAGAGTGTACGTGGTGTGAAAACGATCCATGGTCTTCCGAATAACTTGCTCGGATGGACGATTATGTCGACCGTAAAATGGACGTAGTGCACAATAAGTTTGGCGAACCGAACCATGATTTTCAAAATAAATTTGCACAATTTGCAAGCGCTGTTCTGACGTCAGTCTATTCATAGTAAAATGGCAAAACGTACTGACTACAAATCAACTGTCAACTTTCAAATTGACAGTCTGTAGAAACAATGTTGCCAGTTTAAAAACCAAACCTCTAATAAAATTACCCTATATACTCGTATAAGAAGAATAAAGTAACATAATATTTTAGTGAGTCAAAGAGAATAATATTAATACTAATAAAAATGAATAATTTAAGATGAAATCTTTTATAAAAAAGTTTTTAAAAAGTTGAGTAACATATTATAGTTTCATTCGCCCCAAAGGGTTGCTCCTACCATTTTTTAAAAATCACTTTCATTATCCTATAAACGGACGCACGCCGCGTCCAATAAAGGTAGCCCACTGTCCAAGCAAAGCTGTTATAAAAATAATTATACCTCTAAAATTAATCATCATATTTAGGTGAAATAAAAATCATTATCAAAATAAAAGATTTTTTATAATTTACAAAAGCTTTATTTGTAATTTTTCACATTTTATATAATTACACATTAAAGTTAAAGAATAAAAACATAATATTAAAATTAAACTATTTTTTTCGTATGCCAAATTTTAACGGCGTAATGGTTAGTTAGTTAGTTAGTTGTACTAGTAATTGTATTTTCATTTTGTTATTTTTTCTTGAATATAATAATTTTTGTAATAATTAAATAAAACGATGTATTTTAACTACTTCCACTTTTGTCTTTATTTCGACATTCGGTTTTGCCAGGTTCGGTTCAACATTGTTATATTTAATTATTATTTAAAATGAACTTCCATCAAGAGATTTCGGTAAAATCATTTGATTAATTTTTGTGTATTTTCGCCATAGAGATAATGTTGTATTTATTCGTATTCCAACTACACGCGCATTTATTACGATTTCACAAAAGTATCCTGATTTACAAGGGGTGAATTTATTGGTTTACGGTTTAACACGTAATGGATAAACAAGGTTAAATGCATGGAAGACGGCAGATAAGGAGGGGAGCAGAGGGGGCGAGGAGGCACCGGAACAGATCACATCAGATCTGGACCGTCCCGGATAATATCACTAATGTTTCATACTGGTAATAAAATTAGATATTTTCTCGTGGGATGATATCGAAAAAATATAGGTACTTATTTATTGTTTCCTAAACTTTTTCTTTTAGACCTTTGGTCTTTTTTTTAATGGCCGATACATAGAGGGCTCCCTCCGCTTACCCGAAGGTGTTATAGACGCAGCGGCGCCTTTCGTCAGCTTCACTCGTGCACTCCCTAGGCCCGTCCCCCGTCCATGCGGGACTTACGCTAAAAATATATATGTATATTTGCAACCAAGTGGGACCCAGACCACATTTAAGTTACGCTACTCTCCCTCGATGTCCCGCCGTACACACATAGCAATACAACATCAAAAGAAAATGCACAATTGATACATAAATAACATAATATGTAGAGAAAGAATAAAAAAATAAAAATAAATAAAAAAGACCTTAGGTCTGTTCCTGTAATCAGGCTGGCCTCTCTTGGGAGGTCGACTCCCAGTTATTCCTCCATCTCTTTGGTGGTCTTCCGAGGGGACGGTATCCAGCAAGAATCTGATGCGTCACAGCATGTGGGATTCTGGTGAGATCCATCCTCTGCACGTGCGCATTCCAGTATCTTCTTCGTAGTCTGACCCATCTTCCTGAACGATGATGTACCTACAGCTCTATTTGAAATAATTAATGCGAGTAATACCACCTCCTTCGACTGATATTAATGGGTAAAGTGGAGGGACGTCGGGGAGTTGGTAGAAGGCAGCTGTCCTGGCTGCAGAACATCAAAGAGTGGACAGGAATAACAAGAGTTCAGAACCTGTTCCAAGTAGCGCAGGATAGAGATGCCTTTGCTATCGTGATCGCCAACGTTGGGGAGACCTGACACGGCACCGAAAGAAGAAGAAGAATGCGTACAAATCTGTTTTCTTGAAGTTTTATTATATTTTATGGGGATGACATGTTTCACCTTTCTAAAGCATTATTAACATCTGAAAATTCCTTTGCAAAGCGAAATATATCATTCCCATTAAATATAATAAAATTTCTAGAAAACTGACTTTTCATTCGTATTAATTATTTAATATGGAGTTTTACATCAATGTTCATGAAACAATAAATACAATTTTTATTAGAAATAGAAAAGGCAATGGTAATACGTCGCCATCTATGAAATTTTGTGAGAAAACTCAACTGGTAAAACTAAATCACGCTCGTCTTAAATTATATTACAGATCACCTTCCAAGGGACCGCGGCGGGTATCATAATTCTGATTTATGGGTGTAATAATTTTTGAATAAGTATTGGAGTAACATAATCCGTACACAATAACAATACAAACACGTGAGCAGGGGTAGTTGGGCGCTAAGTTTTATGATTTAAGCCCGGCGACAGGGGGCGGTTATAAATGATATCCCTGATAAAGTATCGTGGCATCAGTGGCTTATCTCCCGGACACAGGAAGGGGGCGGGTCGCCCGTAACCGCATTCTTACACGACTGATCATTGCAGAACCATAGACACTGCTCTTCATATTCATATCAATACTAATGTATTCTTCTTCTACTTCATTAGTGTGAGCCTTGTAGCCTGTTTTTTAAGACGGATTAGCCTCCTACAAAGTCGGTTTTCAAGCTGATTTGAGGCTCTGTTGAGAATCCCTATGTTCTGGAACAAATTGTTTTTTATTCCTGGTGGTTTTCTGCGACAACGCCGACATCAATTCGGTACTTATTTGGTAAAAGGTCCCAGATGCGTTTTTTGTGAAATTTAGTTAAATATACCAGTATTATTTTTGCACACTTTATGTTTTGACAAAACGTTAGAGTTGTTCTTTTTTTATTACATTTTTTTATGTACAATTGTATTTAACCCCTATTTTTTTTAAATATATATATTTTAAAAAATTGAATTTAGTTACTGATATATTTGTAGATAACGTTATGCTACGTAAATTGACATTTGAAATAAACAATTTGGAACACAAATAACATTTTTATAAATAATCAATCAATCCTGTAAAATTCATAAAAAAAGCAGTTGGGACCTTTTGTCAAATAGGTACCGAATTGTTCTTTGCTACCAACTTGCCTTTAGTGATGCTAGTAGGAAGAGCAATTCGGACGTTGATTTTAATCGTCTCGGATTTGGACATTCTCGACATCTCGGATTTGGACAATTCCCTTCCTACTGGCATTACCAAAGGCAGGTTGGTTCTGCGTGACGGAGCAAAGACAGGTATACTGCATTATGATAGTATACTGTAGAAATATTTCGAGATAAATAAACTAATATAAGTGAAAAACCTTCCTCCATATAAACCGAGAGAACTCGGAACAACCGGTCGTTCTCCGATGATAAAGGTGTACACCCTTTGACATACGTAGTAACTACTTACTTACTTATCAGCCGTCTGCCGTCCACTGCTGAACGCAGGCCTCTCCCAAAGCACGCCAGTGTCCCCTATCCATCACCACTCTCATCCATCCACGTCCAGCAATCCTTATAACATCTTCGGTCTAGCGTTGTAACAAATAGAGTTTTAAGGATTAATTGTATCTCAATAGAGACGAAGATGTAAATTGTTTTTTTTTTAAACAGATTATGGTGGCCGAGGCGTTTACAGGACTTATGACCTGTCATTGGTTGGGTTAAGCGATCGCTTTATGTTAACAACATTCCCCATTCCATCTAAATCCAGTATTTGTCTACAAGTATTTGTATACATTCAAAAACAAATAGAGTTTTAATTCATAAAATTTCGGCGATCTAAATGCATTATTTTACACTGATTTAGTAATGAGGAAATCATCCGCAAATGTTTTATTCGGTGTCGCGTATCGTTAAGATATCCATATCGATCCAGGGGGATGATTAGCCCGCCACGCGTGGCTCCGCTAATCGGCGGGTCGCGTGGCGCCTTATCTACCCGGACACTCCCGATACCGATACCCCTGGTCCCTGCTTCCCTTGCCCGTCCACCGCCCCTACTCATCAATGCACTGAAGAGTATAAAAAAGATTTACAGCACCATTCTAGAAACCATTACACCTAGAATGAAATCGTGCAGTACTTATGACAAACAAATTTTAATTTAAAATAACGACATTTGTTATTTTTTATAAGATGTCAGAATTATATATAAGTATTAAATTAATGAAGTGCAGACGAAATCGTTATGAACAAATGATTGGATCGCTTAGACTGAATGCTACGTGGAAAGAATAAATTAAACAAATGCTGAAGAAAATATATGATTTTCTTCTCTGTTCGCCATACTTTGTGTTGTAGATGTTTCATATTTTTGTTTTTTTTTATTATGTAGGTACTTTGTATACAACACTCACTTTTTAAACAAATTAAAATTAAATATCAAATATGTTTCGGACTACCCAGCCCTTCCTCAGTGATATAATATAGATATTTAAAATATTATTAAATTGGTTACAAATATGGTTAGTTTTTGATGATGTTATAAATGCGTTTTTTTATATTAGTATTTCCTTGTTTAGTTTTTATTACATATGTAATTAATTTATATGTTAGTTTTCTCTATTCCTTTTTTCACATAATTATTATGTTTAACTTCAATGTTTCTCACTATCATTTGTTGATTGTTAACTATTATTTTTAATCTGTGGTAGCATGTAATTGGCCTTATTTTAATTATTCTGAATGTTTCTTTTATATACATATGTTATTGATATCGCTGTATGTTACCCTAAATAAATAAATAAATAAATAAATGTACGAGTATATAATTAATATTTGTTAATTTAATTAATTATGTTAGTCAATGATGTTATTTTTAAATGTATCTATTGTTTGTATATAAATATGTAACTTTAATGTATTATTACTTGTATGACGTAACACTCCATGGTGAACGTGTCAAATAAATAAATATAAAAAAATAAAATAAAATTATGTTACACCTGAAGATGGAGGTATCCTCCGAAACATGTCGTTTCATTTTATATTTTGTGGATTAACAATGTTATTTTCAATTTCCTAAGTGTAATATCTGGATTGAAGAAGCTGGGGAATGGAGAGAGATGGCCAGAGACAGAAGTCAGTGGAGGACCGTTGTGGAGGAGGCGTCCCACACCGGGATGTAGCGCCGGGAAATGAATGAAGTGTAATATCTAGTATGTACAATAGTTAAAGTTTACATTTGGTTCATTCAAATGAACGATATGACCGTATGCTTATAATGTTCCATGCACAGCGTATCATATTGCCACTAGTAAACGTATCACACTTTAAAATATCAATCGATATTGGGACTTAACCATGATTTCATTGTAACGAATACCGATTCTGCCGCAACAATGGCACGAGGAGCGGCAGGCACCACTGATCGCTGATCACCCCTTTTCAGATTTTCGCGCCACAATAAAAAGCAGATAAAGACTGCCTCAAGCCCGCAGCCTGGAACCGGATACACGATGAACCAAAATGTTTATTATTATTCAATGTATTCAATATTCTAACTTGAAACACTGTTATGATGTATCATTATTTATTTAAACTAACTAACCATCACGCCGTCTCCCCGAAGGGGTAGGCAGAAAGAATGGACTGCCACACTTTTCTTTCCTGACATATTTCTCTCGCTTCCTCAACATTCATACATCGTGTAATGCACGCGCGTCGATTTCTCTGACTTCTCACATGGCCGACATTCAATATTTGATTTATTTGATCGTGCCACGTTTTCCTCGGTCTTCCTTTATTTCTGGTTCCATTTACATCATTAACATATATTTTTTTACCATTCTTTCTTCATTCATTCTTTCCATATGTCCAAACCATCTTAATGATCCTTTCATTATTTTGTTCATGACACCATCATTCGCACCAAGTTATTTAGTTTAATCCTTATTTAATTATAGGATTAAACTAAGTTATCTTAAATATAACTTAGTTTAATCCACAAAATATTTTAAAAAACACGACATTTTTCGGAGGATACCTCCATCATCAGGTGTAAAAATATAGAATAAAAAAAATAAAAAAAACATTTATGTTTTTATTATTTTATTACACCTGAAGGTGGAGGTATCCTCCGAAACATGACGTGTTTTTAATGTTTTCGTAATATAAAATGCAGAATTGAGGCAGCAAGAGCTACGTTTAATAAAATGAAATCACTCTTCTGCAATGATAACATAAACTTGAAACTCCTCCAGAGAATGATGAAATGCTATGTGTGGTCTGTTTTATTGTATGGATGTGTAACGTGGACCTTGAAAGTCAACTCAATGAACAGACTGGATGCATTTGAAATGTGGCTCCATCGCCGAATGCTCAGAATTCCCTGGACTGACATGGTTACCAATACCGAAGTCCTGAGGCGAGCTAGAGTTGACAGGGAACTGTTATCAACTCTCAAGGTTCGGAAGATTTCACATCTGGGTCATATACTGCGTGGGGAAAAGTACCACCTTCTCCAACTCATATTGGAGGGGAAAATTGAGGGAAGCCGAGGGCCCGGTAGGAGACAAATGTCCTGGCTGCGAAACGTGAGGGAGTGGACCGGCATCCGAAGTGTGGAGGAGCTGTTCCGAGCGGTGCAAGACAGGGACAGGTTCGCCGAGGTGATCGCCAACGTTGGGGGGACCCGAATTCCGCAGTGATAATGCCTTAGCGTTCAATAAGTTCATTATTTATTTATATCAGTTTGTCGCGACAGGTGTTGCGCCAACCTATATTGACTTCATCAGGTGTTACAAACAACTGTTCAACTCAGTTGTTTGTAACACCTGATGATGCCGACATAGTTGGCAAAACACCTGTCGCGACACACTCATACGAATAAATCCTGATACGTAGGTAAAGTATTTCAAATTTAACATTTAATAATGTTAAAGTATCATTGGGGTTCAAAAGGGTAGTAGGGCTACGATGGGGTATGTTTTGCTGGAAAGTATGCCCCTACAAAATGTCGTAAGGCGCCATGTTGCATTTACAACAGCAACACTACTATCAAGGCCAACTGTCTAGCGTCCACGAGAGGTCTTTTTAAAGACCCCGCGAACCCCGGGCATATTACTTAGTGCTATAGCAGATAGAGAGAGGACGAATGGCGAGCTTCCAGCGCCATAAAACTGGATACACCCAGCTAAGGGAAGGTAACCCCGACAGAAAATCCTCCAGAGAAAGCAAGGGGATACCACTCTGAATATTTTCCCCCAGGTCATCACTATGACAAGGGTGATAGTCAACGTTGGGGAGACCTGATAGGACACAGAAAGAAGAAAGTATCATTGTTTTCGGGTAAACTATAGATTATTATTCTATTTATTAACAGAATAACATTTTCGGCCGCCAATATTTTTATCAAATGTTGGATTTTAAATAAAATAAAATGACATATTTTTTACTAACTGGAGTTTACAATTAATTCGTGAACACCGTGTAAATACAGGAGACACAACGTGTAACTAACACCGTGTAACGTTGCGTTACATTTCGTTGCATTTTCGCTGATGTAGGTCTCTCTATGACACTCGAAGACAATGGCCTGTTTGACAAAACGGTCCAGAATGCTCTTGTTCCGAGGCCCGCCATTGTTTCAGCTCCATCGAGTGAGCGCTGCATCTGCTGGATTGTTATTGGCTACCTCGCTTTCTAGATAACTCTGACTAACGTAACTGAAGTACATCCTAAATACGCGAGGGGATTGGCAACGGGAAAGTCGTGAAAGGAAAGTAACGCCGTAAACATAATAATATTGTATCAAACTGATTAAATCTACGTTTTTTCGAGAGATTAACGAATGTATACTTCATTTTTTTAATGTATACGAAAACTTGTAGACAAATACTGGATTTTACCCATTACGGGTTAATCGTTAAGTATTAATTGTATCTCAATAGGACAATGCTTACATCTAGTCTCAATAGATGGCGCTAGTGTAGATTGAACTAAAATATGTTAAATGTTTCTCAACATGGTAGCATATATACAACTTTCAAAAATAATTGTCAGACGTGGTGTTCGTAAGAAGGGCGGAATGGGGAATGTTGTTATTACATAAAGCGATCGCTTAACCCAACCAATCATAGGTCATAAGTCCTTTAAACTCCTCGACCACCATATTTTGTTTCCAAATAATTTACATATTCGTCTCTATTGAGATACAATTAATTCTGAATGTATACTTATTAACTTATGTATTAAACGATTTCCAAAAAAAAAATATTTAGCTATTGATAAACAAATATGGAAAACAACGGAAACTACCAAATTAAAAAAAAAACACATTGCGTCCCAAGAACCAGCAAAGATATTAAACCTGTCCGGTAATGAAATTTTTGAACTCAACAAGATAATAAGGAATCAATCCCAAATCATAGAGTATAAAAATTCAATACATTTTTACTCAGGAACTACTACAAAATATCATTATTAAGCGATTTACAGGGGAAAATAAATGCACTTTCATAAATATTTAACCATCGATCTATCAAAACAGATTATTAATTTATTTAACCCAATTGGATTTTTGTCAAGCTAAATGAGAAGTACGAAATCTTCTTTTTCTTTTCACATAAAATTTATCGAACTTAATTTTTATCGAACTTTCGTATGAAGCGATGATTGTGATGCATTTTATGTAGGTAAAACCGCTAGAAATTTAAACGTAAGGGTAAAGGAACATCTCAGATGTCTAAATTGTAACGGTTTCTCTGAGTTCGCCAATCATCTGTTAGAGACAAACCACAAATATCTTAAATATTCTGGCCTGAAAATGCTTCACAAAATTTCCCCGGGTGTACAATTAGATAATTTGGAAGCGTTAGAAATTAAGAAAGCCCTTAACAATAATCTTCCCTTAAATAATAATCAAACTAATCTTTCTCATAGTCCCATTCTAGCAATGTCCCCCATTGAAAATAATTTTAAATATTCCCATAAAAATTAAAAATAGAACTTCCCTGCCCGCCACTAAAATCTGAATTAGAAATTCTCCATAATTTTTCCCTAATGAACATGACTCGCCGTCTTAACAGTATATTCGTCCCGCGCCCACTTTCTCCTAGCTTTAGTATTTTTTTATAGAATATGTGTATCATTTATTTCTGATTAAAATGTTTGTTTCTTTTTGTATTCATATTTTTGTGTATAATTTATGGTTAAAAATTCACAAATTTTTATATATCTGATTGATCGTCAATTTCGTTGGATTATTGATGTTAAAACTAGACACAGGGAAATGTAAAAAAATATAACATTATGACGCCTTCACTGAAAGCATCGTTTCGGCGGCAACCAATATTTTCAAATTTTATTCATTTATTTTGATAAAATAATAAACAAAAAAAACATGAAAAGACTCAATATATACCCCTAAAGGTTTGTATGTGTTTTTTCCTTACATGCACGGCCGCCTAAATGAACTGCACACCGCGCAATATGTAGATACTTGTGGTAAATATCCGCCCGTGCTCGTGCCAGAGTGTTCGGACACCTGATCTCTGGAGGACTGACGGATGGTGACGAGGTGAGAGGTGAAGGAGACAAAGGACCAGAGAGGCCACACACCCGGCCACCGTGGTGCAACTGTTGACTGGACCTACAGCAGAATGTTGTGTTTAAGTACCTACCATGCAACCAACGGATTTGCAGAGCACAGAATTCTATTTAGATAAAAAATCTTGCGAGTAGATACTGACTTATTTATTTTTTATACTCTACTATGATGACATCTTACGTTAAAAAAAACACTACTTGCATAATATATGTTTTCGTATTTTTAAATAGTGTCCATAGCAATCCGAAGTAATCATTTTAAGCGTAAATTAATATTTTGTCTAGCTCCGAAATATCAATTACGCCAAATTATTAATCGTAACAAATGCATATACTTGTATAGTGCTGGAATTAATTACTGGATCCAAGATAAAATTGAAGGAAAACGAAGTGTCGATAAAAGAATAAAATCGTCGATAGAAAACCTTCTAGAATGATTCAGTTGCAGTATTACATTCTTGTTTAGAACTGCTGTATCCAAAGGGTTAATAATCGTAATGTTTTCCAACCTCCGATAGCAAAGGAACAAGAAGAAGAAAAATAAAATATTTAAAAAA
Organism: Lepidostoma basale; assembly: GCA_022606425.2. Classification (NCBI taxonomy): domain Eukaryota; kingdom Metazoa; phylum Arthropoda; class Insecta; order Trichoptera; family Lepidostomatidae; genus Lepidostoma; species Lepidostoma basale. The sequence continues at coordinate 341,331 of JAHDVF020000177.1, forward strand.
ACGAAACTATTCATACATATTCATTATTTCTTGAACACTCCATATTTATATTTTAATATGGATGAATAATAATATGAAATTAAGTTTTCTATGACTTTTATTTCAGACGGTAGAGATGAGGTCCCTAAGACGTATGTGTGGTAAAACGATGTACGACAGAATCTCAAATGCTGATATTAGAAAGGAATGTAGAGCGAAAGAAAATACCTATTATGAACAAAATTATGAAAGGATCGCTGTGTTGGTTCGGACATATGGAGCGCATGGGTGAAGAAAGAATGGTTAAAAAAGTATACGTTAACTATCTAAATGGAGTACGGAGTCGAGGTAGACCGAGGAAGACATGGCACGACCAAATTAATCAAATTTCAAAGGTTGGTCATATCAGAAGCCGGAAGAATCGACGTACGTGTATGACTAGCTGTATGAATGTGGAGGAAGCTAGAGAGGTATGTCAGGATAGAGTAGTGTGGCGGTCCATTCTCTCTGCCTACCCCTGCGGAGAAACTGCGTGATGGTTTGTTGTTGTTGTTGTTTATTTCAGACATTTGATATTGCTTTATTTTAGTTTCGACCGGTTTCGGAAGTTTGCTGCTAACTTCTTGTGATCGCCAACTGGCCGAAACAAATAAACAAATAGAATAAAACTAAATATTGTATAATATAAGATATGTTTTTCATTAATTTTCATTAAATGCTTGCAATAATAACATTTGAAAAAAATACCAAACGTATATTTATAGATATTTTTGGGCTACTGATACTTCGCTATGTTATAAAATACCTTTTGTTTTGTAAGTAGTACGAGTACAAATAATTCTTGTAATTAAATGAATTGCAAGATTAAAAATGTAATTATTTAATGGGTGACAAAATCCCCGCTAATCCCAGTAAAATATACAACGGTGTTTGCAGTCCAGCTAATGGCAGCAGGGTGGGGCAGTCGGAAGGACTTCCCACGAGGATAGTGTGATACTAATAACACGTGTAAAGTCCTTGATGGATCACCACCGCGTGCCACACAAATACACAAATCGCCCCCAATGACAGAGCTGGCGCGGGACATTGCAATCATCTTACACGCCTGATACTTTAACTAAACAACACTATTTTGAATGTATACAAATACTTGTAGACAAATACTGGATTTTACCCATAATTTTTTTTTTATAAGGATTAATTGTATCTCAATAGAGACGAAGATGTAAATTGTTTTCTGGGAACAGAATGTAGTGGCCGAGGCGCTTACAGGACTTATGACCTCATTTGTTGGGTTGAGCGATCGCTTTATGTTCAACATTCCGCATTCCGCCCTTCATATGACCACCACGTCTGACAATTTTTTTTGGAACTTGTATACGAGTATACTCGTATGCTTGAATCCTGCGCCTATCGTTACATTTTTTAGTTCAGCGTTTTAGCGTCATCTATTGAGATTGGGAAGCAATAAGCCGAAAATCTTTATTAATGCACTGTGAAAGTCTCTGCAAATCCCAGAAAACAATTTTAAACTTTGTCTCTATTGAGATACAATTAATACTTATATAAAAAAAGTATCCGCAATGGGTGAAATCCAGTATTTGTCTACAAGAATTTGTATACATTCAAAATGTTGTATAAAATAACTGGTCCAAGTTAAAAGCATAAAAATTGGAGAGACATTTCCAGGCGTAATCTAGTACTGTATGATTAAAATAAAATAACAAAACAGATTTCGCATACCTAATTTTAACAAAGACACACATCACACTGATGAGTTTTTTTACCCTATAAATAGTAACTAACCGTTCTTTTAATTAACTGTAATTAGGTACCTAACTCAACTCCAGCAAGAAGTTTAATAAACAATCAAAGAAATTATTTAATAATCATAGAACAAATGCACACAAAGGTTCGAAAAATCATGCAAACTAATTATAACAGTTGAAAAAAAGATCGTAGCACCTGATGTCAACAGAGGTTGACAAAATAGCTGTCGCGAAAAATAAGAAATAATTCTGATACCATAAACAGCGTTTTATATTTTAACAGTTAATAACGTTGAAGGATCATAGTGTTTCCGCCAAAACAATGGACAACTTATTAAATGGTGGTCCGACGCCTTGACCGTCCGCTGACACAGCGCGATTTACGTAAGTATGAATGAAGAGAACTGTTTTAGATCATTTGTTCTTTGTTTAAAATGGAGAATTTTCAAGAAAAAAGATAGGTTAACTGATTACTTATTATCTTATTCTAATTTGTGGTACATTTTAAAATCTATCGTGTGCTCACGAACAAATAAATTGTTATTTGTATTAGTTTAGGTCGTGTGACCTATCCTGGGATGAGGACGTCCAGCAATAGGTACCTCCATCTCTTCGGCGGGCTTCCTGGTAGTCTCTTGTTGCTGAGGTTTTCATCTCTGAGATTTTTGGAATTCCTGTATCCTCCATGCGGTCCACGTGATCTCTTCAAAAGCGCCTTCTATAAATAAATTTCAAATAATATTTTAAAATTTGTAGCATGTTACCTACTTACTTAGAGAAGGAAAAGCTCGATTCGTGTGTAGATATTTGTTATTTTTTATTATATCGCACGTTGAAAACAAAAGTGACACTCTACAAAAATCTCAATTTTTCAGTACGGTCATTTAAAGTTTTGCCTGCTAATTAACCTAACTAAAATCAACTAGATTCTGATAGAATAATATCTAAACTAGTATATAAAACAACAACATTATATATATTTCTACTCACATTAATACACACATTAATACTCACATAATATTGACCTCACAAAAACTTTAAATGACCGTACTGAAAAATTGAGATTTTTGTATAGTGTCACTTTTGTTTTCAACGTGCGATATTATCATTAGGTTTTATATTACTTAACTCATATACAGATATGTCTACCCTTATAACAAGACGAGACCTTTTAACCGCCCTACCTTCAGGTAATTTTCCGAGAAACGTGCAAAAAAAGCTGGTTTTTATTAATGAAATTTAATTATATATTAATTTTATTTTTTTATATTACGAAACGTCAAATACTCGGCCGCACACTTCGCCTGCCCCTTGTAAAACTATCATATTTATGAAGACTTGTACTCAAATGTTGTTGGCACACGCGCGTATCCCTAACAATTTGTACATTTTAAGTACATTACTTTTTCTCAAGCGCATACGTGATACGGGATAGCGCAGAATGGTACAGTCAAATTGAACGTATCACGTATGTTCAAATACGTAGGGTGGTTAAGAAGGTTCAAAAGTAATAGTTATTTTCCGTGAAACGTAATTTCGCAAGTGAATTTACAAAAAAAAACCCGCGTGCATGGTAAAAAACCGCCCGGAAAACAATTTATGTAAGCTCGCGTGACATATTAATATGATACTTTTAATAAAATATGTTTTAATAAATATGTAAAATACTTAAATAGCTGTCGCCGGCCCTGTGGCGCGGAGCGCAAACTTCCGAGGGGACGCGTCCGGAATCAAGCGGGCATAGCAATAATACAGCAGGGGGAAATGACTTTAGCACCCCTCCCTCGGTACTTAATCGGGATAAAAAAAAATCTGTTGGTACCTACAAGTGCCTAAATAAAGATAGGGCGTAGGTACTTGCAAATTTAAAGATATCATTTTTTTATAAAAGAGATGTAAAATTGTTTTTACTTAATTTTAACTATTTCTGTGGTACCTATGCTCAACAAATAAAATAACATAAGTCGGTGAGTAATATACCATATAAAAATATGTAAGTAAAATATGGTAAAAACATTAGATTTCTTAAAAATACTCAAAATATTTTTTTAAGAAATCTAATGTTTTTACTAAAATCTCATGGTGGATGTTCATTTTGAATTATTTATTATCCAAAATGAAAATATTGTTAAACGACCTATACTTATTTTTTAAAAGGCTCTTTTTGCCAGCGTAGCTGACATTTGAATCAATGATAAACTTATGGAAGACTTTTTTTAATAATCATAAAAAAAAAAAGTTTAAGTAAATTTTTATAACATGTCAGATCATGTAAACAATTTTATAATATTTTAAATATTTATCACTGAAGAAGGACTGGTTGTCCGAAACATGTCTACGTAATTTTTTTTTTTTAATATGAGTTTTGTATATACAAAGTATATAAAAAAGAAAAGGAGAAATAATCATTTTATATTAAACTCAAATAACTTGAATTCTTCTTGAAATTAATGATAAAAATTTGCATATCATTGGTAGCTAACTAACCATCAAGCAGTCTCCCCTAAGCAGTAGGCAGAAATAATGGACTGTCACATTTTTCTTCCGTGACATACTTCTCTCACTTCATACATCCTGTCATCCACGCAAGTCATTTTCCCAGACTTCTCACGTAGCCGACATTTAATTTTTTTTTATCGTGCCACGTTTTCCTTGGTCTTCTTCTATTTCTAGTTACATTTACATATACTTTCTTTAACATTCTTTCTTCATTCATTATTTCCATGTGTCCAAATCATCTTAATGATCCTTTTATTATCGTGTTCTTAACACTTTCATTCATACTGCATTCACTTCTTATAATATCATTGGCAACATCAATTAATGTATTATTAATCAAAATCCCTAATTATTATACTCGTATTATAGAGGCAGATGCACAGTAATTTTCTATTGATCACTCAGCAAAGAACATTTGTTTCCCAATCTGTGTATTAGTGTTTGTTATTCATACCTCATCTTTACAAATTTAATAACTTTAAACAATTAATAAAAAAGCAAATAATACCAAAATGATTTACCTAAGTTTAATAAAATGAGAGAAAGGTTCTCCCTAAAGGCAGAAACATACTATTAACACGCGACGTGGCGTGTTTACTCCCACCATCGGCAACACGTCGATCTAGCTCGTCTGGATCGGGTGGCGTGTACAGGCATGGCGTCGCGTCTGGTGTTTGTAGTGTGATTCTGTTCATAGAAAACAATACAATTTGATTCGACTCAACACGCATCACGTTTCATCGGGTGGCGTCGCGTGTTAATAGTATGTTTCTGCCTTAAACATTGATTATACTTTCCACCTCGAGAACACATAAAAGGGGATGGCACAACATAGTAAATTGATATCAGAATGGGATTTTGCAAGATTGTAGTACCCTCTAAGAGTCGTCGATAGACACAGTAAGAAAATGCAATAGCCAGCCAATTTGTAAATAAAAGCCTTCAAAGTTTTCACCGTATAAAATAAAACATAAAAAAACAAGAGCATGACGCGGGATTTGAACCGGAGACCCATCCGGCCAGCGGAATGGAGAAGAAAGACAAGTTCAGCCACATAAATGTTAAAGCCAGTGGTGAAGTTTCTAATTATATATAAGCAATGGTGGAAACTTTAAACTTTTTTCTAGAAATTGGTTGGCCATTGCCCTTTCTTACTTTGACTACAGATCACTCTTAGGAGGTACTACAATTCTGCAAAATCTCATCCCGAAGTCAATTTCCTGTGTCGTGCCCTCCCCTTGTTAGTTGCAAAAAAATTATGATTTAAAGTACATACCTATAAGCGTTCTTTACTTACTTACCTGGAGAATAACCCTGCAGGACGAGGTTAAGACAGTTAACCTTGGAGTGGTGTTAGGCATCAGGTGTGCAATAATCGAGCGAAGAAAAATTCTCACGCCTGTATGCACCACAGGAGTGTGACAAAAAAAGAAGATTAATATCAATTTACCTATCTGAACATATTTTTCATTGAGATATAGATATAAACAATACAAGTTTATATCATTCTCTCAAAGATAAAGCTATATTTTGAAAACATATTGAGATAAATTAACTCATACCAATGGAAAAAAAAACAGGGCCCAGACTGCTAAAAAACTAACGTTTTCATCAATATTACAAACTTCTTCTTCTTCTAATTCTAGTGTAGGCCTAGTGGCCTGTTCCTTAAGAGGAATTGGCCTCCTGCGAAGTCGACTCCCAGCTGTCGATTCATCTCTTTGTGGTCTGCCCGGGGGTCGTCTACCATGGGGCTGGCCGTGAAACACAATGAAGGGGGAGTCTGGATGGATCCATTCTCCTCGCGTGTGCATACCAGTATCTTCTGCTTTGCCTTCCCCACCTAACGACATCCTCGACCTCGCATATCTTCCTTATCCGTGTATTCCTAATCCTCTCTTGCAGTGTCTTGCCAGATATATTTCTGAGCGTCTTCATTTCTGACACTCAATTACATTGTTTATACAATTGACTTAATCACTATTATAATAACAAAAATGAATTGCAAAATACCCCATTTATTTAAATGTAACAAATTATTTAACATCCGATACATAGTTTAAACAAATACACACAATATAATCAATTTACATAAATTTGGTGCTTTACAATACATTTCACGCACTCTACAAGTTTATTCACTTCACGCCTTATGAGAGGTCCGTGTTGCAAACAAAAAATTATTACCAATAGCAACTTGGATGTAGGAATTAAATATGGTAAAAATGTTAAACAACCACTTTATTTATGTGTTCAGTACTTTTCCTATAGCACATATTTTGTCTTTCACTTTCTTTACTGTTGAAATTTCCTTCGAGTCAAATCCTGACTGCTTCATGTAAATAAGGACATTATTTATGGAGTTTACAGCATCTTTATTACTGAGGTAGGAAGTCGTCTCTTCACAACTTAGGGTGTGTGCAGGTAGATCCCTTTCTTGTTTAACAGATTTGATCATTGAAGAATTATTAATAACTGGATCATTTAAATTAAAGTTTATTTTACCGAGCGGATCTTCGTCATACGTCTTCTGGTCAAAGGCAAGAGTCCTTTTAGACTGGCTTTTTCTAGAAGAAGATGAAATGTTTGTATTGTTTTGCATTTTTTCCAAAGTTAAGAAGTTTGTGTCGTCGATGGTAATATTTGTATTAGAGGTATCTTCTACAATTTCGCAAATTCCATATCTCTTTTTAAACCTGGTTAGCCATCCCGTGGAAGCGTTGAATTTCCCTTCCAAGCCGAACGCTTCGTGAAAGTACTTGGCTTGCCTGACACACATGGGCCCGGATATTTGAACCCCAGCCGCTCGCTTCTGAACAAACCAATCCAACAATGCCACATCCACTTCTTCATATTTGGATTTTTTCATGGATTTACGTTTTAGAGAATTACTGCCTTCAAGACGGGAGACGAAATCTAACAGATTGGACTTGTTTTTCTTTATATCCCTCACGGTGGTGTTGGATATTCCATACTGATCACTGATATTTGTAACGGAAACACCATTTTCCAGTTGTTGAATAACATCCAGTTTTTCTTTGATAGTAAGTACCACTTTCTTGCGTTTACCTTCCATCTTTGAAATATTTTATAACTTCATTCAATACCATTCCTTTTGGATCATTTGACTTTATTACTTCTTCCTCCACAGGACATTACAATAAATAAAGTTTAGAAGTATGGCTATTCACTTGGTCCAAGAGACTTTAGGTATATCAAAGTGCTCTGTCAGACTATCCAAGTGTTGGTTGAACTTCTCCACTCGCTGCTTGTGCGTCATGGAAGCTTTCTGGGCTATTCTCTCTTTTTGCTAAAATAAAATACACAAAAAATTTAAACCATAATGTTGAATGCATTCTGATGATCATGAATCAAAGCAAATGAGAAAGAAAATATACCATTCCAAATAACTTGGATCACACAAGAAAGGTTTATTGTATTTAACAAATCTAAGAAAACAACAATGGTAGGTACAATAAAAAATACATTACTGATAGATAATAACCATAAGCAATTTACCATTTTATCGTGCATTTTCTGGAAAGCTAATTCAGCAGGTGTTCGTTTTGACTCGGAGATTGATTGCTTCACTTCGGACTCTACGACTTTGCTCGCTTGTTCAGCCAACTTTTTATCCTTATTCTTCTTCCTTTTCTTATTAACTCCAGAATCGCCTTTGAGACTTAACTTTCCTCGGGAGACACAAGCGTATTCATCCACTTCATCACCCATTTCGAGTTCTCATATCAAACTCGACAATAGCGAACACTGACAGCAACTCAAAGACAATAATGATTTTTTTTAGCGTACATAGATATTTATTGAAGTGAACTGGTCCAGTGCCATCTTGACATTATATCAAGCCGCAATGATCCTCTATATTGTCTATGGTTTGACTTGGGTTGAGGCCATGCACTTCTTTGAGTCTCCTAGGACTTCGTACCGGCCGCTCTCGTTTATCAAGTGTATTTCGATAAATTTTTGGGTTTTCTTACATTATTTCCGGTAAAATCTTTACGAGAATTCATAAAAGGTGTGAATATATATGTATTTGATAAGTCTGTGTTATAAATTTAAGTTACAGTTGATATATTTCCTGTTTTCAGTATCACGTATCACGTGTGATTTGAAATTTCGAAGTGAGTGCTTTTTGTGTTATTAAATTTAAACAGATGTGTTTTTGTGATAAAACCGTTATTTAATTAAATCAACGTGTACTTAGGAAATTGAAAATAGCTTTGTTTAATCCACTAATTATTAAAAAACACGACATGTTTCGGAGCATACCTCCATCTTCACTCTAACCTCCATAACATGAGCTCTCGTTTATCAAGTGTATTTCGATAAATTTTTGGGTTTTCTTACATTATTTCCGGTAAAATCTTTACGAGAATTCATAAAAGGTGTGAATATATATGTATTTGATAAGTCTGTGTTATAAATTTAAGTTACAGTTGATATATTTCCTGTTTTCAGTATCACGTATCACGTGTGATTTGAAATTTCGAAGTGAGTGCTTTTTGTGTTATTAAATTTAAACAGATGTGTTTTTGTGATAAAACCATTATTTAATTAAATCAACGTGTACTTAGGAAATTGAAAATAGCTTTGTTTAATCCACTAATTATTAAAAAACACGACATGTTTCGGAGCATACCTCCATCTTCACTCTAACCTCCATAACATGAGCTCTCGTTTATCAAGTGTATTTCGATAAATTTATGGGTTTTCTTACATTATTTCTGGTAAAATCTTTATGAGAATTCATAAAAGGTGTGAATATATATGTATTTGATATGTCTGTGTTATAAATTTAAGTTTCAGTTGATATATTTCCTGTTTTCAGTATCGCGTGTGATTTGACATTTAGAAGCGAGTGCTTTTTGTGTTATTAAATTTAAACAGATATGTTTTTGTGATAAAACCATTATTTAATTAAATCAACGTGTACTTAGTGGATTAAACAAAGTTATTTTCAATTTCCTAAGTATATAACTATGGAATTCCACAAAGTTAATGCCTTAGCGTTCAATAAGTTAAATCAATGTGTGTTATCAAAAACAAAATATTGTGTATTGAGATGTAATTCAAGCAAAATATTTCAATTTCAATTGAATAACCTCAAGTTTGCCATTTGCAGTTGTTCTTTCAATATAGATTAGTGATGTTGGATATTAAAAGTATAAATAATATATTTTTATTTAAATAAGTTACATGTTATCGTTTCGAATGTTATCATTTTAGATGCCTAGAAAATGCTGTGTTCCCGGCTGCAAATCCAACTATGCAAATCAAGGGGAATATGTCTCCGGATTCAAATTCCCCCTCGATGCCGAAATGTCCAAAAAGTGGGTGTCCTGCATTCCTCGAAAAAATTTAGTGGTCAAACGACATATGATTGTATGTTCGAAACATTTTCATACCAGTGACATCCTTACAGAGGACAAGTTTTCTTTTGGAGGTATATATTTTCTTCTTCCTTCTGTAATTAAAAGTAGTTTAAATATACAGTGATGAAATTGTGATGAAATAAAGTGAAATTATAGCTGTACTCGTATATTAATTTGAACATACATTTGAAAAAATACCGTCATAACTATATGAATTCGAATGTGCTTCAGATTTGCTATAGTTAATTTAGTAGGCACAATATGTAATGTTTTTATTTATTCGGTTTTCAGACCAAGTACACATCTTGCCAAAGAAAAGAACGCGCCTTCGAAATGGAGCAGTTCCATCGATTTTCCCAAACTTGCCTTCGTATCTTTCCAAGCCAGAGACTACTTCACGACAAGATCCTTCCCAAAGACGAGCTGATATTTTGAGGCGGTCTGACGAAGCAAACACCAATTGGCTCGTATCGGACCAAATTTCGAGGATGGAGGATATATTGAACCAACCGCTGAAGTTCAATATCAGGAATTGGGGATCAAAAATATTTGATGATCATATTATTTTATACAAATTAAATTTCAATCGTAAAGCTTCAATTTCACATTCCATTACAATAACTGATCAATTTGATATTAAAATATTTTATAATAATAATGAGTTAGATATAAAGAAATTTCTGTGGGTTTTGGGGAAAGACTTAAAATGTGATCGGTTTTCAAAACTTGAGAATTTGTTAAGTTCACTAGACAATACAATCATAGATTCACTAACAGCCACTGAAATAGTTAATGATGTAACAACAAAATTACAACAATTATATTCTGGTACTGAAGACAAAAAAATTTTACAGTTCATTGAACAACAATTAAGTTTATGGGTTAACTCAAAGAATAAATATTCAACAGAATTATTGATATTTAGTAGCTCAATGTTTTTTATGTATCCTGCCGCATATCGTTTTTTACGGGATTCTGGTTTGTTAGTGCTACCTCACCCAAATTACATCAAAACATTTAACGTAGGTTCTAATTGCACTGGGATAATACATAAGAAATATCTCCGTTCAACAAATTCTAGAATCTGAGAAAAAAATTAAACTTATGGGTCTACTTAAATTTAATTCTCATCTTTCGGGTGTTATTACCATTAGAGAAATTTTTTCATCTATGACTTCCATTGATGAAAACTCGGGAGACTTAATTTCAGATGAAGTGATTGATGACATATTGTTATTGAGCCATGAGGTAGAGATAGATGACCTATCACATGAAGTACTCGTATATATTTGCGGGTATGTTGCAAAAAAAATTACTGAAAAGTGTCAATGCGAAGGGTGCCTGGAGATTCTGACCTCTTCTCGTGATTTGATTGTAGATTATTCATCGAACGTATCTTATTTGGAAACCTTAAACCGCGGGGGGCTTAAATATCCATCTAGTCAATCTTTGACTGTTGGTCTGGTAGCTTATCAAATTTTCCAAACATTGATAACGGAAAAGTTTGAAGTCTTTTTCCAAAACTTAAGAAATCAAAAATATGTTTTGAAGACTTTAATACTGGAAAAATTAGAAATTGATAATTTTAAATCTGATGCATGCAACATTTGTAAATCTTCCATATTTTCACTTCTCGAAATGTCTACAACTGTATGGATAAATATTTTATTAAATAATTATTGTAAAACCAAAAATAATTTAAATTTAGAAATTAATCGAGCATCGAGTCAGAGCAATAAATATAGAAAATTATTAACACTAACCCAAATACAAAGGTCCAACTAATTCCTATATATTTTTAATTAACCTTTGCATGTATTCATGGCCTTTTTGTACATTGTTTCAGATCTACTTCTTGAAAGAAGAAGCAGCGAGTTGCAGACACTGGAACACAGCTTTATTTTATTTTTAATACTCCATTGTGAACGGCCGTTCACAATGGAGTTCTGGTCCCAACCCTAATGTATGGAAGCGAAGCATGGAACTGGCAGAAGAAGGATGAGAGCAGAATAAATGCGGTAGAGATGAGGTCCCTAAGACGTATGTGTGGTAGAACGATAAACGACAGAATCTCAAATGCTGATATAAGAAAGGAATGTAGAGCGGAAGAAGGTATTATGAACAAAATTATGAAAGGATCGCTGCGTTGGTTCAGACATATGGAACGTAAGGATGGAGAAAGAATGGTTAAGAAAGTATACGTAAATGATGTAAATGGGGTACGAAGTTGAGGCAGACCGAGGAAAACATGGCATGACCAAATTAATCAAATTTTAAAGGTTGGTCATGTTAGAAGTTGGAGGAATCAACGTACGTGTATGACTCGTTGTATGAATGTGGAGGAAGCTAGAGAGGTTTGCCAGGATAGAGTAAGTGTGGTGGTCCATTCTCTGCCTACCCCTGCGGAGAAACGGCGTAATGGTTTGTTTGTGTTTGTTTGTTCAGTCTGTCAGTTTTCTTTGCCGATTCTTTCTGACAGTACTAATAGAATCGGTAGATCGTAAAAACTCAATAAAATATATATTGAATACAAAAACATGTTTTCAATCACCACCCTATTCCTTCATTACACTCTTAATTTAATAAAGCTTCCATATGATATCATAACCAGCGATATTCATGTTCTTCTTCATCTTCTTATTCTTCTGATTGTAGATCTTGTGATCTGTTTATGCAGGATATCAACTTTCTTCCTGTGATGGAGACGACCAGCCTTCTCTCCATCTCTTTGGTGGTCGTTCTGGTGGTCGACGGCCCTCTGGAGTCTCATGTATCACGATATTAGGAATTCTTCCTGAATTCATTCTCTCAATGTGGTCCCTCCAGAATCATCTTCTCTACCTATTCCAACTCACTATGTCTTCAATTTTGCAGGATTTGCGAATTTCTTCATTGGTTATTGTATCTCTAAGAGTTCTCCCCACAATAAGTCGCAATGTTCTCAATTCTGCTACTCTTAAGAGATGTTTGGTTCTGACAGTGTCTGCTCTTGCTTCGATTTTGTTAGAATTATTCATGTTTGAGAGCTAGAAATGAATTTACTCGACAAAGAACCGAGGTATCTGAGATGGCTTAGAAGGTAAGCAGACTGAAATGGCAGTGAGCAGGCCATATTTGTCGGAGGACTGACTGGTGACATGCGTTGGGAAAGGTTTACGTTCTGCAGTGGACGACGGACAACTTATTAGTCTTGTTAACTTCCATTTCACACACAACAATTGCACATGCTTTAATATGTAAAAAATATTTTCTTCTCTTTTGGATGAACTATTTTCTTATATACTATTTTTATTTTATTAAATGTACTTTTTCACATTGGATTCCTAGGTGTTTTGATACTTTGAAATAATTCGTGTTGTCATGCAATTTCTGCATAAAAATTAAATGATATAATATTATTTTGCGAAACTTGGGTTAAAATTATATAAAAATATTTCTTTGAGATATTACAATGAACATTATTTTATTTTCCATATTTTTTTCCATCGAATCAGATTTATTAAAATAAGTAATGCACATGATTTGATTGCAGGCTCGATTATTTCGCTCGTAAAGCTTTATTAATAAATATTGAAATTTTATGTTTACTAGGAATGTCATGAAGAATCATTTGCATTCTTAAAATATATCGAATACAATTTAAAAAATAATTTAAAAAAACATCGATTCATCGTAACAAATCTGTATGAAAGGTACGACCGAATGACAGCTAAAGTGACAGCTGAGGCGATGGCCTCCTCCGTCGGCCACATTGAATCGAACCCTGCGGCTTGTTATTACGTCAAGATGGCACTGACTGGTCATAGTGAAATTTGTTAATAGACAATCATATCAAAGAATCTTTAAAACTCTTCTATGGTTGTCAACCGAATGACCAGCCAACGACGATTGTTTTTAGATTTCTGTTGCTCGCATGGATTCGTAAACACCCAATTATCGTGGAGATATTGTAATTTTCTTAAATTTTACAATGGGGTTGCTACAAAATAAGTCAAGTAGCATAAACAAGGCTTTATTATTCGGCTTTCTTTTTATTTTTGGTAAGAAATTACTTTTATTCTCATATGTTTACACTGGTCAACGCCCATTGTGCATGAATTTGTGAGTCATTTACTCATAAAATTCTTTACATTTCCTTATTTATAATTATATGTTATTATTTATTTAATATTAAGACAACTGAATACACATGTAACAACATATTTTTGAATCATCAAACAATCTTTCGATTATAAGTAAGAGTTTATAAATTTGTTGTGCTTTCATTTTCAGTATCAAGCGTTAGCTCCGAATGCCAAATTCCTTTAATTATAAGAGGTGCCTGGTTTTCCTGGGAAAATGGTAAAAGCACACTTACAGAGATTAACGCAGAGGAAATGACAAGAAGGTTATTTTTTTTCTCAAAATTTTGGTCAATCTCTAAAAGATAGCGCATAGTCAATCTCTAAAATATCTTATATTTTATTCCAGGGGTGTTTGCGTTACAATTCAAGAAGATTACCATGTGAACTACACCATGGTACTGAGACACTCGTCATGCTATTATTGCGTGAAGCTGTTGGTGCGAACAGTGAATGTGCTGGAGAAGATGGAGACACCCTGTGTCAACCTTCAACCGGGGGAGGAGCCTACTGTGGCCCGCGTCTGCAAGGGACTCAACTCTGACCAGCAAGTTGTTACCCTGTTTAGTGAGAACTATGTTCCAGTGAGGCTCACTTCATTTTGTTGCTTTTTTTTATCAACAGAATTATCTCCATATCATTGAATTCAAAAAATATATAAAGTATGCATATGTGTATCTCACTTAACAATATATATGAGTACATAATTATTGCACCTTCAGTAAGACAAGGGCACAATTGCACGTTTTGTAATTTTTCATTAGTGACTATTAATATTAAATAAATAATATTAATTGTGTTATTCTGGCTATATTGATCATACACTATCGCCCTCTGGCAAAATGAGACTGAACTTAATGAGACACTTTGTTCCTCCAGATAAAGGGATGTTTTTAAAATACATTGGCATACTTAACTCATTTTGAGAATTTTTTAAATTGTGCCCTTGTCTTACCGAATGTGCGATATATAGATACAAATTAGATATACCTGCAGGGCTTTCGCTATTATGTTTGTATTATCAAAAAAGCTTTTAAAAAATAACTTATTATCAAATGTATTTTGTTTTGTAATAAACATGCTTGAAAAGTTGGATTATTATTCAACCCGTTGCCTGTGGTGACGGACTTTAGTCAGATTAATATTTCTAGGGGAATCAGGATCTGAAGTGTGTGTTTATTGATTCTTTGATATTCTGAGAAGATACTGATGTAATTAATTATTACTATAATGATTTATTTGTAAAAAAAAAAGTGTTATTTTACTCTTAATTATAGAGTCACATTTGCTTAACAGTCTAAGAGTTAAAAACATTACAAAGCTAATGGTAATTATCAATCACAGTAAATTGCACAAATGTGGTATTAAATTAATTAATTTGAATATTTTTTAATAAAAAGTTACGTATCTTATAGACAAATGTTTTCAAATAATTTTCTTTACTACTGTTTTAAATTATCAAAATTATTTTATAAACTAAAATATTTTCTGCAGGTGAATTGCCGTTCATCGCTGGAAGGGGTTTGGCAATTTGCATATCAGAACCGGTTCCGTTTCACCGGGGAGTGTGATGCCCCCGATGCCCAGATTCGCTCCTGTCAAACAGCCGGTACTCAGTTTCTCATCACCAACCAGAAGTTCAACATTACCTATAAGAACTGTCTCGGAATGTCTGGAACATTCGATGGCACCGTTGAATACAGTTGTCTTGGTAATTATGATTTCTTAGCTATTACACCACATAAAGAAAAGGTATCAAAATTATTTTGATTACATTTATAAAACTGTTCAAACACTTAATTAATTTATGACGATAGGTCACATTAACTACATATGATACCAAAATATATATTTCAGGTGATTGGTTTGTTGGTAAAAATCATTTTTTCGCTGTGGCGAATACCAAAGAATCGCGTAAAGATGAAAAATATCGGTGCTTCCTCAAAAACAGAGATGATGATCTTTACATCGGAGCCTCTATTACGGCCGAGTGTAATGTACTTAAAACACCCGAAAAATCTCCCGAAAGGCTACGAATTACACCCGTCAAGGTCTGTAAATGATTATTATTTATCTTGTTTGTTTTAAAAAAAGTTTTTTTTGGTTTTAAGTTTTATTGAAATAATGAACACAACAATTGATTGTTTGATTTTTAATGATCAAAATTCTCTTTGTTTCATATGTATAAGTTTATTTTTATTAACATGTCCCAAAGAATGTATTAAGGGGGATAGCCACTGTGACGGATGAAAAAATAAGTGATTTTAGGGAATTTTTATGACCGGGATAATTAAGGAATATCGGGATCGCGTTTTAATTTATTTTATGAAGTACGCACTCAATATAGTTTATGTTAATTTTTATTGAAAAATATTAAAAAGTAACAAAGTTATCAGGGTTGCTGTAGAGTCTTAAAAATTCACGGTATCATCGACTGGGAGTCCACCAGTCTGTCGATGCCAGCGAGCCTGGTGAAACCGGGTCACTGTCGAAATAACGACAAAAGTGGAAGTAGTTAAAAATTATCATTTTATTCAATTATATTTTAATATTTGGTGTTACATAAAACAATTATGAGAGAGTTGTGTTGGAAATTGTTTATCTTATAAGTGGGGCGTTGGTTCACAAAAGATTTGGAACCTATGATCTAGAAGCAGTAAAAATGTTTCAAGAATATTGTACTTTCACTTTTAGGCAAAATGTGAATTTTAACTTATCATCTAAATAATAGATGTATAATATCTTCAAAACACATTGAAATAAATAAACTCGTACCAGTGTTGCAGTACACAGTGCTTTAATTCATAATTGTTAACTATTTTTCAAATTCATTATTTGGTTTTCAGTCAGAAATTGTAGAACCCGGATGCCGTTTACCACAGAACTTCTCAGGAGACTGGATCAACACAGCCAACATAGATGCTGATGTGTTCATAAATGAGACTCATATAATCGAGACTTGGTATCCCGATGAGGGCCGTTATAGGCGGACTATTTACATTTGCAGGTAACACAAGATTTAAGAACCGTTATCAATATAATGTTGTGGTTTATATTGATGAAGGCATTTGTTTTCAATTGATTACATTTCGTTATTCCCTAGCAAAGCAAAACATGTTACATTTAAATTATTAACTTATAGAATACTGAGTGAATCGAGTGAACAGAGATAAACTGTGGTCAATCTTGTCCGAATACGGAGTGAGCACAAAACTGATACGGGCGGTTGCTTCTCTCTACGAAGGGAGCACTGCCAGTGTTAGGGTAAATGGAGACATCACGCCTTGGTTTGATATCACGAAGGGTATTAAGCAGGGCTGCGTGATGTCTCCATGGTTGTTCAATCTGTATATGGACAAGTGTATGAAAGAACTTAAAGGTATAAATGCTGGTGCTAAGATGAGTGATTTATCTGTAAACTGTCTGCTTTACGCGGACGATGCCGTTCTCGTTGCGGATAGTGCGGACGAATTACAAATCTTGGTGTCGAGAATGAATGAGGTATACAAGTCAAATGATTTAATGATGAATGTCGGAAAGTCAAAGGTGATGGTTTTCGAAAGGGAAGAGCAAATGACAGTTTGTAATATAAGTGTGAACGAAGAGAACTTGGAACAGGTGAGGGAATTTGTTTATTTAGGTAGTATGTTCACAGCAGATGCCCGAACGGATAGTGACGTCGAAAGAAGGGTTGGTGCGGGTAACAAAGTGAATGGAGCTTTAAGAATAGTTATTGGAAACAAGAATTTATCAATGAAAGCAAAAACGGCCGTTCACAATGGAGTTCTGGTCCCAACCTTAATGTATGGAAGCGAAGCATGGAACTGGCAAAAGAAGGATGAGAGTAGAATAAATGCGGTAGAGATGAGGTCCTTAAGACGTATGTGTGGTAGAACGATATACGACAGAATCTCAAATGCTGATATAAGAAAGAAATGTAGAGCGGAAGAAGGTATTATGAACAAAATTATGAAAGGATCGCTGCGTTGGTTAGGACATATGGAACGCATGGATGGAGAAAGAATGGTTAAGAAAGTATATGTTAATGATGTAAATGGGGTACGAAGTCGAGGCAGACCGAGGAAAACATGGCATGACCAAATTAATCAAATTTTAAAGGTTGGTCATGTTAGAAGTCGGAGGAATCGACGTGCGTGTATGACTCGTTGTATGAATGTGGAGGAAGCTAGAGAGGTTTGCTAGGATAGAGTAGTGTGGCGGTCCATTCTCTCTGCCTACCCCTGCGGGGAAACGGCGTGATGGTTTTGTTGTTGTTGTTGTTGTAGAATACTGAAGTTTTCGTCAATATTTCGTGTTTTACATTCTTCAAGAACCAATTATGAGTTATAACTTGTTGTTTCTTGGTCATAACTTGCTCTTCTTCTGACTCAATCTTGTTTTATTTCAGAGAACAGCGTGACTCTCGTATCATGATGGCTCGATTGACTGTAGATGGATGTCAAAAAGATTATGTTTGCTTTGATTTTGTTCCGCAACATCACAATGTAATAAGGTAATTTAAGCATATCTGACTATTCTCACTTGCTTTTTCTTATTATAAGATTAAAACTAATTGTTAACTCTAAAATGATCTTTGATTTGGTATATTTTAGATATCGTAAAGGAGTAGCTGTTATTAAAGATGATTTCCACACCGTCTGCTCCTGGGTTCAGTTCCCGAACAAGGATGATTGGAAGTATGATTTATTCCTTGCCAAAAATCCGACGGGAATTCGTTGTCCTGTTGCCGGGAAGTTTAACTTTACCCAGAAGGGTGATGTTCCATTCGAGACTCGAATCCTGGGTGGTGTAACTCTCAGTCCCAGACCTAATATATATTGTAAGGAACATATATCCGATTTTTCCGTTTGCGACACTGACCAAAAAGAAATAAACATCGATGCTGATTACTGCCTCTCGGTGGATCATTTGGGAAGACCTGTGGACATTTACAGCGACCCTGATTATCGGATGAAATGCATAGGATTTTGGAAGGAGAATCTCAAATCATATCTGATAACGTATGATGAACTCGATGCTTTCTCCAAATACAGATGCTGGGTTTACCAACGATCAGATCTTAACAGGTAATATACAATGTACTTTTTTTACACTTTTGAAGTTCTGAAATTTTACAAATCTTAACATCCCGCTATGGTACTTCTTGTTAAAAGAATTCACTGATAAATTATACCCTTTTTTTTGCATATTACAGAGTCCTCATGTCCCAGTCCATGGGTCCGTACTGTGACCTACGGCAAGATGTGACGTCATTCAACTACACAGAAGGAGCAGCCGCAGCCATTGAGATGCAAGAATACGAACGTGAGAGGGACCAGTGTCCAATGCACTTTGACGATGGCTCCAACCCCTGGATCAAGTCAGAAAACTACATCAAGATCTTCACATACAGTTACTGGGGAAACTCCGCACCGATGAGAACTTTCAACGGCATTGTTTTAATACTCACATTCCTTTGTATCACATTATTTTAGTAAAATTTTATTTTAACCCATCAACATGCAGAAAATGTGACTGTACTGTTCTTTTATTGGCAGTGCAATATAAATTTTTGCATGACTTTGTAAACTTTTAAAAGCGACTGACAAAGAACTTTAACAGAATTGAGTTTACCCATGAGACCGTGTGTTGTTTAGGTGAAGCTTTCATAAGTATGTAAACTTCCACTTTTGCTGTGTAAACTTCTGCAATATTTTTTACTTATCACAACCTGCGCATGTTGACTTGCATGGAGTATTTACACAGTGAGAGGATATTGCGGAAGTTTTCATTCCAATGAAGGCTTCCGGTTTGAGGAGAAGGTATGAAAGCCGTAGGTGAATGCATGATTTTTTTACAGTCACTGTAACTCGAAAGATCACTGGGTTTAAATGTGACCGCAAACTAAGTGCCTGATCGTATTAAGAAAAAAAATGTAAGTGTCTTTATTTTTCCGCTATAGTTATAGAAATAAGCAATGCTTATATTTGTATCATATCCGTCCAAATGATAATTAATTTGTTTTTCCCTTAAATCCTAAATTAATATTGTATTTTTACAAGAAATTTGTATGTAACATTCCAAATGAAAAGTACTCAACTTTTCAACATAATTAATCTTCATCGCATGAATGTATCATGACGGTATATATAAGGATGATTGTTAATTTGTTATAACATAATGTCTAGTGGATTTTTACTTTATACAATTGACAAACAATATGTACTACGTATAGACTTAAATAGATCTGATACTACTTCATAATTTTATTTCTGAACTCGTTTAGTAATCCGTCCATGTTTATTTTATAACATTTGTTTTTAATAATTAAGTTAGATTAATTTTTTACAAAAAATTAAATGTTTAGTACAATGTTTCTGTTGTGATGCATCCCATGTTTTAATGTGATTTTAAAATACATTCATATTTGTTTTGTGTACATTTATGTACATTTTTAAATTTTACCAAAAGCGCATTGCTTTGTTCAAAGCGTTTGTAATTTGTACAACATTGATTTTACGCACTGTTCAATTTGTCATTTCTTAGTTAAGTATTTTTTTTACGCGAATTAAGATTAAATTATCATCCATCCATGTATGTGGTGTTTATTTTATTATTTGATATTGTATAAAATGTTCACCATCCATAATATTATAATTATGCCTAATTATATGTAATATTCTTACTGAAATCTCGGTCAAAGTCTACTTGAATTATACAATATTTAAAGGTACTTTTATTTTCATCCGCAATATTATTCATTCATTTGACATCGATATAACTGTCCATTCTGTCAATCTCAGTATTGCTTTCCGAACGGTAAGAAAAATTAAATATGTTATTGCATTTTAACCACCCTACCTACATACGTGATACGTTCACTTAGACTACCATTCTACGATATCCCGTATCAAGTACGGGCTTGAGAAAAAGTAATGTACCTAAAATATACAAAGTTTTAGGGATACACGCGTGTGCCATCAGAAATTGAGCACAAGTCTTCATAAATATGATAGTTTTACAAGGGGCAGGCGAAGTGTGCGGCCGAGTATTTGACGTTTCGTAATTTAAAAAAATAAAATTAGTGTGTAATTAAATTTCATTAATAAAAAACCTGCTTGTTTTTTTGCACGTTTCTCAGAAAATAACCCAAAGGTAGGGCGGTTAATTTGATAATGCCTGGGCAATGTGAAATATTGTATTCCCACAATCTTCTCGAATCACACTTTTCATTCACATTAATGATTTAATATGAAGTTTTACATTATTGTTCAAGAAGCAATAAATATGTTGATGTGTTTTGTTGTATAATTATTGATTTTATTACTTGCATACTATTTTCTGAACTAATGTTTGAGTCATTGAATATGAAATTTCCATCAAAAAAGCATTAAATACTGATAATTTCTCTATATCTGTGGATACTTATTTATGTATTTTAATGTTATAGAGAATTTCGTATTTTTCCATTACTCTTTGAAATTAAATTCCAATGTAGTGTTTAATAATAGGTTTATAAAAATATATATCATTCTTTGTGCCTTGTTTGTGTCTTAATGAAATACTGAAAAACTTTTTGAAAGAAAACCGTTTTATACAGACAGCTCTTGCGGACTGCGATAACCCACTCCGTGTGTCATACTTTTAATGAATATGACCCTTTTCGTAGGATAAAGAAAATTATTTTATGTATGACTATCAATTTTAAAAAAAATTATATCCAACCACAAATCAAAGATTTAATAAAATATCTTGAACATATATTTATTTGTTTTATATTTTTTTATCAACTTAAATTGGTAGGTACATCCAAATGTGTGTAGAGATTATCAACATCAACGTTTCTAAAATTATCTAAATGATCTTGGGTATACTCGTATATTAGGTGAACCAGGAATTAAAACATCATTTTGTAGTGTCACATTAAAATTTATTAAAAAAAATTGTTTTGCTAAAATTACAAAATATAATTGCCAAAATTATTGATAATCTCTTCCCATCTATTTTGTACATTTTCAATATTCCTTTTATTAAAATAACAGATGAGGTAATTTTCAACTTTGACCACATTTTGGAATTTTTTATCTTTCAAGGAGTGCTCTATAGACCGAAATAGATAATAGTCAAACGGAGCAAGATCTGGTAAATATGGAGGATGAGGTATAACCTCCCACTTAACGTCTTCGATTTTCTCACGGGTCACTTTTGCTGAGTGAGGGTGTGCATTGTCTTGATGCAGTATTACTCCACTTCGGTTGTCTAAATTTATAGTAGATGTTTTTCTTTCAGCTTCAGGTCGAGTCTCTCCAATTGCCGACAATGAACTTCTGACGTTATTGTTTCACCCGATTTTAAAAACTCAAAGTGAATGATACCTCGAATATCTCACCAACACACAAAAGAACTTATTTTAACTGTCGGAATGGATGCTTGATTTTGCGCAAGCCATTGTTTTTTTCGCCTTACAAGTATCCACGTTTTGTCCCCTGTCACAAGTTGAGCCAAAAAATTGTGGGGTTTTTTGTCGTGATAATAAAGAACTGTATATTATTCTTTGTTATATGATATTAATTCTTATGACTTACTACATGTGATAGGTAGCGAATCTAGCAAAGACAATGTGAGTATCACACTGCCATTGCCGGGAATCAAACCCGGGACCTTCGGTATGGCAATCATACGTTATGGTTGGCATTGTAGAGTATGATGGAATCAATCTTATTATTTTTAAAATGTCTGTTTCCGGGAAGAAGAGAAGAAGAGCAGTGTCTGGGTGGAGTTGAGGTGCGAAGTAGCATCCTGTGTGAAACCATTTTGTTTGGCGGACTACGTGGTGGGCTATCGGAGAGGACTTTTTTTATACGCATTAGTTGCGGAATGGATAAAGGACTGAATGATAGTAGATAACTTGGTGGTATATGGTCATTATTGATAAGGCAGACGGGAATAATTTAGGTCGTGGTTTGGAAATAAAAGAGATAAAGATGGATTAATGCAAAGAGTAATAAAAATGGAGTTACAGAGATCTGAAGTACCAAAAGAATGTGGTTACGGTAGTCTGCCGTCATGGTTTTAATATCTCCCAACTGGGATATTAAAACCATTATGGGCCTGTCTTTCTTTAATGTCAACCTTCCTCTTCAAAGAGCAAGGGAGAAACTTGCCGATAATTCATTGATTGATGTATAATAAATATTAACTCAAATATACAAGTTTAATGATGATTTTCTTGAAGAAAGTCACGCTTTAAAATAAATATAGTTACCCCACTATCATATATTTCAGAAAGGTACCTACCGGAAATATTTTTTTTCACTCTCTGACCGCGCATGCTTATTGCCATGTATTTTGCAGGATCTCCAAGTGTCATTATTGATTCTCCCGCATTGCGGATTTCATAAAGTCAAAAGGGTGAGGGATATCTGGCTGTCATTTTAACTAGAAAACAGTAAAAATAATATGTCAGCAATGGTAAGAACGTTTTTTGATTAGTTTATTAAATGTATTTTCTTTACGTCCTGCCTGTAAATTCTTCCGTGTTATTCGAATGTTGTAAACATTAATATTCAACAAATATATGTAAAATCTAATTGAATGTCTTGAAATTATTATAAGTTATCCATTATGCATTCTTTTTTTATATGTATTTCGTATAATTATGCAATATTGTACAACATTGTGTTTTTTTGTAGATTTTATAACAATATTTTTGTAAATCAATAAAAGTATGAATCAGAAGCTTGACAGTTGTTGAATCATGTTTACATCACCAGGACACACCTGTCACTCGCCTACATAATATAAACAATCAATTTAACATTAGTAAAAATAATATATTTTACTTATTTCATTTAAATAGTGTATCATTTTACTTTTATAAAAATTTAATGTATTCATTTATGACACATTTTCTACCATTGTAGTAGGTTTTTTTTGAGAGCTCATGTCAAAATAAAAGCAAGATTTTATGATGGTATTTTATAATTAATTTTACAATTTATTATTCTTCTTTTAATTATTATTCTTCTGTATAAATGAATGTTCATAAAAAAATACAATTTTAAATTTTAACACAGAATTTTTTTTTTTTTTCAATATTTTTTAATAATTCCCAAAAAATTTATTTTGATGCAATTATGAATCAAAATTCAATTTCTTAGGAATTATTCAAATTATTGAAAAAAAAATAATAAATCCGTGTTAAAGTTTTCAATTGTATTTTTTTATGAACATCGCTGAATGGACCACAGAAGAATAGTACATTATAAATTTAACTGCAAAGCTTTGAAACTTTTATTTTTAAATATATTCTGACCGATCTCTTTGTTTTGAATACACACAAACATAGGTATCTCAGTTTTTCTTGAATACGAGTTAAATTAATTCCATGCATTTTTATGGGTTTTTTCCACACATTAATTTGATATAATAATTTACAGCGGATGCGCGCAGAGCGTTGCCCGTCCGATGACCTTGCCATCACAAACTGCGCCTTTGCTCACCCAGATGACTTTAGCAGTGATGTTAAGTAAGTACCTAAAACAATAATCCATCATTGTTTGAATATAGAATAAACAACTAAAATACAGTAGTGTATTTATAACCTAATCATTTCAAACAATTAGCTGAATTGAGAGTGATTTATTGACTAATTATGTTTAGTTTAACTTCAAAATATACCATACACAAGCCACATAGAATTAAGATTCCTTCATGAGCTTGTCTCCATCCACTGCTGGAAGTAAGCCTCCCCACCCCACGCCATCCCTCCCAGTCTCTCGTCAGTATTCTCCAGGTCCTTCCCGCCATCCACACAAATCATCTCTCCACCTGGTAGGCTGTCTCCCGACACTTCTCCGGTCCAACCTTGGCCTCCATTCAGTAACCTTCTGGATCCATCTTCCATCATCCCGTTGGCACACATGACTAGCCCACTGCCACTTCATCCGTATCCCTACTTCGGTAACCCTGGTGCGTCTTCTAATCTCCAAGTTGGGTATATGGTCTCTAAGATTAGACTATACTCAATGTAAGATGTTAAATTAATTTTACTTTTTAAAATTATTTTACTACATGTCTTAACTCTTTACCCGTGGCGACAGACTTCAAATTAATAAGTTGTGCGCATCAGGATTTCAAGTGTTTGTTTATTGATTCTTTGATATTTGAGGAAGATAATGAAATAATCAATTATTACTGATTTTTAAAAGGGACATTTAATTCAAAATACCTCAACGAAAAATGTACCGTAGCGATGGTTTGCTTAGTGGTTAAAACTTGTAGGACACAGAACATTCCACTAATTGTGTCAGATAAATCAATAATAAAAGTTCATATGAAATAAATAAATCGATAATCAAAATCAATCTCAAGAAATAAGTCCGAATTGAATAGTGTAACGTTTCATTTCAAACAGCCAAATTATTAGTTGGTTATGAAAATTACAAATTTTTAAAACTAATTTTTGTATAGTTTGTGTATAGCCCTGAAGAAGCTCGCTACAAAGTGAAACAGGTTGGCGCTACTTACTCAAATAAAGACATTTGATAATGCCTTAGACGGGCGAAACATGTCATTCCCATAAAATATAATAAAACTTCTAGAAAACTGACGTTTTCATTCGTATTAATTATCAAATAAAATGGTTTATTCTAAGTGAAAAAGTTTTTAATTTTATTTTAAAATAAAATATATCAAACCACCGAGTAATGGCTTCGTATCAAAGTTGAAATCTTTTCAATCTGTTTTTAAGCAATAACATTATAAATATAGTAGATACACTACGACCATGTTAAATGGCAGACATATAGTCAAGTTATTTGTTTAATAATAATATCATGCTAAATTTTAGAGTGCATTTTTGTGATGTAATCACCTCATGTGTGAGTTCTTACTCATGGTAACTGTCTCTTTTTCCTTATTTTTTTTTTCTGATAACTATTGTTATTTTTTTCAGACACATCGAAGTGTCCACCGGACCATCTCAACATTTCATTTTTACCATTCGGTTCAACTCTGGAGTAGAAAGGGAGACCATCGGGTTTTCTGCTCCACAGAGAAAATGGGCGACTCTCTCCATCAAACAGGTCAGTAGCAATGAATTCATTACCAACATAGCAAACTAGGTATATTGATAGAATTTTGTTTGTTTTTTTGAACAGTTCAAATAATGGCCACTTGTCCACTGCTATTATTTAATCAATTTATTTTTATATAATCACATTTATATTGGGTGTTTTTGGAAAGTTCGAGTTGGTTTCTTTGAATAAAAATCGCATTCATTTGAAAGGTAAAATAAAAAAACACATCAATCAAAATATTTTCCATCGTTAGCCACTATTCTTCCCATCTTTCTGGCAATAGATGAATCCATCGTCGAAAAAACGCCTCATCTTTTGAGGTAATCCAGGCATCGGCCCAATTCTTGACATCTGCATATGAATGGAAGTGCTGCTCTTCTAAGGCATACGTCATAGAACTGAACAAGTGGTCATCCGATTGTTATAATCCTGTTGCCACATTCCGGTCGTTTTTCAGCCAGTGCCTGCTTTTTAATCGCACTAGTTGTTGTCGGTAGACTTCCCCCGAGACCGTTTCATCCGGTTTATTGAGTTCATTTTTCAAAATCACCAGCTTCGAAGCATCTGTACCATTCTCTGCATGATTTATCCAATGGGGCATGATCGCCATAAACTTCTACAAGCATTTTATATACCTCAGCTGCACTTTTCTTTCAATTAAAACAGAACAGCAGAACCTCCCACAAATGCTATTTGCATATTTACTACGAAAGTCCACATTTTAAGGAGCGATAAAACAAATGTTGTTGTGAGAATGACAAACATTTGCAAACTGAACTTAGTTTGCAGATGCTCAGGCTTACTAAAAAAATGGCCACCAGATTTGAAGGCTTGAAGCAGCCAGAGGCCTCTGTTGTAAAACGGACCAAACTTTCCGAAACACCTAATAATATTATGTAATTTTTTTAGATCATCGATGTCAAACCCTTCCCGGCCAGTTCGGCCGACTGCTTGTGTTCAATCGTACTTGAAGCAGACTTTATGTCAAAGAAAACGTAAGTAGTTACCAGCTTTATTATTTTATTTAATAAAAAAATTATCAAAAGATATTTTTCACTCATTTAAGTATCCCTCCTTCATATATTATTGTTATGTTATTTAAAGTAACTTAATATTGACATGTGTTTTACAGAACTTCAACAGAGGCTTATGATTCCGAACAAATGGCTCGTGACTTTATTGCTCAATTTGCTGGTCAAATTTTCACAGTTGGCCAGCAGTTGGCATTCAGCTTCCAAGACAAGAAAATATTGTCTATTATCATTAAATCTTTGGAAGGTATGATTTTTATCCATTATTTTATTCTTTTTTTATATCATTTTATTCCAAATTTCCAACTCAAAATCAAGTGTTTTTAACCATTTCTAAACAAATTAAGCATTGTATTTAATTTATTAGTTTAATTTATTATTTATTTTAAGATCTTTTTAAACCTAGTTATTTCAAGATTGATTTTTATGTAAATGTATTTTTCAGCTGTGGACTTAACAGCCTTAAAAGCGGGCACAGATGCTGTCCCAAGACGTGTGAGGGTTGGTCGTTGTCTTCCCGATGCTTGTGTCCAGTTCGACAAGGCTGAAAACTCTTCCCTTAATCTGACTGGTAAAGCCAAGAGGTATTTAATGTTTTATTATATAATATAAGGCTAATACTCAAGAGTACACATTTTTTTAAAAAAGAAAATTATTTATTCAACAACAAATTTATTCTCTTTATTTTTCAGTATTCAACCAAGGCAATCCATCATCAATCCTGATTGGGACTTTGGTAAAATGGGTATTGGTGGTCTGGACAAGGAGTTCAACGCTATATTCCGAAGAGCTTTTGCTTCAAGAGTTTTCCCTCCTGAAATTGTTGAACAATTGGGTTAGTAAAAAAAACTCATTATGAGTTAGTGATAATAATATGGGAGATCAATAGGTTTTTACAAGGCGTGTTTGAATCTTTGATGTATTACATAATTATACTATTTGTGTTTTCAGGATGCAAGCACGTGAAAGGTATCTTGCTGTATGGCCCACCCGGGACAGGCAAAACCCTGATGGCTCGACAAATTGGAAACATGCTCAACGCTCGTGAACCCAAAATCGTTAATGGCCCTCAGATCCTTGACAAGTATGTTGGTGAGAGTGAAGCCAACGTTCGAAGGCTCTTCGCAGATGCGGAAGAAGAAGAGAAAAGGGTATTTATTTACATTTTATTCCTCAAATTATCATTGTGTAGATAAAAAATTATCTTAAGCTTGCGTCAGATATTTTTATTAAATGATATTAATGTATTTTTATTGCTTTAGTGTGGCCCTAACAGCGGTCTTCACATCATCATATTTGATGAAATTGATGCCATTTGCAAAGCCAGAGGATCTGTTGGTGGGAATACTGGAGTTCATGACACTGTAGTAAATCAACTGTTAGCCAAGATTGATGGTGAGAACAGCCTTTAGATATTATAACTACTTGAAGAATTTCACAATACATATCTGACATTGCACTCTTGATTTATGTATTCAGTCACTTCCAAACTATGAGTTATTTATAAAATGATGAGTTATTGAGCAAATTTGGGGTATATTTTGTTTAATATTGTTATTATCTTGTGCACAAGGTGTGGAACAACTGAACAACATCCTGGTGATTGGGATGACCAACAGAAAAGACATGATAGACGAAGCTCTCATGAGACCGGGAAGACTTGAAGTTCAAATGGAAATTGGATTACCTAATGAAGAAGGAAGGTTCCAGATCTTGAACATACATACCAAGAGAATGAGGGAGTTTAAAAAAATCAACGAAGATGTAGATAATAAGGTAATTTTGTTTATTTCAAGCGTCAGCAAATATTGTTTTGATTTATAAACTTTATTCGCTCATTTGTTGCTAATTTCGATTGCAGGAAATAGCAGCTTTGACTAAAAATTTCTCTGGTGCGGAGCTCGAGGGATTGGTGAGAGCCGCCCAGTCCACGGCCATGAACCGTCTCATCAAGGCAGCTAGTAAGGTGGAGTTGGATCCTCAGGCCATGGAGAAACTCTTTGTTAACCGTGCTGATTTCTTACACGCTCTGGAGAATGATATTAAACCGGTAAGAAATTTTTCTCCTGAAAGACAACCTGCTTTTAATAAAACTTAATGAATTACTTAAATTATAAAATCATGGTCTTAGTTTTCCTTGTACATTTTCATAATATTTTTATAGGCGTTTGGTACTGCGGCTGAGGCACTGGAACACTTCCTATCCCGAGGTATCACCAACTGGGGTACTCCTGTGTCTTCTCTCCTGGAGGATGGGGCCTTGTACATTCAGCAAGCGCAGGCTCCCGAGTCTAGCGGTACTCTCTCAGTTTCATATACACCCTTTTCTGAACACTCCTTTTTTTCAAGAATTTTATCTGAGAACATTTAAACCTACAGAATTTAATTATTAATTATGGTCTGTTTCCGTTTTAGGCCTTGTCTCAATCCTCCTGGAAGGGCCACCCAATTCTGGTAAGACCGCGCTGGCGGCAGAATTGGCCAAAAAATCAGATTTCCCGTTTGTAAAAGTCTGCTCACCAGAGGAAATGGTCGGATTTACAGAAAATGCCAAATGCCTCCAGATCAGAAAGGTAATTAACATTGAATTATCTCAATTGGAAACAGCACCTTCTTCATAGTCCTTCATAGGTCTTTTAGCAAATAATTATGTCGTCCAACTTTCAAATCTCTTCCACTTTTCCCTCCATGATTAGGCCCAAAATCTCCAATCAGTCACCATGCATGATGTCTTAAAAATGTTGTATCTTCCTTATCTTTGCTGTTAAATGAAGTTTCTTATTATTGTTACTTCTTATTACCTGTTTAATTGAAAACTTCAAAATAAATAATAATTTATTAATCAACTTCAATTTTGTCTCCTTTAATGTAGTTTCCATTTGATATAATGCACTTATGACACCGTTTTTTGGGGATTGGAGAGAAGCTTCTTTTGTCTCATCCGTGGTGTCAAAATATTATCCTTTAAATGGTATTTTGTTCTTTGGAAAGATAAAAAATCACAAAAAGCTAAAGCATGTGAATATGGAGGCTGTTGCAGTACTGTTCACATGTTTTTTTTAACAAAAATTAACACGTAAGCAGTGAAGTGTGAGCTTATGCATTATTCAAGAGTTATTGCCCCATAATTCTGGTCCCTTACAACAAATATTCCCATGCAATCATCGTAAGATCTGCAAGATGGCAAGAATTGTCGATGTATTATGATACCCTTACAATCAATTAAAACAAAATGGTCTTTTTTTTCTTTTTAATTAATTTGGTGTCACCCCCTTTCAAAATGTTTAAATTGTGTAAAACTACATAAATTAATTAATTGTAGATAACATTATTAGAATAGATAGATATGTAATTAGATATGGAATTATGTGTTGAGAGAATAATGGTTTAAAAAGTCGTATACAAGCAGTGTTAATGGAAAATAGACCAAGAAAAACATGGTATGACCAAATTAATCAATTACTAAAAGGCGACCACAGTCAGAAAAATCGACGTGCCCGCATAGAGAAAACAAGATGTGTTTCAAGATAGAGCAGTGTGGCGGTCCATCCTCTCTGCCTACCCCTCAGGAGAAACGATGTAGTGGTTAGTTAACCTCTTTAGAATTTTTTTTTTTATTGATGTTAATAAAGTTGTATAATTTTAAAAGGTATTTGATGATGCGTACCGCTCAACACTATCATGCATCCTGGTGGACAACATTGAGCGCCTGCTGGATTACGGCTCCATCGGGCCGCGCTACAGTAACCTCACACTGCAGGCCCTGCTCGTGCTGCTTAAGAAGCAGCCACCCAAAGGCCGGAAGTTGCTTGTCCTCTGCACCAGCAGCCGAAGGTAAGTGCCTATTACCTTTATAACGTTTTAGAGTATATGGTGACTTTCGTGGCAGAGTGGCAACAGCTATGACTGCCACACTGAAGATCCCGGGTTCAATTTCTGCCGATGACAGTGTGTTTCTCACACTGTCGTTGGTCTGGTGTAGGAGTTATTTTTCATGAGTGTCAATTTCGATTAAAATTTAAAATAAATGAACTTGTGTTTTTATATGTACAATATGAGAAAAAATTAACGCCATATATTTATTTAGTCTTGGTTGCTTTAATCGTGATTTTTTGTATTCACATATACTAAATTCTGGTTTGAAAGGCTCCAAAGAATATTCCATTTGGTTAACCTTTCCCTTACGGTGCTAAAATAAAAACGCGCGTTCCTGTGTTGGGTAGTCAGTACCCAATAAAAATTTTGCGATTTTAAATCGGAAAAATAAGAATATTCATAGCTAATACCCTTAATTAATTATAATTGAAGTAAAAAACTATAATAATAGAGATTTATTTGCTAAAAACATTTTAAAAAAACATCTGGCAACGCTCACGGGACGGGCATAGGTCCACACTGGTTGCAAGCCCGAGAGCTACTGCCGCCGACTGCCGGGCAGTGAGAACATTGAGCTCCTCGCGCTTCCACAGTGAAGTATGCAAGAGTGAGATGCAAATATAGTGTGGCGCACTCAGCGCTACGAATTTCGTTTCCGATTTCACAAAATATCTCGGATGTACCCGATAAAATTTGATTATTATTAATATTATTTTTTTAATCAATGCGTAAATATATTATGGAGGAATACCTAAAATCTTAACCTTGTATTTATTATATTAGGTGTATAACTTTGCTTCCGCCGTTTTGCAATAGATGGCAGTAGCGGTAAGTGGTAGTTGGAATAAATAGATCATAGATGTCATACAATAAGCTTAAGTATTTGTAAACATAACGCCATCGAAATATTAGTCGATTTGTGTCTGCATCATAAAGTTATTCCCGATTAAACATGTCAGCTTACGAGCCAAATTCTCATCATTTGCGGGAGGTTTTAATTTTATGCTTCAATATGAAGAAATCTGCGGCTGAGGCTCATCGAATGCTCTCAAACACCTATGGTGAGGCCGCTATTAGTGAAAGAACGTGCCGAGAGTGGTTTCAACGCTTCAAGAACGGTGATTTTAACGTCGAAGACCAGCGTGGCGGTGGAAGAGAGAAGGTTTTCGAAGATGCAGAATTGGAGGCATTACTTGATCAAGACTCGTGTCAAACGCAACAAGCCATTTCAAAACGCCTTTCAAAACGCCTGAAAGTCATGGGAATGATTCAGAAACAAGGAAATTGGGTGCCGTACGAGTTGAAGCCGAGAGATGTTGAACGGCGTTTGTGTGTTTGTGAACAGCTGCTTGCAAGGCAAAGAAGGAAGGGATTTCTGCATCGCATTGTGACTGGGGACGAGAAATGGGTTCATTACGATAATCATGGGGATATCCCGGCCATGCTTCCACGTCGACGGCCAAACCGAATATTCACGGTTCCAAGGTTATGCTCAGTATTTGGTGGGACCAGCTCGGCGTAGTGTATTATGAGTTGTTAAAACCGACTGAAACAATCACAGGCGATCGTTATCGAACGCAATTAATGCGTTTGAGCCGAGCATTGAAAGACAAACGGCCGCAATACAACATGATAAAGTGATTTTACAGCATGACAATGCTCGACCCCATGTTGCGAAAGTGGTCAAGACATACTTGGAAACTTTGAAATGGGAAGTCCTACCCCACCAGCCGTATTCTCCAGACGTTGCTCCCTCGGACTCACTTGTTTCGATCAATGGCACACGGCCTAGCTGACCAGCACTTCCGGTCTTATGAAGAAGTAAAAAATTGGATCGATTCGTGGATCGCTTCAAAAGATGACCAGTTTTTTCAACGCGGGATTCGTATGCTGCCCGAAAGATGGGAGAAAATAGTGGCCAGCGATGGACAATACTTTGAATCATAAATGTATAACCAGTTTTTTACGATAAAGCCTCGAATTTCGGAAAAAAAACGGCGGAAGCAAAGTTATACACCTAATATTTATAAAGATATTGACCTAATATTTATAAAGGGAGGGTTAATATACAAAAATTACAAAATTTGCATATTAAATTATACATTAAATTGAAAATACTTCACCTACTACCAGGGGTGTTAGTTGAAGTTTGCCGGTTTTTTCAATAAAGAAAACGCCTAATTCTCAAGGGAATCTCAAAAAAAATTTATTCAAAGTATTGACCATCGGATTCTATACATTTTGCCCATCTTCGAGGCAAATCATAGATACCATCCCAAAAAAAAAATTTCTCTTTCGAGGCAAACCATTCGACGAGCCATTTTTCGACTTTTTCAAAATTGGCGAAGCGCTGCTCTGCGAATGAGTGTCCCATCGATGTGAAAAGATGATAGTCGGACGGGGCAAGGTCTGGAGAGTACGGCGGGTGTTCTTCACCACTTTAGCTGTATGAGGCGGTGCGTTGTCATGTTGTAGGATAACTTTGCCATGTTTTCGGGCCCATTCCGGCCGTTTTTCAATCAACGCATGATTCAAATTGATAATTTGTTGTCGGTAGCGATCCGTATTCACCGTCTCACCAGGTTTTAATAACTCGAAGTACACCACACCACACTGGTCCCACCAAACACATAGCATTGTCTTACGGCCAAAGCGATTTGGCCTTGGAGTCGATGGGCCGGCCTCACCAGGTGAAAGCCATGATTTTTTCCGCTTCTGATTCTCAAAATAAATCCATTTTTCGTCCCCTCCTTCCTTTCAAACCTTTGAAGCAGTATTTCACAAATGGTTTTTCAATTTTTGATTTGTCTCTCGTTCATTTGGTGTGGTACCCATTTTCCATACTTTTGGATCTTTCCCATGGCTTTTAAACGTTGGCTCCTCAGGTCACATTAAGTGTTTGGGCCAATTGTTATTGCGATTGGGTTGTGTCTTCATCCAATAACGCCTGCAATTCCTCGTCTTCGAACTTTTTCGTTGCACCAGGATGTTCATTGTCTGTTAAATCGAAATCTCCACTTTTAAATTGACGAAACCATGTCTCACATGTTCTAATCACTAGAGCATGTTCACCATAAGTTTCTACCAGCAACCGATGAGCTTCAACTGCTTTTTTCTTTTGATGAAATTAGAAAAGCAACGAATGCCGCAAATGCGATTTACTTGGAACGAAACTCGACATATTCACTGAGGTAAACAACATTGACACCATTATTTTGGCAGAATGTAACTTGTGTATTTTTGAAGGTTAATGTCCATAGAAAAATATGACATAGATGCCAAATCATAGAAATGTATACATATCTCTAGCGACATCTATGAGTAAAACCGGCAAAATTCAACTAACACCCCTGGTAAGCTAAGTATTGGGCTATGTGAATAATCATTAAATAATTTATTCCAGACAAGTCTTGGAAGATATGGAACTTCTCTCTGCCTTCACAGCCGTTCTGCACGTCCCCAACTTGTCGCAGGCTGAACACATTGTCTCCGTACTGGAAGAATCCGATGTGTTTTCAAAGAAAGATTTAAAGAATATTCATCGACATATTCAAGGCCACAAGTATGTCATTTGTTTTTTTATCTTTTGAAAAACAATACTATTATTGGTATATTTTATTATATTATACATTAGTATATTCTACAATGGTTTTTTTTTTGTTTCAGAGTATTCATCGGTATTAAGAAGCTCTTGGGGTTAATAGACATGGCGAGGCAGACAGAAGAGCAGTACCGAGTGGTGAAGTTCCTTACGAAGCTGGAGGAGGAAGGCGGCATGGACGCCGGCACGTACACTCAATAAGGGGTACTCCGCCCCTAGCATTTAGTCAGATCACCCTCGAGGCCGCGAATGTCCATTTTCATACCATCTCAAGATATTTCACTGGATGAAGAGCACAGCTTTCATAGTTTGAAAGAGGATGCGAGCGTTGCAGGGAGTGAAGATAAATCCAAGTGTATTCCCGAGGACAAGAAAGTATCAAATGTTCTGTCACCCAATCTCACACAATCTAATCATCTGAAGCTCAAGGACTTGCAAATGTATCCGATTCGCAATGGTAAAAAAGATTTTTTCAAATTGTCTTCATTTTCTAAAGAAATATCTTTTGATGATTGCAATGGTTCTAATATTATTTTTAATGAAAATATTTTGAGTGTCGATTCCCACGATAACATAGACCCAAAATGGTCTCCAAAGGATGACAAGGACAAGAGTGTAGCAGTGGAAGTTCAACCATATGACGCATCTGTAAATATAGAATATCCATCCTATCCTGCAACTAGGCGTGCGAATCAGCCCGCCCGCCTTTCACTTGTGAATATAAAATCGCATTCTTTTGGAAGTCTGGATTTGGAATATCCATCCTCTCCCAGCTCTGTGGTTAAGGAATACCCATATTTTACAACTACGGTTAAGGAGTGTCCTACTAGTATGGTTGTTATGGAATGTCCTCCTTCTCCAAGAACTCTGGCAAAGTGCCAATTATCTTCCAGAGGTTTAAATGTCGATTGTCCGCCTTCTGAAACTGTGGAAAAGGGCCCACCTTCCCCTAAAACTCTAGTTTCTGAATGTGCATCTTCACTGAGAACTAATATCATTAATCATCCACTTTCATCCAAACCTGTGGTTATTGAGAGTCCACCTACTCCTAAAACAATATTTATGGAATGTCCATTATCTCCAAAAACTGTCGTAAAGGAATATTCATTATCTCAAAATAATATTGATTTGGAGGGGCCACCTTACACTAAAAATGTGGTCTTAGAGTGTCCTCTTTCTCCCAGAAATGTAGGTATGGAGTTTCCTCTCTCTCCCAGAAATGTGAATATGGAAAGTCCATCTTCTCCCAGAAATATTAATATGAGTGGTCCACTGTCTCCCAAAATTGTGGACATGGAGGATCCACCTTCACAAATTCAAAACAAAATTCTGGAAAAATATTCATCTCCTAAATCTGTGATTACGGAATGTCCACTTTCTCCTAAATCTGTGGGAAAATGCTCTTCTCCCAGTGATGTCAATTTTGAGTGTCCATATTCTTGCAAAATTATAGATTCACCAACTTCTCCCATAATTATGGATTTGAAGGGCCCATATTCACCAAAATCTGTGGATATAGAGTCACCATTTTCTCCCAAAGCCATAGATTTGAATAGCCCATCTCCTCCTAGAACTGAGGAAGTGGAGTACACATCCTGCCTAAAGATGGTTGAGGACAGAAGTTACTACTCTCCTGTCCAGGAATCAGAAGATTGTGAAGAAGTTTCAGAAGAAGATGATCTATTACCATTTCAGACCTTTATCAATATGGGCAATTTTTGATATCTTAAATTTTTCATTTTAGGGAATACATAAGAAACGTAAAGAAATAGCGGTCTAAAAAAATATCAATTTTATTCATAGTATGTTAACAAATCTTACAAAAATATCTGTAAGTTTACTTTACATATGCTGCTCTCCGTGTGTTTGCTTAAAAATATGAATAAGTTGTCGGTGTATGTCTGCGTTGTTTCCTGAACCATTAGGAGGAGTACGCGAGTGTTCCGGATTTGTTCATTCTTCTCGGTGTCTTTGGCTTCTTAATGTATTATATTACTAGTGACAATGCTAAATCTCAACTTTGTCTAATCTAAGATGTTCAAATATTCGGCAATTGAGGTTGCAAACTTTTACGTACTTATTGCGAAATAGTTTCAAATTTTGGAATGATGATTAAATGTTGAGGGGCAGTTGCTAACGTCACCCGTGCGTGATGTCAACTATATTAATAATAATAATGATAATATTGACGTTTGTAACTTAGCTATTTTGCATCACTAATGTTAATGAGATGAATTTGTTTAACAAACTCAGTTAGAAGAGGCAATTAATAAAGTCAATTTTGTAATTTGTAAATGCAACCATTTGTAAAATAGAGAATTAGATGTCCTTTTATGATCTGTTACGGTAATAAATAGTGTCCATAGGACACGTTGCTTTTAAAACTCACGTAAATTACTTATTTACTCCACTTTATTTAATGTATGTGATCACATATAAATCCTTAACCAGTATATCATAAACCATAGGCAATTTGATATCTAAAATGCAAAATCATTATCTATTATTTGTAAATTTTGAAATACCATGGATTTGTATTTGGTCATCTATTTTGGTTATTCTGGATTTGATTAAATTTTAGGTTACACGCTATGTGGTAATCATGTTATAGTTAAATCAATATACATAATTATTTTTGTATACAACCATTTTATGTTCATGTTGCATTGTGTTGTTATAAAAATGGATACCCATTTACATTCCGCACTAATTAAATTTAAGATATTGTAAAGTCAAAAACATATTGTGACACTAATTATAATATTAGCAGCATATAAATGTGTAGTGTGCAGAATTACATAATACTATGTACATAGTGTGAGTTGTTCAACACCATATTAATGGCTAGGTACATAATCATATATTATAAAAAGCTTAATATGTATATATACATATATATTTATTTTTGTGATTTTATAACCGTTATGAGTGACTGTTTGGAAGTGTTTTCACTGTTCATAGAAGTCTCTTGTTTCAGTGTTGACTAATATATTATATAATAACTGTTATTTCTTTGTGTGTTATTGTGGCTGAAAATCTTATTAACAGAAGGTTATTATCAGATTCGTGCAAAAATATTATTTAATAATGTTCCTTTTCGTATGTAAAGTGTGAAAAAGAAAAATATAGGATCTGTTTTTTTACAATCAAATTTCCTTTCATTCCAATAATTTTAACATTTTTGGTCAATGTAACCAGTTATGAAAAAGGTAAATTGATTATACTTGACTCGAAAAGGATTATTTAAAAGATCGATCTGCAACAGTTGTCATGCATGTGAATTTGAGACTAGTCTTACAAAATAGTTGGCTGGTAGTGTCGTATGTATGTGATATCAGTGATTATTGAATTGCAATGTGTTTTAAAACTGTTGGATTATATTTTGTAGGCAGTACCTGATTTAATTCTATACAAATGTAATAAAATGACATACACAATGGGATATTTTCCGTATTTTACCCTTAAAAAATTTACACGTGATAGAAAACTGGTAATTTATTGTTTCTTGAACAATGACATTAAATAATTACTATGAATTAAAATATGTTTTCTAAAAGTTTTGTTATATTTTATAGGAATGACACATTTCACCTTGCTAATATGCATTGTCAAACATATATTTTACATTTGTGTTTATATATGTGATTATGCCTTAGCAAGGCAAAACATCTTATTCTCATAAAATATACTAAAATTTCTAGAAAACTGTTAAATATAAAATAAACATATCTATCACTATTAGACAATTAGAACTCGGGCAACCGACAAGTTTGTACTAATGTCATATTTTATCAGATTTTTAACATCTTGATTCATTAAAAAACAATTTAAAAAATAAATTGATCAAAGTCTCAAATAATATGACATTATTCACTTACTTGAGTGCTTCATGACATGGATATCGGAGAGTAACCCATTTGTATTGTAAAGCTAAATGTATGAAAATTCTGTGAGGAAAAGATTTTATGTATATTTATTAATATAATATTGTTTAACAACTAGTTGCCTTTTATTTTTTAATTTGTATAGCTTAAGCTGAGTGACCCGTGTAATGAAAAGTTAAGATGTTTAATAATTAGGTTGTTAAATAAATATTTAATATAAAATACCAGCAATAACTTAATTAACATCAAATGGTTAAAGGTTAGACATTACTCCCGCAGATCATCATTTATATTTTAAGTTAAATATAACATTTTCTATGGTTTATGATATTCTTAATACAAATACAGTATTAAATAAAAACCCGCTTGGAAATATGTGGTTATTACTTACATTGGGGTTTTGGCTAAAAATAAATGTGTAATGTTTTAATTTGAACCAATTCATTTATTAAAAAGACTTAATTATTAATTATTTTATATTCTACAACTAATATGTACTAACAACATAAAAACTTGTAGAAACAATCTCAACATGTCGCTAGGTGTAGAAATTATTAGTTTAGAATTACCGTGATAAAATATTCCTATCAATTCTTGTTACAGCCGTTTTCAAGTTAGACATAATAAAGTAGGTTGTTACCAATTTCTAGTGAAACATATAGGGCTGGATAAAAATATGTACCCAAATTATTTGTTTACTGCATAAACAGCTTAAAAAAAAGCTTTGAATATGAT
Organism: Lepidostoma basale; assembly: GCA_022606425.2. Taxonomy (NCBI): domain Eukaryota; kingdom Metazoa; phylum Arthropoda; class Insecta; order Trichoptera; family Lepidostomatidae; genus Lepidostoma; species Lepidostoma basale. Next base: position 380,296 of record JAHDVF020000177.1, read on the forward strand.
GTGATATGAATTGTCTAAAATTTTACTATAACCTCTAATTATTTTAATTTCATATTACTCAACGAATTAGACGTTGATTGAAATGTGATCATTAATGGCGTTATTTAGACAAATGCTACATGGCAGATGTCAATTATACTCTTTTTCAGTGAAGTGCATAAAATTTAACCTTTGATTTGAAACAGATGTGTGTATTATGTAAAATTAACACAAAGTATTCATATTTAGGTCGCACACATATTTTAAATTGTTGAAAAGAAACAGAAAACTGAATGAGATTATATGCGCTCTCATACAACTGCGTCTAGAAGACTAGATGCCGAATATCTAAAGTGGAAGGAAACACAAACTTCTTCCATATTATGCATTGCACAAGTGTGACAACAGATGTAAATCTAACAGCAAATGTTAATCATAGAAATAGAACAGCTTTTTGCTCTTTAATAATACTTGTATATTTTTTCACGTATATCTACGTGTCTCGCTTAATTATTCAGCCCTAGTACCTCTATTCTAGAGAAAACTCCAACTTGTAAAATATTACGTCATCCACAGATATTGTCTGTGAATTGTCAGTAAAGATTGTAACTTACGCAATTTTTGTATTATTATATTATTTTAAATTAAACTTATTTTGTTAATGTTTAAATAAATGTATCTAAAAGTTTTTATTTGTTTATTTAGTAATTTCATACGTAAACATACTACATACATACATTTGTTATGTAGTAATTGATAGTTATGTAGTAATTAACGTTGTATGATAGAATACCAAACGATGAAATAAGAAAGAAATGTAAGGCAGATGACTGTATCATGGATAAAATTAAAAAAGGATCCCTGAGATGGTTTGGACACATGGAACGAATGGATGAGAGTAGAATGGTTAAAAAGTTGTACACAAGCAGCGTGAGTGAAAAAAGATGCCGAGGACGACCGAGGAAAACATGGCATTCGAAGTTGGAATAATCGACGTGCGTGCATGGTACGATGTATGAATGTAGAGGAAGCCCGAGAGGTATGCCAGGACAGAGCATTGTGGCGATCCATCCTCTCTGCCTACCCCTCCAGGGAAATGGCGTGATGGCTAGTTAGTTAGTAATTGTATTACTACATAACAAATGCTGAATCCGATCGAAATATTACCCTATTAATTCCTCTCATCCTGAAGGATGCACCATCCTGTCTCTACATTTTTTCCTAATCATTTTATTTACTTACAGATATAAAAAATAAAACCCTGTATGTAACCGTAGTGTGGTTATTTTAATTGATGCTAAATAGTTTCGCTTGGACCTAAGCTTCATCAGGGCAATATAATGACTCTTGTTTTTAAGCAATTATATTGCCCTAATAAAGCTTGGGTCCAAGTGAAACCAGTTGGCATCAATTATATAACCATACCGTGGTTAAATACAAAGTCTTTTATTTTTTTATATCTATAAGTTTAAAATGTCTAACCATCACTTATACATTGTTAATTAAGAAGTAAACAAAATTAATAAATCATTAACTGTTAAATTACATATTAATTATCCTATATTGACATCATCAGGTGTTACAAATACCAGGTGTATGCGTAAGTTTTTGACGGTTTTTGTGGTAGAGAAAACACGTAATTTTCAAGAGAAATTTATATTTTGTTTATTCAAAATATTGGTCATATGCTTCTACACACTTCGCCCATCTTTTAGGTAAGTTATGAATACCATGCCTGAAAAACTGTTTGGCTTTTGTGGCAAACCATTCGTCGAGCCATTTTCCAACTTCCTCAAAATTGCTGAAATGCTGCTCAGCGAGCGTGTGCCCCATTGATACGAAGAGGTGAGGTGTCAGATGGCGCCAGGTCGGGGGAGTACGGCGGGTGTGGAAGGATGTCGCATCCAAGCGATTTCAAGGTGTCTTTCACTGGTTTTGCTGTGTGACAGGGCGCGTTGTCGTGTAATAAAATCACTGCCATGTCTTCTGGCCCATTCTGGTAGTCTTTTGATCGATGTGTGATTTAAATTAATCATTTGTTGGCAATACGGTTGTGCATTAACGGTTTCGCCGGGCTTCAAGAGTTCATAATACACACTACTGCTCTGGTCCCACCAGACACAAAGCATGGTTTTCTAGCCAAAGCGATTCGATGAAACCATGTCTCACATATTCTAATTGATGAAGTGTGTTCGACATATGTTTCTACCAGCAAACAATGACTTTCCATAGCCTTTTTCTTTTGATTATATAAGAAAATACACTGCGGTCATATACTCCGTGGGGAAAAGTACCACCTTCTCCAACTGATATTGGAAGGGTAAAATTGAGGGACATCGAGGGCCCGGTAGGAAACAGATGTCCTAGCTGCGAAACGTGAGGGAGTGGACCGGCATCTGAAGTGTGGAGGAGCTGTTCCGAGCAGCGCAGGACAGGAACAGGTTCACTGAGGTGATCGCCAATGTTGGGGGAACCCGACAGGGCACTTGAAGAAGAAGAAATAAGAAAAGCAATACGTGCCGCAAATGGTCTTTTTCAGGCACCAAAGTTGACGTGATCACTGAACGATACAACACAGATGCCATTGTTTGGCAGACTCAACTTGTGTGTGTGTAGGTTAATGTCAGACGAACAAACTGACGTAGTGTCACATTCAAACGCTACGTACTGTTCGGTGGCACCATCTTTTAGTGAAACCGGAAAAGACTTATGTATACACCTGGTAATATATTTTGTAACACGTGATGATGTCAACATAGGTTGACGAAACAGCTGTCGTGAAAAGTAAATAAATAAAATTGTGATACCATTAACGGCGTTTTATAATTTAAAAATCAATAATGTTGAAGAATCATAGTTTTTCTACATATTACTACCGTTTTTCTTTATTAGGGGATTACAAAGTCATGGCAGGCTAGTTAAGGACCATAAACACTTTGTTAAATCCATCTTCTTGTCAGAGGTTGGATAACTCACTATTTTTTCTTTTAATACAGCAACTCTAACCAGATTTCCTTCTTCTCTCGCTTTGTTTTCTGCCTTGGATAATCAGTTGCAGCAATTTCTTAATCTATAGAGAATAAAAAACATCTAACATATATTTACCTTATCAAGAGAACTTCATTTGCAAAGAAAATAATTACAAGATGCTTTACTGAAAAGATGATTTATTCATGACATACTGCGTATAGTGTACATAGAAATTATAAAAAGATATAAAACAATTTTTAATTCAGATATTAACCCAAAATTTAACAATAATTAAATTAAATAATGTTTTTTAACTACTTTCACTTTTATCATTATTTCGACAGCGACCGGTTTCGCCAGACTCACTGGCATGGACAGAGCAAACTGAGTCCTTTATATACATACAGATCAGGGGTGGTAAACATGATCGTATACAAAAATAATCTTAAAATTTACTGAATTATTTTACGATTATTTTTGTATAGAATCATGTTTACCACCCCTGATCTGTATGTATATAAAGGACTCAGTTTGCAAAAGTGTCACCAGTCTGTTGATACCAGCGAGCTTGGCGAAACCGATGGCTGTCGAAATAAAGACAAAATTGGAAATAGTTTAAAAAAAAACATTGTTTTATTTAATTATGATTTAAAATGAACTTTCATCAAGAGATTTCAATAAAATCATTTGATTATCTCAACATTTAATATTCAGAAATATAAAAGTGGACCATGGCATACAACTTTACATCTACCTTAACCATTTTCAAAATCAGTAACCCTTTGAACACAGATATGAACAAAATAATGATTTGAAGATCTCTAGTCACTAATGTCTCAAAACTTCCAACATTCAACATAATGCTAAAAAAATACTAATATGGTTAAAATATTTGCTTGTTTCCTTAATAAAAAATCCAACAATAAACCAACGTGCCCATGGGTACATTTATACGTTAAAAAAAAGGTAAGATATTATGAAATTTCATAAATTCAAAAAATATCTTTAATGTTGGGCTCTTAAGAATGTTTTAGTAATAAACAAATAAAAACATTTTTATAATCATTTTACTGTAATGTTTAAAATTATAAAAGACATTCTGCTAGTCTTAAATATGACAGATAAAATAGATGGAAGAAATGTAATCCAAGTAACTATTTCGGACAGACAAAAAGAAACAATTCCATGTTCAATTATATTTGTTACTTATATAAATGAGAAAAATGTTGAACAAATGGTTAATTTTTAGTCTATTATCGAAAACAGGTTCTAATTAGCGCATTCGCAGGCATCCACCCAGTCATTGTACACGTCAATGGGTTCTGACAAGACATTGGTGGTTGTCTGAAAATCTTCCAAACAAACTATACATGTTATTTTTGCAGTGTTTCGACTTCTATCCCTGTGAACAAATGAAAAAAATAATATTAATAAAGAAATATTTACACAGTACTTTAGAAGATATACTTAAACGTAACTTAGTGTTATACAGTACTTGTAAGTAAGTCACTGGTTCTAGGAAATGAATATTCCTTCAAAATACTCATTTATAATTCTTTGAACTCCCGTAAATACTCGTAATATTGACTTATTGTGGCATTATCTCCTTTTGTAAGAAAAAATTGCAAATTGCAAATAGAAATATATCCACAGAGGCAAAAATGGCAGTACGCAATGAAGTTCTAGTGCCAACCCTCGTGTATGGAAGTGAAGCTTGGAGCTGGCAAAAGAAGGATGAAAGCAGGATAAACACCGTAGAAATGAGATCACTAAGAAGAATGTGCGGGAAAATGTTGTATGATAGAATACTGAACGATGAAATAAGAGAGAAATGTAAGGCAGATGACGGCATCATGGATAAAATTAAAAAAAGATCCTTGAGATGGTTTGGACATATGGAACGAATGGACGAGAGAAGAATGGTTAAAAAGTTGTACACAAGTAGCGTGTGTGGAAAAAGAAGCCGAGGACGACTGAGGAAAACATGGCATGACCAAATTAAGCAATTACTAAAAAGCGGCCACATTCGAAGTCGGAATAATCGACGGGCGTGCATGGTACGATGTATGAATGTAGAGGAAGCCCGAGAGGTATGCCAGGACAGAGCATTGTGGCGATCCATCCTCTCTGCCTACCCCTTCGGGAAAATGGCGTGATGGTTAGTTAGTTAGTTAAATTGCAAAAAATATATATTGCTATATGAAAGCTTTACATCATTTCTCCTGATAGTTTTATGTTGGTTAAATACCAAATTATGTTTAAAAAAAAGAATATATCGATAATTAATATGAATGAAAATGTTTGCTTTCTAGAAGTTTATTATAGTTTATAAGAATGACATGATACTTTCTAAGGCATTATCAAATGTAACTCTAATTCGTATAAAAATTATTTAATATTGAGTTTTACATCATTGTTAAAAAAAAACAATTATAGATGTGGCAAAATAATAGAACGCAAGAAGATGAAGAATAACAAAAAAAGCATGAAACTGACAGATTGGTCAAACAAAATAACATATTGTGCACTCCCTGAAATAGAAGAAGAAAATGAATGATCAATCCTCTCTATGTATCATTTCAAATGACTGAGCTATTTTACTTATAACAGCCATTGATTATAATACCTTAAACAAATCCAAATATTTGTGACACTATAAATTATGTACTCACATTTTCACCTCACAAGATTTCTCATGATTACAAAAGGGGCAGTTAAATTGGAGGTCAAGCGGTTGAATGGCTTTCTTCCTGGGGGCTGGTTTCCGCTTTGACTTACGGCGACCCATGGATCACTCCTGAAAGAACCTGAATGCACGATAAACGCGTAGGATAAGTACAAAAGCTGTTGTAAGAAATCAATACATACAACCTCACTATATGTATTAAAATATGAAGTGTAAATTCCGAAACATTTTAATGCCTTCTTTTGAAAATATAAGTTATTCTATTGACTAGTAAAAAACGGGCTAGTTTTAATTCATTCCTCACAGATGCGATTAAGAGGTTAACTGTGTCAATGAATAGTTCTGAGGAAATTTATACATAAATATACGAAAAATAGATTGACCAGCATCTCTTGTTACTGTGAAATCTATTATTACTTGCAATATTCAATTGTGATAAATTCTAAATGATTAAAAACAATAATAAGGCGGTACAGGTATTGTACAATTTATTTAATCAAGACACTGGCAAAAATTACCTCACACACAAGATTAGAATGCGTGCTTATAAATAAGAACACTAAATACTATAAAACTTAAGTAGAATCACTATTGTCTCAAAGATTTGTAAATATATATTCTGAATGGCAGGCCACAAAATATTTTTTGAAAGTTGTATTATTTGTTGTACCGGGCCAGAATCTTTCGATCTATGGAATCGTTAAAAGTCAAAAATGTCCATAAGTAAGTACTGAAATTGAAAAAGAAGAAGAATTTTGGTCCGTTTGCGACTCGATTTCACATTTCATATTCTATGAGTTCTTGTGTCAGATTTCAGATAATGTCCAGGTTGCTTTCGAGTTTTAGAGTTTAAGAAAGCTTGAACTGATTTTTTTTTGTATAAAAATAATTCCTACAGTTATTTTAGACTACTTTTTTGTGTTTCTGTATTAAATATGCGTATATATTTGAATTGAAATCTATATTATTTAATATGGAACTTCCTCGACCACCACAAGGTATATTAAAGCTCTTAAAACATCACATTTAAAATGTTATTTTGATTATCAACTAATTATTATTAACATTCGTCCTTTTCAGATACTGATTTACGAAATATTATAGACAAGCTTGCGCAGTTTGTAGCTAGAAATGGACCGGAGTTTGAGCAAATGACCAAATCAAAACAGAAAAATAATCCGAAATTCGGCTTTTTGTATGGGGGGGAATATTATAATTATTATCAGTACAAAGTTACAACAGAACAAGCAAGTAAGCATAGATATATATTTAAATATTATTACAATTGTTTTCTTCTGTGTTCCAGTCGTATCCATCGGTGGTTGTTATTGCATTATTCGAAATTAAAATTTTCTTCTTTTTATCGGGCTATTTTGTAACATATTAATATTTATTTAAAAAAATATGATTTGCTTTGTTCCTTGTTTTAATTTTTTTTCTGCAAGGAAATTACTATTATATATTACAGTTTGTACACTTTCTTTCCATTCACAAAGTTTATTCATTTCTAAGGTTTTCTCCCTTTTCACGGGTTTACTTGTTTTATTTGTAAACAACAAAGATTTAAAAATATTGTTTGTCTATCAGAAATTCCCATTTCTCATTTGTGTCTCGTGATAATTTAGCATATTTGTTTTTTTAAATATAAAGACAAACGTAAACATCTTTTAAATGTGAAGACAAACCATTCAAATTTTTGTTTTATGAATTTGAGTGAAAGGATAAATTAAGCACTTGAACCTCAAAACCCTAGGAACCTGATATCCAAGAGATGTTTTTGCAATCATCAGAAAAAATTTAAATATAATTATTTTTCACACCTTGGTCAGCCACCATATAGTGATATTTTTTAATTTTAGCTTTCGCTTTTAAAAATTGTCTGTTTCTCAGTACTAAAGCAGTCCTCGGGTTGCCAAGGACACACGGAGGATGTGACGAGCCAGGTGTATGAAAGATGGGCACGTGAGGGAGGAGGCGCCGTGCCCCCTCCGTCTCCCGCACCCACCCCCAGCCCGGCACTCTCCCCCGCCATTTTGGCTATCAATTCGCAGCAGGCAGTACTCAATGAGCAAATCAAGCAGTCTCAGGCCAACTTGAACGCTCAGCATTCTGTAAGGAAACTATATTTTGGCTTTTAATATCACTGAAAATTATCTTCACATAGTAGTCAGATCGCAGTATCCCCTACACTGCAGTGAAAGCGAAACAGATACGAAACCCAAGCAAATTGTGAAACTCGATGTCATTTTCTTGAATGACTCATCGCACACAATTTTCGCAGATTCGTTGGCATTTTCAAATCTCAAATCAATTTAGAATAAATCAATATGAATGAAAAGGTCTGTTTTCATTTGTGTTAATTAATTAATACTTAATGATTAATTATTAATGTCTGGTATATAGTCTGTTCTGTATGACTGTGAAAGTGAATGTAATGAACCGGTTGGAGGCGTTTGAGATGTGGATATACCGCAGAATGCTCTGTATACCGTGGACCTGATAGGTTCAGTAATGCAGACGTACTACAGAGAGCCAAAGCCAATATAGAGCTGTTGTCGAGCGTGAAAGTTAGAAAGGTCTCATATTTGGGTCATGTGCCAAGGGGAGAAAAATACCACCTCCTTCAGCTCATATTAATGGGTAAAGTGGAGGGACATTGGGGAGTTTATGGACGGCAGTTGTCCTGACTACGGAATGTAAACGAAAAAGATTGGACAGGAATGACCAGAGTGCAGAACCTGTTCTAAGTGGCATAGGACAGTGATGCCTTTGCTGCAGTGATCGCCAACGTTGGGGGGACCTGACATGACACCAGAAAAACAAGAAGAAGTGATAATGCCTTAGACAGGAAAAACATGTCATTCCCATAAATATAAAACTTCTAAAAAATGACATTTTCATTTGTATTAATTATGAAATATGGAGTTTTACGTCATTGTTCAAGAAACAATAAATACAATTCAAAATGTTTTAACCGAAAAATTTATTTCATCTGTAAAAGAACGACCAATATGAGTCGTGGTGACTATAAGAATATTTAAAAAAGTCAATATTAGATTTATAGTCACTGCTGAATAACAAAGATTCATATTCGGCTTATTCTTCAGTGACAGAACCAGTCACTATACATTTTTACATTATAAACCTGCTTTAGTTAAGCTTAACGTGACAGTATAGTGTATATCTTATGTGAAAATAGGTAGATTGTGTTCGCATCCGGTCTACCATTCACATAGGCATACTACGCGAAAGCCATTAGAAAAAGGACCGTATGGAACAGTCCGTTTTCATTTCACTTCTGCCTCTCTGTGTCTATTCACTAGAGTGCTATTTCCATTCCAACTTGGGCCTTTCATAGCAAATGTGTTTCATCTTACAATTATTTTTATTTTATTAATGGTATTTAGCAAAAAATCTTTAATATTTTCTTTGAAAATGTATGTGTAAATGAATTCAGTTAGTATTTAATCAAAGATTTCATTCTAATCACATAATTGTCAGTATTTGAGCATTAACAATATAATATGCTTTGTCTCAGTCTTTGATACAGCAGCAGCAGGGGCAGATGGAGGAGACTGTGGCCGCTGCCCAGAACGAGAAGATCCAGCGCCTCGCCTTGGAATCCAACATTACTCTCGCTGAGTTTGATACTATTCTTCAGCCAATCATTGAGTCTTGCACCAAAGATAGTATATCTGCAGGTAGCTATCATTCTTTATGTTCCTCTGAATTTGTATTTTTTTAAATCAATTCTATTGTGATCAAAAAAATAAGGTGAAATTTCATTTAAACTTCACGGGTACTATAAAATCATGAAATTATTTTGGAGGCTGAAACTGGTAACAAGGAATATTATTTGAGTGCTATGCAATGTTTGCGTTAAGTTAATCGCCTCAAGAGGCCAAGATTGTGGACAGATAATTCTTGGTATTTGCACCACTGTAATGCACCGTCCCATGCTGCACTGGTTCTTCGAGAGCATTTCGCCAGAAACTTGACCCATGTCGTTTCACAACCACCGTATTCGCCTGATTTCGCACCATGCAACTTCTGGCTGTTCAACAAACTCAAAAGACCGCTCCAATGAAAATAAAGTATTGAAGGCCATCCTGTAAAAAGACTTCTCTGACTGTTTCGAGGATAGGAAAAATGCATTGTGTCAGACGGGGAGTACTTCGAAGGTGATGAAATTGATTTGCAAGAATAAAGATATTTAATTTTATCAACAAATTAACCTTATTTTTTTTATAACAGCCGATTGGTAAGTGCTTTGACTGCCACACCGAAGGCCCCGGGTTCGATTCCAGGCTATGACAGTGTGATTGTCACACTGTCTTTGGTCTGTTGAAGAATTCACGCAACAATAAAATGGCGAAAGATCAGCTACCTATCACATGTCATGAGAATCAATACACATTAAATCCTTTAAATCAATTTGGCTCGAGCTGTAATGATGTAAAGAGCGATTGAACAAAATAATAATAATATACCTGCATATTCTTATCTTTAGGTAAGGGTTGGATTCTCAACCATGCAACGAACCACACTGCTGGAACAGTTATTTCTGAATATCTCCTCAAGAAACTTACCACCTCTGGTTATACATTCACTCAAAAGCTTCACATTATCTATTTAGTGAACGACGTACTGCACCACTGGTGAGTTCATCCGGAATATTCTTGTAATCATCCGTGTTATTTTATGATATTTTGTCCTTAATTTATTATTTCTCTTACAGTGCTCGCAAAAATGCTGATGACTTAAAAAAAAGTTTGGAACATGTGGTTATTCCCATGTTTTGCAACGCAAGTATATGTAATTATTATTTTATTACCATTCACTCCTTGTAGATTTATGGTAGGTACTTTTAGTATGACCCTATGCGATATAATTAGGAACTCGAGGATAAGGGAAATATGCAAGGTCGAGAATGTCGCTAGGCAGAGGAGGCAAAAGGGAAGATACTGGTATGCACATGTGAGAAGAATGGATACATCCAGACTCCGTTTCATTATGTTGCACAGCCAATACCAAGGCAGGCAACCCCCGGGCAGACCACCAAAGAGATGGATCCACAGCTGGGAGTTGAACTCGCAGGAATCCAATTCCTCTTAAGAAACAGGCCTAAGGCCTACACTAAGAAGAAGACCTTTAACATATTTGATATTAACTCTCCCATCATTAAAAAAAAATCTCTAAAATGTAATGGATCAAATTCGCTTATGTGCATATTTTATTTCTCTCAATTTTTTTTTTTAAAACCTGAAGTATGCACAAATATTTCATCAAAACTTGCTACGTAATTTGTTTTATGTCAGAATTAATTGGGGCTTAAAATAAATTATGCAGTTCAAAAAAAATAGCGCGGGTAAACATGCTAATTTATTTGACAAACGCTGATAGTCAAAATACTAAATCAGGAACTTTCTCATAAATAAACTACCACTCGATCCACTTTCTGGTTCCCTCTATTGCCTTTAAGGTGTTTCAGTAAATGTTCTATGATTGTTTTGATAAAATGTATAAATACGAATTTTTAGCTATTACGGAAGATCAAGAAACGAAATTAAATAAGCTACTCAAACTGTGGGAATCAAAAAGCAACTACTTTGAACCATCGGTTATAGAAAAAATGAAAAATCCCACCATATCCTATCAAGAGTATCAAGCCAACATGATCTCTCAGTATGCTAATCTCATTACCCCTCTCACACAGCAAACCAAAGTCACATTTGAAAAGTAAGTTTTCTTTCATCTTTTTAAATAATTTCGTTCATTTGTACTTTTTTTATTTTAATTCAGTGTCGTCTTTAACCGCCCTACCTCCAGGTAACTTTCTGAGAATAGTACGAAAAAAATCACATTTTATTAATTAAATTTAATTAAATATTAATTTTTAAATTACGAAACGTCAAAAACTCGAGTGCACACTTCGCCTGCTCCTTGTAAAACTATCATACTTGTGAAGACTTGTACTCAAGTGCTGTTTGCACACGCGCGTATCCCTGTGCGCGTGCTGTTTGCACACGGTTTGTACATTTTAGGTACATTACTTTTTCTCAAGCGCATAGGTGATATGGGATAGCGCAGAATGGTACAGTCAAAGTGTGCGTGTCACGCACGTTCATATGCATAGGGCGGTTAATTACTTTATTATGATTACTGAACACAGATGGATGGATAATGTGTTATTTGGTATTGATATAGAAACATTGTCATGTTTTTATATTAAAAGTGAACATATAAATTAATGTAAATAAAGTGGATATTTTTATTAATTGATGAAAATTAATTATTTACAGCTATCAAAAGCAGCACCAGGCTTTTGTTTCACATACTTTACAACAAATTCAACAACTCGAGGTTCAGAAGCAAGTCTTAACCGCTCAGTTGAGCATCAATTCACAGGCCGAGCTGCGAAATAACGAGATACCACAGACTATTTCCAATCCAATGCAACAGCAACAAAACATTCACTTTAGTTCTAACAATTTTTCTGAACAAAACTTCAACCATCAGAGTGGACAGTTTCAAAGTAATCAACAGCACTCATTTGACCAACAAGAGTTCAGCAATTCTTCCCAACCTCTGTTCCCCATTGATCAGTCTAATACAAATTATGGAACCCCCAATGGTTCGCAAGGAAGTAACAATGAAAATAATTTGTATGATTTTGATCAGTTTCCGAATCACTCCAACCTTAATAATAATTCTTCTTCTAATGATCTCGGAGAAGAGCCACCACCTCCAATTATACCTCCAATCAATTTGTCACAACCGCCACCGGGATTCTTTGGTGAGAAGCTACCCCTGTCTTTTGAGAATGGACTTCCTGACCTATCCAAACCTCCGCCGGGCTTTCCTAATATCCCCGAAGTTTGTCAGGAAGATCTGCTGCCTTCTGTACCATACTTTGAATTGCCTGCGGGACTTATGGTTCCTTTAATTATGGTAAGGATCATTTTATTTTGCCTTTTACTTACCTTATATTCAATTTTGCGCTCTAGTGGTAGTTGTGCAAAATAGTGTTTAAGCTGCTCTCCCGCAAACAGTGAATTAATACCCACCAATGTGTTTCTATTTTACAGTCTAATATTTCACAGTGTATTTCACAGTGTATATATAAATATAATCTAAATTTGTTTTAGTTGGAAGACTCAGAGTACAAACCCTTAGACCCTGATTCTATCAGATTTCCTCCTCCAGCCCTTCCATCTGAGCGTTTGTTGGCCGCTGTGAAAGCATTTTATGCTAAGCCAAACCACACGAGACCCCAGGACAGGTTATTCATTCTTCTTTTGTATATAGAGAAAGTTTTTTTCTATCTAATTCCATCGTCATTTGTAACAATTTTATTTATTTATTGTTTTTAGTGAAGGGTGGGAAAAACTAGGACTTTATGAATATTATAAAGCTAAAAATGCAGTTATTAAACAAAAAGAAGAAGATATCAAAAATGGTTTGCGTGATAAATCTCGTTCTCCGACACCCATAAAATATGATCTACTCAATGTCCGGTCACCCCCAGCCAGGAGATACAGGTGAAAAATTATTCCTTTTATGACTATAATTTAACTCAAATGCCAATAGTTGAGTGTAAAACATGATTTACATAATTGTAATTTTTTTAATTACCAGGTGTATGAGTTTAAATCTGCTATTTTTTGTCAGAAAAACACATGTTCTTTTCATAGAAAGCAAAAACAAATTTATTCAAACTACTGGCCCTCTCTAGCTGCACATGTTTCCCATCTCTCGTGCAATTCGTGGATACCATGCCAAAAAAAACTTCTCTTTCGAGGCAAACCAAGCCATTCTACGTAAAAATCGAAGTGCTGCTCAGCGAGCGCCTGGCGCATCCACGAAAACAGGTAGTTGTCGGAAGGGGCCAGGTCTGGTGAATAAGCGGGATAGGGTAACACCTCCCAGTTGAGTCTCTCCAAGTAGTTTCAGACCATTATTAATCAGCTTGTCATGTCTTTGCTGATAACCCGTCCTTTTTGAGCACGGTACAATTTGAACAGATTTTGGTGGTAGCAGTCAGCATAAACACTTTCGCCAGGTTTCAAAAGCTCTAAGTAAACGATATCCTGCCGATCCCACCAAACGCACAGCTTCATCTTCCGTCCAAAGTGATTTGCTCTTGTGGAAGATGTTGATGGTTGGCCGGGATCAAACCACAATTTCTTGCATTCAGATTTCTCATAACATATCCACTTTTCATCGCCAGTCACAATCCGGTACAGGAACAATTTTCTCTTGTCTGGCGAACAAGATTTCACATGTTTTTTGGCATCGCACCATCTGCCTATCGATCAATAGATGCTACACCCATTTTCCGATATTTTGAATCTTTCTCATGACACGTAGGCTCATGACTCGTGGAAATGGCTGGTTTGGTAACACCAAATTGCTCAGCAAATATTTTTAGCAATTGGGTATCGTCCTTGTCCAAAAGAGCCTGCAATTGATGATTCCAGGGTCGATTTTCACGCTTCTTGTCGTTCAGGTCAAAATTTCAGTCTTTGAACTAACGAAACCAATCTTTGCATGTTGTTTCTGATTAAACACTGTCGCCATAGGCCACCACAAGCATTCGGTACGATTCAACAGCTGAAAATTAAATCAGAAAATCAGAGATTCCTGCTTATGATTATTTTCTAGCACGAAACTGGACATGATTACCAAAGGAAAAATGAATGTTGTTCTATGAAATTGCTGATGGTGTGCGCTGATTAATATTGATAGATGTCAAACTTGCAATAAAAACAGTATAACGTGTCAGTATAGTAGCTTAATACGTTCACTAACACGCCATATATGAGCAAACAGCGGATTTAAGCTTATACACCTGGTACATATTACACTTAAACTTAGTAAATTAAATACTACAACTTTTACTAATATTTTAATTTGACATGTGATAAATTACTCATTTTGATGTGTTTTTTGTAATTTTCTTTGTATAATTTGAGCGTAGTTTGAATGCATAATGTATAAACATACTTAATCTGATTTATATACAGTTTAGTCATCTAAAAAAATAGGTATTCTTTTAAAATATTATCAACTGTTTATATTATTGTGTTAACAGGTCAAAGAGTCGCAGTTTAAGTCGTGAGCGTTCAAAGTCCCGTTCCCCGCCTCCGGTGCGCAACTCATCCCCCGAGCGAGTGCGGCGCGGGAGGGTGTCACGCCGGTCACCCACTCCGCCCACCTCTCCTCCGCCCAGCTTTATGTAAGTATACAACTACTGAAAATATTTACATTTATGATATTTATGAATGGTGAGAATTCAAAGTATTATATGTTTTTCATTCAGGACACCATCATTTGGCAATCCAAACGAGTTGTCAGAACTGGATCCGTCTAACAAGGGTCACCAGATGCTGCGGCGCATGGGCTGGGGGCAAGGGGGGCTCGGCTCGGCTGGGCAGGGTATCTCTGCCCCCATCAACGCTGGAGCCGTACGAGATAGGCAAGACCAATACAAAGGTAATTCTACACATACATGCATTTACTATGTTATTTTGAAGATCTAATGGGTATGGCTATTATATTAATTCTCATGACACTTTATTGTCACTTGAATTCTACATCAGACCAAATACAATGTGAGAATCACACTGTCATTGCCGGAAATCGAACCCGGGACCTTTGGTGTGGCAGTCATAGCTGTTGCCACTCTGTCACGAAGGTCGTCAATGTATGATAATATTTTGATTGATTTAAGATTATACAAGACAAATATTATGTTGTTTGGAAAGGAATACTAATTCATTTATAATTTGAACAATAATAATTTTCTCAATTTCTGCATACAAAATAATCAAATTGATTGTTTTGTTTTTTTTAACTCCATTATAAATTATATTATAATTGCGATTGTTTAATTGTTTTTACAGAGGTTTTTATTTATATAAAAATATAAGTATTAGTGGCAAATTTGTTTGGCTTTGCAAGGGCATTCGATCAAACTATTGCGTTCATATTATAACTCATAATTTGTAACTATTTTTCCATTTCTCTGATAAATTTGAAAAAATCCTTAAAAAAATCTTGCCAGATTAGATTAAAAAAATGCTCCAAGTACCTAAACAAAAAGTAATCATACCTTAGAAATATCAAATCAAATCAAATCAGTTTATTAACTCAAAAGACATTACAAACAGGAAAATGTTTAAGGCATCTATTGAGTACAGGTAAAATATTATAAAAATACAACAAAGTACCATGAACGCATTAGAGATGGTTAGACATTAGGAAGACAACATACTTTCTAAAGTCAAGAGTATTTGTCCCCTGAACGTACCTTCACTAATATAAAAGACGTCGATCTCCGAGGAGACCGCGTTCAGCAGACTAATTGCTCTTCCCACCGGTGTCAAATATATATATATATGTATTTTTTTTAATTGCAGGTGTCGGTGTAAATTTAAACGACCCCTACGAAAACTTCAGAAAAAATAAGGGTGCCGCTTTTATCACACGGATGAAGGAGAGGGCTTTGGAAAGAACATAAAAATCATATTAATTTGGTTGAATCAAAACCAGAAAAAAGCATTACTCACCGATGAGTGATGCTTTGTTTATGAAACCTTAGAAACAAGTCTAATTGTACAATAAAATGTTGTTTTAATAATAAATTTGTGACCATTCAAAAAGGACATTATTACAATTATTTTGCTAGTTATTTTTATATGTAGTTTTATACATTATTATTTTAAGTAGTTTCCTTGGATATAAAACATTTTATTAATTTATGAACACCTGGTTTGTTAGTGCTACCAATATGATTTAAAACAAATAAAAACAGTTTTTTAAGTTAATACATCTTTTCGTGTACTGTTATCCAACTTAGTTTACATTGACTTTTTTTATATAAACCTTTTTTATGTTGAAATGCTCCTGTTCAGCTTTAGGTCCAAAATATTTTCAATTTGTATGTTCATTATAAAACCTAATTTAGTGACACTATCAATGTTTTAAATAAATCTCACTGTATTTTTACAAGTGCAACAGAAAAAAAGATGTTTGAATAAAAATAACTAAATGTTTGTCACAGGCAATTTTTTTATGTCTTATTAACCTCAAATAAGTAAGCAAAATGTATCTTAAAATCCTTTCACCTTGCTATGACAGCGCTTAACCTGTCCGGGAGTATGGCCGTAGCCCGCGCTTATAACTAAAGCCCGGCGACATTTATTTCTAAAATGGCACTTGTACTACCATCTGTGGTTGTATTTAAACACTAAAACCACACTTCAGATTATATTTCTGTTTTACCCAATGACATTTTACTTAAAACAAAGTTTCTGTGACGTCATGAACATTTTTACCGTAAGCGCGTTGCATCTTTACGATTTCATCCAGTTTTTTTAACGAATGAATATTTTTAAAGAATTTATTGACAGTCTGTTGAATTCTATGCGTTTTTTCGTAATATTTTTTGTGTTTGTACCCTACCATCGGAAGTTCATTTTTAAAATTTGTAAGTGTATACAGTAGAACGTCTGTTATCCCGACATCAATTATCCGGAGAAGCCGAGATGATGAAGCATTCTGTACCGTGACCTACGTATGACTAACTTTAATTAACGCCAGAGAATCTTCAAAACGCCTGGAATAAATTGATAAGACGAAGTGAAGAGATTGTTGAGACTACTGGAACTCTTAAATAAGACTTGGAAGGAGTGATTAGTGATTTATTCCCCCAAATTGCTGGCTTTAATGATTGTGACAAGGAAGATGCACAAGCATGGTTGGAAAGTGAGAATGACCCAGGTTTCCAAATGTTGAACGATGATGAAATTGTTTCTCTGGTACAAAAAGAGAGTGATGATGAAGGCTCAAATGAGGATGATGAAAGAGAACGATCAGTCATGGAGAAGCCTTTACACCATTAGAAACTGCGCTTTCGTGATTTAAAGAGCAAAACTGAATGCAACTATTCTCAATTTTTTATTACAATAAATCTGCGATTAACTGCAAAAAAATAGACAAAATATTGTTAAAAAAAAATCTCTGATTATTTTTCCAGTACTGTAGAGTAATGTAAGCCTTTTTATGTACATGTACTACATACATACTTGTTTTTGCAGTAAAATTTGTAATTTCATAATCAGTAAATGCGCCAAAGAAAGAAAAAATCGATTTATACCTTATTCTGCTAAAAGAATTAGCGCCTGTTTGATTATCCGGAACACCTCTGGTCCCAATTAGTCCGGATAAACGAAATTTTTGAGTATTTTTTTACCATAAAAACTTGTTGAACCGTATGACTGACCGAAAAATGACTGGCTTTTTGATCGATGGTGTTGGAGATTTACCTATTTTATCAGGCAGTTCTTCCAAAGAATCGGATGGTACTGATTCTGATTCCGGAATGGCAAAAAGTGGATAGGCGTAAATGTATTGAGGGTGAGTTTACTCCTGTTTTAAATGAGTTTGACAGAGCAATTCCGGTATAATGCCTCATATAATTGTCAACGAAAATTCGAGTGAACTGGATTTTTTTGTGTTGTTTTTACCCGCCGAGATAATGAAAATATTTGTTAGTGGAACAAATAAGTATGCTGCCAAAATATCTTTTGATATTTCCACCAAGTCAAAATTACAAAGGTGGGTAGACACCACGGTTCCCGAAATGTACATGTATTCTATTTCAAGAATCCCATTATAGAGACTCCGTTTTCTAAAGTGGTTTCTTCACAAGATAGGATTTTGCTTTTGCTGCGGGCTCTTCATTTTTCAGACAAGTGACAGACTACATAAAATTAGAAATATTTTGGATCCAATGAAGCAAATTTTCAAAACCACATTCTACCCTTTCCAGAACCTATGTATTGACGAAAGTCTTCTGTTGTGGAAGGGAAGACTCTTTTAAAAAATGAATAAAATTAAACCTGAAGCCGTGGTAGAATATTCTCAAAATATAGGAACTGTTGACAAGACAGACAGAATATTGAGCTTTGTTGATGGTTCATGAAAGACAGGAAATGGCACAATTTTTTTTTCAGATTAGTAGATATAGGTTGTCTCAATGCTTATTTTTATGCACAAATGAAAAATAAAAAAAAGTCTCTTTACTATACCATACACAATGACCATTATCATCTGGAGGAAGGCGAGTGTCAAATAATCCCACTGGACTTTTGGCCAGACATTTCATCTCCCCTGTACCTCAAATTCAAACAAAAAGAAAGCAAAGCACAACGCAAGTGCCGTGTTTGCAGTCATTCTGTAAATAGATTTAAAATAGAAAGGACAGGAAATACGTATGCCAAAAAAAAGGAATAATTAGGCAATGAAAAAAATAATGTAAATAAAGTTTTATAATGTAATGTAGAAAATAATACTTAATGGTAAGCGTATCAGATTGTGCAAAATAAACATTCTTCCCTATTAATATAAAAAAAAAAACATTTTGCTAAAAATAGAACTAAATGCTGAAAATAATTTAATAAACATTCCTGACCTTCATTCATCATGACACACAGATGGTGGTAAGTAACATTTATTTTATTCTATTATTTCCAGAAATATCATACATCAAACCAATGGTTGCAAACACATCAATAATTTTGATATAAATCATGTTTACTGATGTATGTATTTTTTTATTCAAGAAAATAGGTTGCTTATATAAAATTATAAACAGTAAAAAAAAAATGTTTTTTTTAACTCACTCCGCAGAAACTCACCCCCGGACAGGTTATTAATGGCTTAGCAAGGCGAAACAGGTATCTTCAAAATAATATTATAAAACTTCTAAAAAAACTGTATTTTATCGACACGATTTTATTATTTAACACTGCTAAATATTATACCTAATAGTTACAAGCATGCTGAATGCTACATAACGGGAATTCCAACTAAGGTGCACCATGTAGTAGTTATTGGCAGACATCATACCAAACTACAAAAAAATTGTTGATACACACGCTTTAGGAGCAGGATACAAACACGCATCCTCAGCCTGGCTACAAACTATACTTTGACGCGGATATGCATCATCAGCACTCTACGTGTTAACCTTGAGGTACATTTGTTTCAAATCATACATTCATAGCTTCACTAAGATGACATGGTAACAAATTAATAAAACACACATTAAGTAATCTATTAAATTTATTTTTCAATATAATTAAAGCATAAATATAAATTGCATGCCAGTATACAATTATTATTTCATTTTTCTTTTTAAAGCTGATATAATATCACACTACAGTAAAAATTGGAATTGTACAAATACATGGAACACCTTTTAATGTTTACATCTTATGTAATCACATTTTTGTTATAAAAGATTTAAATTTAACAATAAAAATACTATTTTAAATTTGTGACCACAATAAGGAGGTTTGAACTTTGCAATTAAGTAGAGTTAGAAAAGAAATAACTAAAATTGTTAACTCTTCAATTTGAAACGCTGTTATCATATCACAATTTATTTTTATAAAATTTTCTTGACAGCAAAATTTCAAAGTAAACAGTACATAACGTTTAAGTATCATAGTGTTTCCACCAAAACAATGGATTAACTAATATTAATCAACCCACGACTACTAACATGAGTAGCAGATTAGAATTGGTTGCAGATCAAAGCTCAAAACTGTCCTCGTAATTAGACTGTATTTCTGCCAGATTATCCAGGCAGCTTTTGAAATCATCAGCATCCAATCCATCCTCTTTAAATTTGTGCATCTTCCCAATCTTTATCCGCGCCGCCTCTCTGTGGAGGCTTTCTAGAGTCTCAAAAATAAAGTTCCCATTGTGCAATCCGGATATAACGGGTACACTTTCTGCAACTTCGTTGTTGACAAACTCCTTCAAAAATCCATTTGTATCTAAATCTTTGTCGAACATTTTAGGGAATGGTGTCTTTATTTCTAGGCCATGAGGAGAAACTGTAGTATTACTAGCCGATGCGAAACAGTTGCATTGAAAGTATAGTTGAAACATTTCTTGTACACTGGAACAGTTATATGCTGCCATTCCCAGCTGCTTCTTGGCCTTGCTGGCTGGCAATTTTAATCTGTTTTCTGGAATTCCTCTCACAGTAATGTGCTGGAATACCTTATCCGTAGCCACTTGGCAACTAGGAGTAAGTGTGGTCCAAAGAGGAGAGTTCACAGCATCCAAGTGATCAATCAAGTAATCTTTTTGTTTCATATTAAACGGTAGACCAAGAGATGCTGCAGCCATCTTTCTCCCATAACCTGTCATATCGGCGCATATATCTGATAAATTGTAATCATTACTTTTCTGGCGGTACTTTATAGATATTGTGTCTATAGCAGATGCTAAAATAGCTGATGATTGATAGTAGCTTTCAGAATTATAATTCAGATTGTAAAAGAGTCTTTTGCTCCCTGGTTTACGCCATCCCTTCTCGCCGCAACACATGGGCACAAAAAGGGAAGAATTTTCAAACAAAGATTGATAATTTTGGACAATATTCACCAATCTGGTAGAATCTCGCACATTTGACAACTCCCTCTGCTTCTGATCTGCAGGTTTATTGTCGGAAAAATATGAGGCTATTAATGGAATAGCAAATATTGCCTTGTTAGAGTACTCTTCCGTAATATATTGGATGCATTGACTAGCAAGACCACCGAAACCGTCAGTAGAATCTAGAAGTATTTGAAATCCTTGAATATTGTCACATTCTTCGGCGTATTGGCGGATTTTATCACAAAATATATCAGAAAATTGTTCAGTTTTCCAAATATTTAATCCAGCATTGAATGTTTCAAACAGAACCTAAAAATAATTATAATTATTGAATATGTTTATCTCAAAATAAATTTTCTATATATATAATATAATATTATTTAATTTAATTAAACTTCACAGGTATATAAAGTAAGAGTAGTTAAAAAGATATCTTACTTCCTCATCATTGTGCTTGAATTCATTCACAATGTTAACAGTCCTTTTGTGGAATCTGGAATACAAATAGTCAGTCCATGTGGAAATACCTTTCTCAATATCATCATCATTTAGATCAGAAACTCTATCTCCAGTATTATCTATATAAGTAAGATATTCATTTTTCGGAATAGTAGGTTCGACTTTCTTCTCGATAGCATTAGTCCACAGTAGATCATCTTCTGGATTTGATTGATCCTGATCAAGCCCATTTTCCGGTAAAGTTTTCAAACTTCCTTTTAAATCAGCCAACAATAATCTAGGCGTGTAAGTCACTTTCTTGTCTAATGTCAAACCTTCCCTATACATAACATCGTGATTAATGTCGCTTGTTTTATTTCCGCTATAGTCAAAACTTAGGTCTTGAATATTCCAGAAGTGGGCACCAACATAATTTGAATAATGGCCAAATTGGAGGTTAATGATTTCTCGTGCTCTGCTCATCGTAGGTAATTGTGTATTTTTTAAAGGCTCATTAATTCATGCTAATATTTAACAAATTACAAATCTCGCCCACGATCTAAAAGTAAACCTGCCAATATAATCTTTGAATGCCGCAAAGTGACAAAAATGTCAAAACAAAAACACGATGTGACGTTTTGAGTTTACACGTTACCATAGAAAAGGTGTTATTGATTTTATATTTACACGTTGCCAAAACATTACTTTGTAAATGGCCTTGAAAAACCCCACGAAAATCGTTTATTTAAATTCGAAATGTATTGAAATTTCGTACGCATAAATCAAATCATATTAAAATGTACGCCACCATATGTCGAGGAACGGCAGACATTAATTTCCAGATCACTAGCACCTGTGCAGTGCGTTTCTGTGGCATAAGCAGACGCTGGAGCCGAGATATTGTAATGTTATTTGCCAATCACGGAGAATATTAGCATCCCGTGACGTCGACTATAAACCTCCGGACACAAGGGCGTTTACCACCTGACATTTTTTATTTTAATTGTTAGCAGTCTTATTTTTAATTTAATACTAATGCAAACATGCGTTTTAAAGATTTATTTTTTTGACAAAGCCATGTTTTGCCTTGATAAGGTGTTATCCAAAACATTCGACATTCCCATTCAAATCTTCATTGGTAAAACAGTTCAACCTTATATTTAATGACTTTTTTAAAGAACACAACAAAGGACAGCCAACTTTGAATAGGTAATGAGGTAATGGAGAACAACTCTTACATCCAGTCAAGACTTACCCTAATGATTTGAATGGGAAACTTTGTTCGGCACACTCTTGCTTGTTTTAAGGACTTTTGCCTGTATTGAACTCTCTTCTCAAAGTATTAAAAACCACCTGTTAAATTCTCACATATGGAACGAATGAGAGAAGAATGTTCAAAAATTGGATACAAGCAGTGTGAATGTAAAAAGAAGCCTAGAACAGCCGAGAAGTACATGGCATGAAGTCCACACATTCGAAGTCCAGAAAATCAGCAACCATGCATATTACGATATTCGAAAATAGAGGAAGCTCAAGAGGTGTGTCAGCAGTGTGACGGTCCATCTGTTTATCTATCTTCCCGGAGAAACGACACGATGATTAGTTAATTCCTCTAATACAGTGGTTCCCAAAGTGGTCTATATCGACCCCCAGGGGTCGATTTCGACTTACAAGGGGTCTACGACAACTGGAAAGGGGGTGCATGAGATGTAAATGGGGGTCCACGAGATGGTTCAACTAAATTGAAGCCAAATATTGAAATTTTGATAGCATCAGGCTCATCCCCCCTATTAGAACATTGTTTTTATTTTATGTAAAAATGTTGGATTTGCATTTTGTTTTGTTTTAATTAATGATTGTATGACTAAATAGTATATTGTTTTGTTCTATTGTCTTCAACATTATTAACTGTTATAATGTGACAATTTTTTATTATACACTTTTTGAGAATGTCACGACAGCTGTTTGATCTGCTGATGATAACATCAGTTAGTGAAACAGCTGTCACGACATTCTCAAAAAGAGTATAATACAATTGTGATATTATAAGTGTTGTAAATTTAACAGTTAAAATGTATAACTATAAAACTTAACATTTATTTTATTTTAAAGATTTCTTTTCTACAGAAACCCCTATTAAAGGGAGTCAGCTTCAAAAAGTAATTTTACAGTTATAAATGAATTTGTAAAAAAAAAATCAATATAAGGAAAGTAGGGGGTCTACAGAAAATAGAAAAAATCAGTAAGGGGTCTACGGGACAAACAAGTTTGGGAACCTCTGTTCTAATACCTTTTTTTTGTGTACGCCCAGAATACAGAAAATCGTGTATCATAAAAGACAACATTATTTCCTATTAAAGACAAGGTTAATTGGAATTTGAAATAAAATAAAACAAATTCAATTCTTTCTTTTATTACAAAATTTTAATACAAAATTAAATCTATTCCATTTATTAATAGAAATTCGTCCTAAGACTTAATATATACTACAACCTCCTAATTATTAAAATACTGGTAGTGAAAAAATACAAAATATCAGATAATTAAGTATAAAATGTTGCACGTTTTTTGTTTATACAAAACATATTTTTCAAGTATATAAACAAGTCATTGTAAAAATGTTTTCCTGCTAAATATGAAATAATATATTGAACACAGACGTAACCTTACTACGCTAGTTTAGTGAATCATTTTATAAAATGTCTTCTATGAATTATAAATGCAGTTATTTCTATGGAACTAATAATTGTTAAAAATACTATCACATAACAGTTGAAGTTCTATGTTTTTAACATCCATTAAAAACAAAACATGTTGGCGCCAAACAGCGCATCATGCACAGAGCAGCTCGGGGTCGCTGACAGCGCCTCCTGCCCCTCCGCCCCTTCGTGGGAGCTTATTGCCACAGCAAGTTCAGTTTATAGACTATGTTAGGTATATTAAGAATTACGAAAATACATACTTAAATTAATACAAATTGTAACTCTAATTTTGTTTCAAATACCATAATGCTACTTGCGATATAACAGCAAAACATTTTATTTACTTAATCATTCTCGTAATCCGTCAAGGGCATTACTTTAAGGTATAATTTGAACTATTTTTGCTTACACCAATTTAGATCTTGGCAGTATCTTACTAAATTTATGTTCAGAGATATAAATACTTACAAAATACCTACTTAATTAAATGTTAATTGCTGTAGTAACATTGTGCCACTTGAAAAATTTGTTATTCCGCTGAATTACATACTTTAAAACACCCGGCATATTCATCTAATAAAACACCCTCGTTTTACAAACACTTTGATCATGACTAATACATTTGAAGCAACTACAGAATCTACCACAATAAAGGTTAACCTTACGAGGACAAATGATCAGGATGGAGTAAGCAATTCTTCATGGCTTCCTTACCGACTAATTACTCCGACTATTGTGTACACGGAACAGAGAATTGACCAGAAATGCCACGGAGTAATATTATTGCGATGCAACAGCCAAGATACACACAACTAAATTTGAGTAGAAGTTTTCCTATTTAGACAAACAATTCTCTGGTGACACTTGTGGACAATTCTGTGTTGTGTTGCATACGAGTACATTCACATATTTATAATTCATTACATTTCAAACAACATTTAATTGCGTATCCCAGAAACTTGGGCGAGGTTAATAAAAAAAATCACTTAATACATATTTAGAAAATACAACACACATTTCACTCATTCATACAAGACAGTTTTCATATAACACCTATAGTTTATTCAGAATTTTGTCTTAATATTAATTGTTTTTCAAAACATGACGCAAATAATAAAGCTATTGATAAAAATGATATGTTTCCATCAGACACCCATGAACATAAATTTAATAGATACGGCAGTGAACTAAACCTAAGTCCTCGTTACATTATATATTAATATTAATATAAAAAAAGAGGATAGTGCGAAAATTTGACTTTTTCTTCCATAAAAAAGGGTAGAAAATATTGTAATCATAATGTTAAGCCTTTTTTTATATTATTAATTTCATATATATATTTCTTATTTTCATGTACCTTGTGACAGGTGTACAAGAAAAAATATGTTTTCAAAAATATTACTCACTCTTCTTAAGATCAAAAAATATTGGTTGTAAAAATATCTAGTAATTAATTAAATCAAACATTAGGTACTTCAGTTGAAAAAATTGTGATAAAAATAAATCATTATTCTTAAAACTAGGATCATGCTTAATATTAATGAAGATCACTCATTCTAATCCCGCCGCATTCCAAACTGGCTAGATGCGCTCCACTTCTGCAACACAATAACTTGGTGCAACGAAAAAAACTTTTCAGAGTCCTCAATAATGATCAAAGCTGTGAATTATAAAAGAAAATGATCCAGTCGCCCGCGGGTTCTGTGCATCCCACAATAAACTCGCAGTCCAAGTGGATGCATTTCTTCCAAAATTACATCTGAACATATCTTTTCAAACAATAAAAGGTTTTTGATAATTCGCCGAATGTTTGATCAAACGGAGGGGAAGAAACGAATCCTATTGATAAAATTAGTACGGATATGTTAAACTAGAAAAATTTAAGAGTTTCATTAGATATTTTATTTATATATTAGAAAAATTCTTTAGAAATATAAGTCTATATATCCCCTGCGAATACCAATTGAGATATTCACAACATTCAGAAAACATTAATCTTTTTATAATACAGTCAAACTGGGTTATTACGATCACGGAAATAGCGAGATCTCGGATGTAACGAGGACACAGATATTTCATGTCTTCGTGTAATGGCTATTTTTGTAACAAGCAAATTTGGACGTCCCATCTTCCTCGTAATAACCAAGTTGGACTGTATAATGACGCCTCTATCAACGAGTATTGAAATCATCTTTGTTTATTTGGTAAACCGTTATTTACAATATTATGAGTCTGATGCGGTGAGCCTTCCACGATTATTCAAAACCATTTATTGTTCAAAGATAAAATATACATCGGTCGATTTATTTGCTTATTGGTCCATTTGAAGGAACTTCACTAAATGTACCGGGTCAATAAAATAAAATATCACTCCTATATTTATCTAAATACTAAGGTCATTATTCCATACTTAATACAAAATTGCATTTTTCAATGACTGATCCGATATTACACACATTGCCTTTAATTAAAAAAAAAAAAAAACTAAGTCTACATGATTAAATTTCTATCATTGATATCTTAAAGTTTCTTAACAAATATAATCTGACAAATTGGAAATCACTCAGTACACAGCCTAAGAATTGTATACTTTACACATTTAGATTCACAAACATACATACAACACTGTTACTCGTCCACACAAGGAGGCGGGGTAGGGCAGCACAGCAACTAACACTCCTGATGCGCTACCTCCCCAGACATCTGTTAGCACAAGCCGTTGCATCCAAAACCCTGTTTATCATGATTATGCCTCAAAGGGCTCTGACTGAAGTGCATTTAACAAACCAGGTAATAATGTAAAGGTGAACATGTTATAAGGTAGGTAATATTTAGAATGTTACCTAGAACACATTGCATCATAAGTATGTATTTTCAAATGTATTATACCAGTCAGCAGTCAGCTAAAGTGAGCTTCAAATAATAAAAACTTGAAATTTTGAATACAACAACTTTGCACAAATAAATAGATTTCACAGAAACAATCATTTCCCCATAATATGAAGGGTTAGCTGATAATATGAAAAATAAATGCATATATGAAACAAGTTGCAGTATTTAAAATAATAAATAGTGAACATGTTTCAAAAATTCACAGGAAAATGGCGAACATGCTACATTTCTGGGAGCCTAACATACTTACACGCTAAACATTAAGGAAGTGGTAAAGACTACACTTGAGACTCCTTGGTCTACGCATATACTTTCCAGTCACTGGATTTATGAGTTTACATGGCAATATATACAAGGCTTAAACCATACAAACCCATTAACAAATTTGTACTACTCACTTACACACCCCAGGGTGAAGTAACTCGCTTTAAGGAAGTGCTTCTTCCTCTAGTCCTCCATTCCCTCGGCTAATTCAGCTCGGGCAACACAACACTGTGCTTCCCTGCATGCGTAAGGACATCTGTCATACCACTAGTTGCCTATCAGAAAATTAGCATCGCCATTGAGAGATAATACCAAAATAAACATATTCAAAAAAATTAATCACATACAATCGAAGAAAACTATTCTTTAAAGAATTGTTTACTGCAAGAGTATATTGAAAAGTTACACAAACCCAGGACAACCGTCAATCGTAATCAATAGGAAGCAGCAGCTTTCATCCAAATACAAAAAATAATAATTCATAGGCGGCTGAATGCACCGGGTCAATAAGCCTAATTCCATAAAAGACAAAATAAATACTACTTTAGAATGCAAATTTAGAAGTTCATTATTAAAAACAAAAGTAGAATGTCTCCCTTAGAAAATGCACCAAGTGACATCTTAGGATATCCGTTAAATTCATTCTAAATTGAAAATATATACGCAATTCATTAAATGTCAATGTGTCTTTTGAAAATCTTATCAAAATAACACTAAAAATACACATTAAAAAATATTTCGAGATTATTTGTCATTTACCACATAATTTGATATCTATTGAGATCCGAAAATATTATGAAGTGTATCCTAATATTAAAGAAATTTGTTGCTCTAGACAAAATACATTTAATCGAGACTGGAAATCTTCATTCTTATTAGTATAATAATAAATAAATCTTTCTCAACAAGAAGTTTGTACAATAACACAGAACTGTCGGTGGATACAAGACGTGACTAACACAATAATATTCACAATCAAATATTGCTGGGCGTTATGTAGGATGGGGCGGCCGCGCTCAAGCTATTCGGTTCACCAGCGGGGTCTTCCGCCGGTTGGTGTGCGGGGGCGCAGCGCTCACGGCCTGGTACAGGAAGCTCGCCTTCGCTCTCTTGGCGGGGCTCTCTGCAACATCAACCACCCTTGTAACAACTTTTAGCTAATACCACTGAGAAGGTTTGAGAAGGCTGAAAACTAGAGTGTAGAATTTCCTCTGTGGCCAAATGTTTGTATTTTCACAATGCTAGTAAATGTATCAAGATATGAATAATAATAATAATAATATGCTAACTTTTAAAGCGCCGTTTTTGTGATGTAATCACCTCAAGGGCGCATTAAGACGTGTTTTAAATCTAAATGTGAGCGCTTAAAAAACGATTGGTTTAAAAGTATAGTAGAACAAAGTATAAATGTTTAAATTGGGTATGAAATATGAAAAAGATGGGTTTTCAATTTAGTTCTGAAATCTGTCGGATCATTTATGCATCTAAGGTGTGAAGGGAGATTGTTCCAAGCTGATGGACCGGCTACCGCGAACGCTCGATCCCCGAAATTCGTACTGGGGCAACGCTTCGGCTCAACTAATCTTCCTATTGCTGAGGAGTTCGCCGAGCGAAGTGTGGATTTCCGTGAATTTAGGCTGTCCGCTATACAGAGTTCAGATATATAACTTGGTGCCATTCCATGTAGCGCTTTGAAGACTGTCCAGCAGAGTTTATACTGGATTCTTTCTGGACTTTTAAGCCAGTGAAGTTCTTTGAGATGTTGTGTTATATGGGACTTTTTTGGAATGCCTTTAATGAGCCTTGCTGCTGCATTGAACGCAGATTGAAGTTTGTTTATTTGTTGTTTTGGAATGTTTGCATAAATTCCATTACAATAATCAAGTCGTGAAATGAGCGAGTAATAGAAAAACCCAACAAAAAGGGATAATTTAGATCGGGCCGGTGCAAAGACTTTGAAAACAGTGTTCCAACTCCAAAAATAAGTAAATTAACTTCATAAATTCACTACAGAAATAATAGAATTTCAATATAAACTAAAACAAAATGTAATCTAAAAATATTTTAAGACTTTACCTGCGTGATGAAACTGCGATGCTAATGAAAATTCCAGTTTGAGAGGAATAGTTTCTTCAATATCCACTTCATCAAATGTCGTCTCCATCACCTGAGAATTATTATTATTTTTACATTAAATAATCAAAACTCAAGTGTGCAAGAAAATATAATGAAAATTTAACTGAATTCTGGATAAAATAACAAACAGAACTCTAAATTAGTTTAGAAATACTCAAGCAAAGAAAAGAAATAACTTATTATTAAATTATTGCATAAAATTTTATAGTTGAAACTACTTTTTTTTTGTAGTAACAGTTAACTATTACTACAAAAAAAAAACATTAGTTATGTTCATTAACTTCATGTTAAAAGTAGATTGATAGAATAATCTAAAAATGCACATAACATAATGTAGATATTAAGATACCTCAACGTCAGTGGTCTGATCCTCGGGTTGCAACAGCTCGTCCACATCCAGATCATCCTCGGAGCAGTCCTCATCAGCAGTCGGGCCCTCCTCAGTGCCGCAGTACTTCATCTCCCCTCGCTCCAGTGCCTCTAAGCTGTCTGGCCGCACCATGGCCTTACGGATGGCCTGCGGGTCTTTGCGGGACCATTTCTGCACTTCTTCGTCCATCTTTCCCACCTTGGACGGATTCATGGCCCACAAACAACCTGGACAATTAACAATATTTAATTCTACAATATTCTCATAAAAACCACGGCGGTCTGTACCGGATAAGTGGTAATTAGAAGAATTTTAAAATAAACATTTAGAACATAGATTACCTTTTCTTTGGCCACCGTTTGTTGATGGTTTTTCAATCTTTTCAAAACATTTATTGAGACTAAGATTATGTCTGACTGAATTTTTCCAACCGTTTGGTGCTGTCTTAAAGTATGGGAAATGTTTGCTGGAAAGTAAATATCAAATCATTAATTCCAATAAAAAAATAATATTTTCAAGATCACCATCAACACATAGAAAAATAAAATATTTTGAATAAAGCTGGCTGGAGTAGCTAAATAATACGGACGAGTTTAATAAAAATAAAAAATTACATCTGCTGCACCACCCTGCAGATTATAATTATCAAAAGAATATCAATAATGTACTAATAAATCCAATATGTATAAGACATGTTAACATTGTTTTATAAGAAATATGACACGATATGGCTGATAAAACATTTTTTAATAGTACATTCAATGAATTAATATATAAAATTATTTTTCTAATGAAAATCGAGAAGATAAAATTAACTATTATTTCCTAAATCGCGAGTCTTTTTTTACATCACTCCAAAAAGGAATGTTTTAACAGAATAAAAAACTTATATCTTAGCTAAAGTTGAGAAAAAGGGTAAAAGCATGAATTGAAATTGAACTTACCACATGAAATTATAAATTTCTGACACGGGGAGACTACCAGTGCGAGAATTCTTAAGAGCCATTGCGATGAGGCAAGAATAAGAGTAGGCGGGCTTGGGGAACTCCCCACACAGAGTCACCTTGTTCCCCGACACGTACTTGGGGCTCCCGCTATCTCCGAAAGTCGCGCTGGAAATGGTAGTCTTCAAAACTTGTTTGTTATTATTGAAAGCTCCATTGTCTATCAAAATGGTTGTGGGGTTCTTGTTTCCATTGGCAAGAATAGTCCTGGATTGCGAATGGCCCACGATTTGTATGCTACTGGAGATAAACGTCTTCTGTCCCAGCGTTTGCGCCACGTACTGTGTCCCAGAGAGCCTCTGGTTAGTATTTAGAATTGAAGAGCTTCTGTTGACTTTGAGTATCTCGGGCTGCGACGTCTTTATTCTTAATGAAGTTAGAGCGGGACTGCTCACCTTGATGGGTTTACTTTCAATATCTTGGCTCAAGTCTTTTTTTATTTGTTCTATATTATCTCTTTTGATGTATACAAAGTTAGTTCCTTCCACAGCGGGCTCTAGGTCCCCGTAGCTGTGGATGCTGTCGTCCTCCGTCTCCTCTTTGACCTTGCAGACCTTAATCATGTTGGGCGAGAATGTGAGGTGACTTTTCTCTTCGGTGGGACTGGGCTGCGGGGACGAGCTCACGGAGCGGTTCCGTAGAGAGTTGAGCATCAGGTTGGAGGAGTTCTGATTGACTATAGTCTTTACAGGCGATTCTGAGAATATTGAAGGCATCACCGAGTTAGGGTTCACCATGACAGCATTTGCTTCCGAGCCATATAAATCCAAATTGTGCACAAAATTTGATGAATTGTGTAAACTCGAATTACTGCCTGCGATCCATGTAGTGGCATTATCCATGTCCATGTCCAGCAACGGAGGGAGGTCAGAGAAGTTTACGCCTAATGTGTCCTGAGAATTTTTATTAACGGATTAATATAAACAAAAATCACAAATTACTTAACGAATAACTTGATAGATACTCAATAACAGAAAATATTCATGAAATGTATGAAAATAATGAAGTTGTCCCACAAGTAGTCTATGAATAGGAAAAAAATATTTGAACAGTTTGTATGCATTCCAATTAATTAAAATATAAAAAAAAAAAATTATTAAAAAACTTACCGACAAGTCTGTGCCACTGCC
Organism: Lepidostoma basale; assembly: GCA_022606425.2. NCBI lineage: Eukaryota > Metazoa > Arthropoda > Insecta > Trichoptera > Lepidostomatidae > Lepidostoma > Lepidostoma basale. The sequence goes on from JAHDVF020000177.1 coordinate 412,326, forward strand.
AAGGTCCGTCGCCATCTCTGACTTGATGTCCATGTCTAGCATGTCCTGCAGTGAATCCGTTATATAGAGGTCCATCGTGCTACTAACAAAGCAATCCTGCAAGAACAATTCAAGTTTTTAAAATACAATATTATATTGTGCTTTCCATTTCACTTAAGACTAAAAAAATTGCGCAAATAAATAAAATGTAACTAATAAAAATATAACAAATAGAAAAATATATAACGGAGAATACATAATTTAAAAGTAAATATGAATAATAATTAAGGTGAAAAAACGTTAATTAATCGGTAATACAAAAAAAATTAATTGCTACAAATTCTTCAAATAAAGTAATAAAATAATCTTTTTTCACTTTATTTAACATACACAAACTATTTAAATGGTTATTTATTAATAAAAACTATATTTACACAGGTCGTGATATGGAAGGATAGCAAATATCATAAATCAATCCAATCGGATATCTCTGTATCTACTAAAATATATCGTCTTCTATATATTTAATACGAATTATTTATTTCCTCGAATGCTTTATTTGTACGCTATACCTCATTTTTTTGATAAAAGATCAAGAAAAAATGTAAACATTGCCATTCGCGCTATAATTTTGACATTTTGTATGCTAACAAACATAAGTATACATAGCACAAAAAGAGCGGGACATAGATGAGGTCGGACGGTTCCATTATTAACGTGTTAGTAGTGAAAACATATTTCCATTTTTTTTAACACAAATCGTTGTTAACCCGTAAACAATTATATTTTAAAACACTTACCGAATATTTATTAAAATAAATATCCTGATGCCCAAGTGATAAATCCTCTATTTCACACATTTAAGCGGATTTTCTGTCACACAATTGACAGATACTCCACAGATACCTCTCACTTCACACAAAACTAGTGTTTTGATGTTGATTTTACAAACACAAAGAACGCTGAATTTCAAATTGCTGGATGCTGATTGGACACTGGGAGTCACGTGATCTTCCCGCCATTTTATTATTGGATAATACTGTCAATGGAAGATACAATCAAGCGAGTACTCACAAAGAGTATAAAGCTATTAATTCTCGCCGGGAAAATATTTTATGTTTAGTAAAAAAATTCACCGTGCGATATCCCAAAACACCGCAAAATAATTAAAAATATAATATTAGTCCCCACATTAACCGATGTAATTTCACTTAATCCGAACACACAACACCTATACTCTTGTCGAGGGAGAAACGAAAGAACATGCCTCGGTGAAATACAGTATAGCGTGTAATCAAAAATTATATTTTCCTTGGCGAAACCCCGCAGTATTATGTTGATAAATAACAAACATTAAACAAAAACACGATTGTGTAGTATATTTAGCAACACAAACTAGAACACCGCGGTCTGACGTAAAAATAGCCGGGAAAGTGGAGGTTTGTTTACACCGGCAGATGGATTAAAAAACTCCGGAACAAACACAAAAACGTAATATATAAATGAACTGTAGTAGGATTTAAGTATAAATATACCAAATTTTCAACATTTCTTATGGAAATTACGCATAAATAACAAAATAACTCTCGACACTCAGTAAGTTCACAAGGACGATCCTACTTTTACCGAGGGGTGTGTATTTTTAAGTGTTTACATTATCGAAAAATTATTGATAATGGGGCTAGTTGTAACATTTGGTGAATTTTGTGATGTTTTTTGGTATTAACTTGATATAGCCATGTTTCATGGCATAATAGGTGAGGTTGCACTAGACAAGTTTTACACGACCGAAAAGGCGTTTTCTCTCTGGAGGCTTGTTTGATCTTAGTTAAGTTTAATTTTAATTAGTGATAAGATTATGAAAGACATTTTAAAACACTAATCGTGATAAAAAACAATAAGTGAGTGAAAAATAATAGCGTTCTGCCCGGTACCGCAAAGCAGTTAGGTACTGCCGGGCCCAATTTTCTTGAGTGGCCACACTTTGAAGGGGACGACCTAACCCCTCACCCTGTAGAGCAGGCTCGAGAGCGGCGCTCGGCAGTTGAAAATCAGACTTCGGAGGAGGCGGACGTGCGGCTTCGCGCCCGCTGGCCGCGGCGCGCTGGCCAGAGGCCATTTCCGCCTCGCACGTCCCTCTTGACGCGGACGCCATTAGCGGCCGACTCGCCACCACGCTGGCTTCGCAGATCACCGTCCTTGTGCTAACCAACCGCGCCAGCCTATCATCATTGGGGCCTGATGCTGACCACGGCTGTCTCAGCGATGGAGACCAGACCGACTCGCTCCTCGCTCTCCCTCGCTGTTCCGCCTCGGACGTCCCTCGTGGTGTGGACGCCACGTGCCGGCTGGATCGACGACTTCGCAGATCAGATCAAGTAGTGTTAATTCAGTGACGGAGTAGCTTTAAGTCGTTCCAACGATTAGCAAGTAAGTCATCTTTAGTTTATAAGTGATCTTGTTTATTTGTTTTTGTATGTTTGTGTTTAAATATAAGTGTAAATAGCAAATATTGGTTTCAATCTCATATCACTATACCTCCCGGAGCATCTTAGAGATCGAATAGTAATCATCTTAGCGAATAAACACTGGGCAATACGTGTGAGGGGGTGCTTCGAGATATGGAGTGAGATACGACTAATCGTCGTGTTCCACCCTGTGTCGGAAAGCCCCCTTCAAAGTGTGGCCACTCAAGAAAATTGGGCCCGGCAGTACCTAACTGCTTTGCGGTACCGGGCAGAACGCTATTATTTTTCACTCACTTATTGTTTTTTATCACGATTAGTGTTTTAAAATGTCTTTCATAATCTTATCACTAATTAAAATTAAACTTAACTAAGATCAAACAAGCCTCCAGAGAGAAAACGCCTTTTCGGTCGTGTAAAACTTGTCTAGTGCAACCTCACCTATTATGCCATGAAACATGGCTATATCAATCCCCACTACTCAAAATGAGATTGCACTAGACTAAGAAAAAAAACATTGGAAAAAAAAAACTTTAAAAGAAAATTTATTGAATTGAAATTTCGAAATTGCGCAATCCAACTAGATTTTTCGCGTAAGGCGATCACTAATGGAACCCCTATCTTGTGCTGAACGCTGTCCCTCCTACTCCACTTATAGGAAAGCTCGCGATTCACGCGAGGCAGCATAAAACATGTAACAGGTAGATTCGATTACGAATTGAAAAAATATTGCGGTATGTGAATAGAATTACATTCTTCATTAGCACCTCTATACATTTGATTCGACTTGCCTCCCCTCGTCATTTACACAAAAACCGTTTTTCTAAACGCTATCTATCTTATAACTAATTGCCGGGTATTTCTCTTCCGGAACTGAGAAACTCGTTTTTCTCTCATTACATGGTAGGAGATTCCATCATCCCATATCGTACCATCTCTTTCTCGCCGATCAAAGGCCATTCGGGAATTCCGTCATCCGATGCCTGGTCGGGGAGCTTCCGCTTCTTCGCACTGTCTTCGACTCTCATAGAGTACTATCTCCCTCTCGCCGATTGAAGGCCGCCCGGGAATTGCGTCATCCGGTGACTAATCAGAAAGCCTGGAGCTATCGCTTTTTCGCACTGTCTTATCTCTACATCGTGTTCTTTCTTGCATCGCCTTACACTACTATCTAAAACAAAACTAAATTATCGACACTTAATTCGTGCGAATTGGTGGTGATATGAATCGAATTTAAAAAAATTCAAAACAAAATCTCGTGTCGGCAAGTTTAGGATTGAACTTGTTTTTCTTAAAATTTTGAAAGCGGCAGTCTCATCGCATGTAACGTCTTCCTTTTCTCAAAAGCCAATGTTGGGATCTAGTCTGCTATGTCGCTTAGTCATCTTAATTTAATGGTTATTAAATTAAGTTATAGACTGGTGGAAGGATAAAAATATCACATGGCACGACATACAAGTAGATTACTTTACAAATGTACATCCGATACATCCAACCCCTATTGCTTTGAACTACAAACAAGACGCTTCTTTAATACCCAATCCATTCACATACTAATTATAACTCACGGAGAACTAATTTAAATTTTTCTCCCTGGATGGCTGTTTAAAATTATTATAAAAATGTAGTTGCATTCGTGAAAACTTGATATTATTACAGATATTATTGGGCGCCAGCAAATTTTTGTTTCTTTGTTAAAAAAAATTGCAAAAAAATACACATATTTGTCAAAGGCTCACTCAGAACAATAAAACGGCCGAATTCTAAAGAACAATTAAAGGATTAAAATTTGAAATTTTAACGTTGGTCGGCCGCTAGACCCTTAATATTTACGACGTTTGTCTAAACGTATACCTGGTCAATCCGCCGCAAGCTTATCTAGCCAGGGAACAAAAGAAATTCGGCTGGGGAATTTCCTTTAAAACTTTCTCTCTTATCAGTTGACTTTACAACGGTATGAGATTATAATCTGTATTTGCTTACTCGTTTGAAATTCGAAATTCCAAATTAACCGACGTACGAGTGAATAAACAAAATGACATATCGGTTTTCACAAATGCTTACAAATAAAATATAAAATTATGAATTGGTTTCAATCTCGACATCAAACCATCTCGGAACAATCAGAAAACAAATATCAACATCAGCGAATCTCCAATATTTATTGCTAGCTCAGATTTTAGCATTCAACTCTTCTCTAGGTCGCGTGTTCGTCTGATCTCACTTAACCAGACAGCGTCTGAATTATTAATTATATTTAATTAAAATTCAAATACGTCGAGCCCCACGTTGGGCGCCATTTGTAACGAAGATGCTTTCCGACACAGGGTGGAACACGACGATTAGTCGTATCTCACTCCATATCTCGAAGCACCCCCTCACACGTATTGCCCAGTGTTTATTCGCTAAGATGATTACTATTCGATCTCTAAGATGCTCCGGGAGGTATAGTGATATGAGATTGAAACCAATATTTGCTATTTACACTTATATTTAAACACAAACATACAAAAACAAATAAACAAGATCACTTATAAACTAAAGATGACTTACTTGCTAATCGTTGGAACGACTTAAAGCTACTCCGTCACTGAATTAACACTACTTGATCTGATCTGCGAAGTCGTCGATCCAGCCGGCACGTGGCGTCCACACCACGAGGGACGTCCGAGGCGGAACAGCGAGGGAGAGCGAGGAGCGAGTCGGTCTGGTCTCCATCGCTGAGACAGCCGTGGTCAGCATCAGGCCCCAATGATGATAGGCTGGCGCGGTTGGTTAGCACAAGGACGGTGATCTGCGAAGCCAGCATGGTGGCGAGTCGGCCGCTAATGGCGTCCGCGTCAAGAGGGACGTGCGAGGCGGAAATGGCCTCTGGCCAGCGCGCCGCGGCCAGCGGGCGCGAAGCCGCACGTCCGCCTCCTCCGAAGTCTGATTTTCAACTGCCGAGCGCCGCTCTCGAGCCTGCTCTACAGGGTGAGGGGTTAGGTCGTCCCCTTCAAAGTGTGGCCACTCAAGAAAATTGGGCCCGGCAGTACCTAACTGCTTTGCGGTACCGGGCAGAACGCTATTATTTTTCACTCACTTATTGTTTTTTATCACGATTAGTGTTTTAAAATGTCTTTCATAATCTTATCACTAATTAAAATTAAACTTAACTAAGATCAAACAAGCCTCCAGAGAGAAAACGCCTTTTCGGTCGTGTAAAACTTGTCTAGTGCAACCTCACCTATTATGCCATGAAACATGGCTATATCAAACTTAGGTATTTAAATTTTTGTTAGAAATTTTATCTCCTTTTCAACTACACATTTAATACACAATCATCATTAATGAAATCGGTAAAATAACGACGTTCCGTTGCTGTTCTCTTCGCAGATAGTGCAGACGAATTACAAACCTTTGTGTCGAAAGTCTATGAAGTATGCAAGGCTAGCGATGCAATGATGAATGTCGGAAATTTAAAGTTGATGGTTTTTGAATGGAAAGAGTGAATTTGATAGGTGTGAATCAGGAGAACCTGGAGCAGATATCTAAGTTTGTCTATTTAGGTAGCATGTTCACAGCGAATGGCCGAACCGATAGTAACGTCGAAAGAACGGTTAGTGCGGGTAAATACTACAATAGAGCTTTAAAAACTGTTGTTAGAAACAAAAAATATCAATGAAAGCAAAAACGGTCATTCACAGTGGAGTTTTAGTACCAACCAATGAAGGATTGTAGAGCGGAAGAAAGTATTATGAAAGGATCGGTGCGTTGGTTTGGATATGTGGAACGGATGGACGATGGAAGAATGGTTAAGAAAGAATACATTAACGGTGTGAATGGAGTACAAAGTCGTGGGAGATCGAGGAAAACTTGACACGACCAAATTAATAAAATGTTAAGGTCAGCTATGTTAGAAGTCGGAAGAATCGACGTGCGTGTAAGATTCGGTGTATGAATGTGGAGGATGCTAGAGAAGTGTGTCAAGGTCGAGTAGTGTGGCGGTCCATTCTCTCTGGACCGTGAGAGAATGGACCGCCATTCTCTCGGTCCATCCATTCCCGACCAGTATGGTCTTATAATTCTTGAAGAATTTTAGCCTCCCTTTTTCCAACCTCCTCGATTCTGCGCCTTTTGCTCCCAGCAGTCCTTTTCGCCCAACCTAGTCAGATCAACCAGAACATTATTCTTTAGGCGCTCTCTAGGCCTTCATAGAGGTCTTACTCCAGTCGGTATTGACCGGAGTAAGACCGGTGGCATGGCATACGCACCTACTCAATCCATGCTAGACGACTGGTTATCAGGGTGCTCGTTACAAGGGGGTTGCTGGATTGATCCTATTCTCAAACCAGTAGATTCTTTGTTGTCATTGTCCATGACTCGAAACCATGTGTCACCAATGACTTGATGATGGTGTCTTAAATCCGCAGCTTAGTATTTCTTAATATAAGTTAGAACTTTGAGAACATCTTCAACGAGGTTGCATTACGTAGACCTTTTTTAACTATATGTGCATGCACGCTGTGCATGGATTGGCTCACTTTCTCCATTTTATTCACCTTCTTGCAAATATCCATCAGTGTTGAGGCTAGGCCTTTATTCTTCCTGGACACACACACAAATAATCTTATAAGCATTGACTTGCAAACCAATTCTAGCTGTTGCTGTATCCTTAAACATAATGTACATTAATACATTTCTATTAAATCATATATTACCAATTACCAATAAATCCTCTACACATACAGCTTGAAAAGCATGTCTGTATGTTTTCACTTTTTAATGTGTGATTATATAATTATTCCATTATTTTTAAAAAAATTGTTCAATTTTATTATGTAAATAAGTTGGTAGAGACGCATTTCCGATTAAAACGGAAAAATTCTATAACTGTCATCCGATGCCTACCAAAAATAAATGAATTAAAACACAAAGCATTATTTTGTACTTGGTTGGTGCTAAGATGAATAGTTTGTCAGTCAGCTTTTATTAGATACAGACGATGCTGTGTTGACCGCTGACAGTATGGAAAATCTGCAAGTCTTAGTATCAAGAATGTATGAAGCATACAATAAGACTCACCTTGAAATGAATGTGTCCAAGTCCAAAGTGATGGCATTTGAAAAATAATAATGTAGGGCAAATTGTGCCATAAATGCAAACGGTGAGATAGAATTTATTTATCTAGGAAGCATGTTTACAAGAGATGAAAAAATGGAGAAAAATATCGAAAGAATGGTCGGTGCTGGGAACAAAATAAATGGCGCTCTCAGTTAACTGCAGTTAATTGCAAATAAAAATATATCCACTAAAGCAAAGATGGCATTACATAATGGAGTTCTAGTACCAACCATCATGTATGCAAGTGAAGCTTGGAGCTGACAAAAAAATATGAAAGTAGGATAAATCTTGTAGAAATGAGATCACTGAGAAGAATGTGCAGGAAAATGATATATGATAGAATATCGAACGACGAAATAAGGAAGAAATGTAAGGCAGAAGATTGCATCATAATTAAAATTAAAAAAGGATCCCTGAGATGGTTTGGACATATGAAACGAATGGACGAGAGAAGAATGGTTAAAATTTTGTACACACGGAGTGTGAGTGGAAAAATAAGTAGTGGAAGACCAAGGAAAGCATGACATGACTAAATTAATCAAATCCTGAAAGGCTACCACATTCGAAGTCGGAAAATTCGACGAGCGTGCATGCTACAATGCATGAATGTAGAGGAAACTAGAGAGGTATGTCAGAACAGAGCAGTATGGCGCTCCATCTACTCTGCCTACCCCTTCGGAGAAACTGTGTGGCGGTTAGTTAGTTTTTATATTGTCGTTTGGCCTGACTGTTCTATTGTTAAAGTTTATCGAAAAAATACATATTTTATAAAATACTATCGTGACGTATTAAAGCGGGGCTAAATCAAAGAGCCCACCAGCACAGCAATGTGAAATATGAATTTAAAATGTTTATAAAAAATGCTTGATGTCATACTAATGGCCAGTCACCTGATAATAACTCACTTTATAATTATTATTACTTCAAGTAAAACAATGTTCCATCGAAGGATTTATTTTCTATTTCATATTTCGAAAATGTGTTTTGTTGTTTGCATTTATCTAATAAAATAAGTGTAAATTGCGAAGGTGGGTTCACGAGAGTGTTTACGTCAGTTCGATGGTATGGTAGGTAATTTTTTAGGGGCCCGGCAAGGGCGGCCTCTTACGTGAAACTGTGAAAATCGATTTAATATATTGCACATGTTAATTATTTTGAAAAAAATATATAATAAAGGTATTTAATTCAAAGATCAATTGATAAAAATATACAGTTTGTATCTTGTATGCAATAAATTCATTAAAACATGATTCTCACATAGTTTACATATATATAAATGAATTTTGAACACTCAGAATCGTTTCACTACATCGAGATATCGAGGTAATCTCTGACGAAGTAGGACGTCTCATCTCTAGTCATGTCATATGACTTTCGGAACACGTGATCTATATTTACAGGATCTTTGTGTGTAAGTAGGTATAATATCGTATAGTATTCTTCAATGGCTCAAAACAATATCGAATTGGCAAATGAGAAAAACACCTTGTGCGGATGTTTACGAATGTGGTCGTGGAAAATATTATATAAAAAGTGAAACTATTCGCTTGATAATGAAGTGCAGTGCCACGAATGGTCTATAATAATCCGTGTAAATATGGCTTTATTTAATAGACTGTTTCAAACACGGAAAGTTGCCAAATCGGAGTGTAGCAGCCAGGAAGATGTTAAGTATGTTTATTTTATTTATGTTCTACTGTATGGCATTCGTAAAATCCAGTTTCTACAATTGAAATATAATGTTTTTTTGATGTGATATTTGAATCCATCATCCTCACATGATTCTCATAAGAATAAAACTGTACTATGATCCGCCTTGAAAGCGTGTTGTCATTTATTATTGGTATTTGGAATATTGAGCTTGTGTGCATAATACAGTAATTGATATATATTTAAGTCTCTTGTAAAATAATTCTCATTACGTGAAGTTTAATTGAAAATATTTTAATATACTGACCAGAAACTCATAATGCTTTACCTAAAAAAACGTTTCAAGTACCATTAAAGTTTAATAGGTTAGATGCATAAACGGGCATATTTTTTTGTAATGTGTATGTTAATATTTCATAATATTTTTTATATGTTCATGTTATGCGAGTGAATATAAAATTTTTACCTGGGCATCCTAATATATAGAATCATAGCTGAATGAACCATGACCATACCATATCTTTGTTATATTTCAGACCATTCACATTCACCCAGAGCCAAGTTAGAGTTTTACTATTCAAAGAATGTGAATGGAAAGGAAGAAAACTGCTATACGACTCTTCATCTGTTGAAAAAATATCTCTCCATAATTCAATACATTCACCTAAGTCTAAATGCTTTCCAAATGTTCAAGAGAAAGAATTTAATTCATCGGGCGAGGAAAGAATTTTAGAAATGGCAGATGGATTTGGTTTTAAGGCAAGTATTTTTGTTATTTTATAAATCAGGTTTTTATTATTTAAGATAACACGAGGGCAACATTAACATTAAATGTTTGGGAGCTGACCCTAAACGTATGTTACATCTCTACACCTCTTACACCTCTACACCTCTAACAAACAATTTCACGTACATAATTAAAAAATTTACTTTGCTAGAATATTATTTTTTCCATTTCTCAGGAAATGATACAAATTTAATTTGTCAATCTAGTCTGTAGTCATAGCTTTTCCATACATTTCAATGTTTAAACAGTTTTGTTTATAGCCAAGTATAATAACCTCGCAATTGATTATTGTATTCAAATGTAACATTAACTCAAACCCAGAATGCTATAGTTTGTAAATTTGTTTCAAATATATGACTTGATTTCTAAGTCATTTATTAATATATTCAAGTAGGATCGATTTTCATTGTTACAAGTAGGCTACTTTATTACCAGTTTTAAAAAAAATATATATCTTAAAATTGTAATAATATTTCATTCATCAAGAATGAGATCATTTTAAATATTACCCATCATTCTTCCCTTTTATGTACAATTTAATTTTTTAACTTAAAAAATGGATTGATTTAAAAAAAATCATAGTCGTGATTGTATTTACTTTACATTTGGATGAATCTATAATAATAGAGTTTTTCTAACGTTCAATATCATATTAGCTTAATTCTATAGAATTTTCCATTTACAATTGATTTACAGAGTTTTATATTTCTTTTTAATTTATATATTTTTTGTATTTAAATTGTGTTTGTTCTTTTCATTTAAATTATGATTTACATTTCAGTGCAAAGTTATGAATCCAGATGCTCTTCTCCTGGGGGAAATGATTTTTGGATCTGTGGCTATGAATTATAAAGGAATGTCTTTAAAAGTACATGTATTGAATGCTCCACAGAGGTAAGAATGCTATTTTTAGTTGTTAAAAATGAAAATATGTGTTAAAAATAAAAATGAAAAAATGCTATTTTTAGTTGTTAACCAAATTGTTATTGGTTTTTATGGCCTTGTAATATGGTTTCCTATGTTTATTTTTTTAGATTAATGTGCACCAAGGTATATTGCTCACCGGGACGGAGAAGACACCAACCTAACAATAAGTCTTCCTCAAGTCGTACAAGTATTTCAAGCGATACTGTATCTAGCAGTAATGATATCCTTCACAAAAGTCAGAAATCTCTCAAAGTAACAGATTTATGTGGAAATTCTTCCACGAAATTTGATGAATCAACATTGAATATTGAAGATCATTTATCAGTAAATTGGTGCACCAACAGAGATGACTCAGGTATAATTCATTCTCATTTTTGTGAAGTAAATAGATTTGTTTTATATGTTTTTTGATAATGTTTTCTAATAATAAAACAACCAATAATTCATTACGTACATCACTTATCCTTTGAAATAATTCATGTATTTTACTTAATTTGTTTCGTATAAGTAAAATGGAATGGATAGTGAAAATCTCTAGATACTACTATATTGTTAATAAAATATATATTCAATATTTTCAGGTTTTTGCAGTGAATTTTCATCTCATAGTAGTATTGGATGTAATTGTAACACCGATTCATCTTGTTATTTTAAAAATGACAGTGATTCTGAAGAATTGTTTAATTTTTCCAGTAAGTATATATTTAAACAAATGTACACATTCAAACTGACACATTAATAAGTTGTGTTAAATTTAAACAATAATCATTTAGATATGAGAAACACCAGTGAAACAAATATTCCAACGAGTTTACAATGGCGCTTGAACCATCACTTTTCTTCATCCCTGGCCTCTTCAGATGGATTACCCTCAACATTATCCCCCAGCAAGGAGCCACAAGTCAGTCTAACTGTTTTATATTTATTTATGTGTAAAATAATTGCATAGATTTTCACAGTAATATGTTAATTGGTATCTTGGGTATCCGTGTAACCAGTGGCGGTACTCCTATAGAAGCCCAGAAGCCCGGCTTGCGTAAGAAATTTTGAATCAAGTAATCATGGCCCCGCATAAACCAACAACCCACCAAATGACCTTCCAACAATGTTCCCATCAGACGTAAGAGGAATAGCCACAAAAGCTGAACCTCTGTAAGCCAGAAGAGGTTTTGATTCAAAATTTCTTATGCAAGCCGGGCTTTTGGGCTTCTATGGGAGTACCGCCACTGCGTGTAACTTGTCTCCCTCGTCCGACGTTCCGGAGATCATTGCAGTCTCCATCTTCAAGTATTTATAACTACCTGAAAATGGAGACTGCAGTGACCTCTGAACAGAAAGTTACACAGATATACCCAAGATCTCAAAAAACATATTTATATGTAGTATCAAATTTTAATTACTTTTCATATTTGGTCAGAACTTTTTGCTTAAATAAATATTTTTTTAAGATTGTACAATGCCATGTGATTTTAGGTAAATACCAGTAGTTCAGTACTTGGAACATCAGAAAGCTTAACCAGCAGCTCAGGCAAATCATCATATTATAAAAAAGAGAAAATGGGTTTAGCTATTGTAATAACTTTAACTGAAAAGATTGAATCGTAAGTAAAAATATATATTTTTTTAATTGTGAAGTGGGCTTTAAAAAAAGCCTATCTTTTTCTTATTGACATTCATTGTAAATACAGAAGGATTATGTTTATTTCAGACATATGCTGAGATTTTTAATGGAACATGCTGTTCTTGTGGAAAGGGCCTTGAATCGACTCCGTCTGGGCGTGCGAGATGCTCTCAGTAGGCCTCAGATGTTCATCAGAAATATGGTCATAGCTACGCAGGATGCAGCTCAATGGTTTGTATTGATGGGATGAGAAGAGAAATTTCTTTTTTGCCTTTGACAGCTCTAAGAATTTTATTAATATGCTAATTTAAATATTTAGTTAATTTTTTTATTCAATCCGTATGTTTATTTTATTCAATCCGTGAATACAAATAAACTATGTAGGAATAAGAGCCATGTTTAGAATTGAACCCATATCTCCTGGGTCAAGAACCTGATGTTCTGTCTTCTAGATCAGGGGTCCATCCAAACTTTCCAGCCTTAGGGCCATACTGATTACTCCAGTAAGTTCCAAGGGCCAAAACCATTTTAATTTTCCTGCCATTATCTATTATTTCTAGACTAGCTGCCAAGTACGCGCCCTGAGCGAGCATACGCTTGCTAAATTCGTTAGTTCAATTACTATTGTGTTGTAATGTTAGATGGATTCATTTAAATTATTTGCTAGTTACTATGCTTAGGTTAAATTTTCTGCGTATACTTGTCATTAAGCTTTACCTAGGAAGTAAATACAACCGAGTTACTATCATTCTGTGTTGTTTATCCAACTTATCACGATAACAATAAGCCATTAGCTGTCACGGGCCTGATTGATGACACTGGTCAATAGCTGTCGCGGGCTGGATTGATGACATTCTCTGGCCGGATTTGGCCCGTGGGCCGTAGTTTGGAGACGCTTGCTCTAGATCACTATCGAATACCCTCTTATATTGAATAAATCAAATACTTATATTATAAATAATACTATTTATGGTAACTTTTAGGTTGGTAGATTTACTCACCTGTCCTCGAATTGGCGCACCTCTATGGCCATTTTTATCCTGTTCACAAAAATGCTCGGTTGGAGATAAACTTGCTGATGTATTCCTGCATGATTTTTGTTCTCTTTTGTGCTCCATGGATACTAAGGACACCTATTTGTAAGTTAAACTATATGTGATTTAATATTTTTAATGGAATATTTGGTTGGCATTATATAATGATGGAAACTTAATTGGTTATTTCTAGTTTTATGAGCACCCTCATCACCAACGTCTTGACGCACCACCTGGGCTGGGTCAACTCTGTTAGTCCTTATAACATCTCATCTCTATCTCAACAAAAGGAGTTGGATCTCTTGAACAATATTCATCCTTACAATCCTCTATGGGCGCAACTTGGGGAACTGTACGGAGTCATCGGAGCGCCAACTCGAATATCAAAAACAGTGATTTATGGAAAAAAAAATATGTCTACTGTCAAAAAAATTCTCAATGTTTTATCATATTTCATAAGATGTGCAGAAGTTAAAAGATTGAGCATAGAAACTAAATCAGTATCCTGGGACTCGATTGATTGTTTAATGGATCGCTACAATGCCAATCAATTCCTTCACGAAGATGCTGCAAATACTTGTGCATATGATCAAGATATCGGAGATTTAATTGAGATGAAAACATTTGTAACTAATGAAAGAAGTGAATCGTACCATACTGATACTAATCTTCACTGTAAAGATACTAATTTAAGAATTCCTAAAATGGTGGACAGCAAGTTATCTAAAAAAAGTAAACAATTGTGCAAAGAAAATATAATAAGTTTTAAATCGAGTTCGTCCTTAAAACGATCGCTTAGTCGAGCAAATAGATTATGTGACATCTCCTCTAGTAAAACCTTAGATTTAAGTTGTGATAATAGTTCTGCGAGTATGCTTAATCCTGCCTATAGCGTGGAAACTTCTAGTCTTAATGTGCCTACACATTTACCTACGAACAAAACTGACTTAAATAAAAGTGATATTCAAACTAATGGAAGTAAACTATCTCGTATCCCTACTAGTACAGCAGTACACAAGATGGAAATCAACAATAATGAATCTGATAGCAGTTTGCATGATAGCTTCGTACATGAAGTATACACGGGAGATACTTTTACAGCTTTCAATGATAATATTCCAAAATCTCTCGCTTTAAATTCTTTAGATATCTGTAAACCAGAATCTGACATTGAATCTATTGAAATAGGCCATTCTGCTGAGTGCTTAGATAAAAGTGTATTATTCGTGCTTGGTGAAGATGAGATTCTAGTTGGGATAAAAAAAAGCTGTTTAAAGAATCAGATTGAAATGTGCAATACAGCTGATGCTAATCTAACAGAATCAACAGAATTATTAGTAGAAAGAGAATCTAAGCGCTCTAAGAGTTATCCTAGAGAAAATCCAAGTAGTCTTAGTCCTGAAATAGCCGATAGGAACTCTTTACAGCGTGATGCATGCTGCACGCGCCAGCCTCAATGCAAACATTCCAAATTTAAAAAACATTCCGGCGTGAAATTTGAATTTGACAAGTACCCACAAATTGTTACAAACTATATGAAGAGTAAAAACTTGGAGTTACTTGATCGACATGTAATTGGAAAACCTGGAAATTTGAAAATAGAAGGATATGAGTTTGAAGCGGGCTCGAGTATTGTGTCTGTAGCAGAAGACACAGACACCTGCGTTAATTGTTCCTTGAATGGACAGTCATTACAAACACCATCCAATGCTTCTGAACTCGAGTATACTAGTGACATTCCAGATCAACGTGAAATTCAATATGCCCAGGAGAAGATAGTATTACCAGCAATAGTTACACATGATGAACAAAATATCGAACAAAAAGTGTTTATTAAACAAAAATTAAAACACACCTTAGTTGTTAATTCTAATATTATCAGAAGTCCTGGAAAATCTGAAAAAGATGACACTTCATTCCTATATCCACCTCTTGGTCAACTGGCTGACTGCGGTCTAGAAAACTGTGTCGAATTTCCATTACCAATGTGAGTATTATTCAAATTTGGAAATAATTAAAAAATAAATTATAAACATGCATTAGCACTTCCAAATTTCATATGTTGTAAAAAAAAACATTTTAAATCTCTCATTTGTTTACATCTTATCTTCATTGTGCTATCAACAATTAATTTATGACCATTTTCTTTTCTAGGACTCTTTCTTCTGAATGTGATGATTCTAAAACATCAGGTTATTGTCATAGTTTACTAGGAGGCATTGCAGATCATTATGTGTCAGATTTGGTTCTTCAAGGTAATTATAAGTTTTATAGATGGTTATTCTGTTCAGTGTGTAAAATCATTGTAGAGAAGATTAAGTAAGCAGCACTGAATAATGGAATTCAACTACTTTTCTCCTTTCAGATAATTTTTTTAAAATATAATAAATAATCCTGTCTACTGAATTCTATGAAACTCCATGAAATCATGTTTTATGTTCAGACATTAGGTTAGCCTATCCTCTGTACTGGATTAACCCTATAAACATGTGCTTAGGGCACCAAGGGGAAGGGGGACCACCACAGATTATTTTCATATCTGAATTTGTTATATAAATTATTAAGTTGATTATAAAAATTGAATGAAAAATGAATAAGTAATCTTTATAAAGCATTCTGTTTTGTGTTATGATATTTATTCTGCAAAATATTAGGAATACCGGATGAAAATGTTCTTTTTGACATCACCCTTTTTCAATGGTTTGTTGTGTATCGGTTGTTTATCTGTTAAAGCCAAATTATTTTGCTATTGGTTGATGGACATCTAAAGCACAACTTCTAATAGAAATTCTATTTTTTTTTACATTAAATTGGAAGGATTTATGCCAGATAACCATTTTTTTTTTACGAAAATATACGAGTATGTTATAGCGAATTTCATCAAAAAAGTAATGCAACAAGTAGAAGGGAGCACTAAAATTATAATAGTAAGTGCTTAGATAATCTAAGAGTCTTAATCAGGGCTTGCCTATCTGGGGAGAATTGACTTGTACAATTATAAAATCATTTTTGAGGGTGACTATGTTTTTTTTGTTGATAAAATTAAAGTTTCACATTTTTGTCTAGGTGGCATAGGAGGTAAGAAGGAGGACTGGGAGAGATCTCTCCGCCGGGACCTGTCTGTACAGGGCGGTACTACCTGTTTACTAGCAGATATTGACGATTGGTAATTTCAATTTGAAATTCTAATATTTTTTATCATTCCACCAAAACCCATTTTTATTTGTAGTCTATGTTATGTCTCATTTCATTTATAGATAATATGTCAGTATTTGATCCATTTAATTATATTTAAAATGGATCAAAAATAATGTTGTTTTAATGATATTTCAGGAGTGTAAGAGTTTGGGGTGGAGGAGCGGGGGGTATGTCTGTGTTAGTAGCATCCATGCTGGATTCTCTACCTCAAATGTGTCGAGCCAAAGTTCCATCTACACAGGTAAGACCGTGTAAATTAAAAAAATTATAAGTAGAAATCAGAGACTATTTTCATTCCAAAATAATAGAATTATATCTCAGTATTATAACTTTGCCATAATCCACTGTATCAATAATAATATAAGCTCTTGCCTTATAACTTTTTAAACTATACAAACGTATGTTAGTTGAATCGTTATTGCTTTTTGGTATTATTAATATATTTATTTGATTTCAGTGTCTGGCCTATATTGAATCAAAACTGAGGGAACTCTGTGTTAGATCAAAAGCGCTTGCTCAGCTGTTAATGGATAGGGATTTCTGTGATATGGATTACCTCACGAAAACATTGAATCTTGACCCCAATGATGTTCCTCTTCTTCTTGCTATTGCCTCCACCCACACCCCCCAGGTGACCCTGAAGTATGGAGTCAGCTACAAATGAACTATAGGTTTTCGGCATCTTAAAATATTGTACAATTTATTACTATAGGTGAACATGCTGTTATGTTTTAATTACTGTGTATATTAATATTATTTTTTTAATGAAGAAACTTTTTGTATATATATTTTTTTAAATAAAAATCTTTCCAGATTAATATTTTTTTTATTTTAACATTTCGGTGTACAGATGAAGGTGTTTAAATAAGAGTTAATGAACTAGAAATGTAAATTGAAATTGAATGATGCATTTAATAAATAGAGAGAATATTTTTACTAGCATGGAACTTTCAGCAGGCGTTACAAGGTAAGATTATATTAGTTATGAGCATATCAGGAGCAGCTTCAAAGTTGCCCTGATAACAGATAAAACTGAAAGAGACTAAACTGATGGTTTAGCTATGTGAGCGCCCTATGAACAATATGCGACCATATTGTTCATAGGGGGCTCAGCATTCCAACCCCATAAAGGGGCAGAGGATGCTGGAAAGATGGTGTGCTGGCATGCGGAAGGAATTAAATGCCAGTGATTTGTGGCAAAAGATGAGAAATAAGGTAAGAGAGGAAATAAAATGAGAGACAAAAGTATACATTTTGCTATCGAGATCACACTTTCCATAAATGTGAAACGATGAAACAATTTTATATTGCTTCTTTCAAACTGCTTGATTTTTGTACAAAAAATACCAAAACAACCACCAAATTGACGATTCTGTCGTCACGAATTATATAAGGTAAGCCGTCTCGCGAATGGTTATTGGTAAAATAAACAAAGCAAAGACAAGAGTATATAGTAGAATTTTGTCATTTATCTATGGGCGCCATCATTTTGTTTTCTGGTGTCAAACGCCGTTATTGTTATTTTAATTTGGACTATGCGGAAGTACAAAATAAACTTCGATTAAATTTTTCTACCGTATTGTAGTTTTGTATTTTTTTTTTCCACACAATTTCGACATAAGCTATAATACATTTAGTTGAATTTTAATAATCTTCTCCAAGATGCCTGCTGTAACGTCAGTCGCAGAAGATGAAAGCAAGGTAGATAAGACTAGTCAACAGATGTGGGCTGCATTAAAAAAACACATAATAAGAGAACGCCAAAGAAAAAAGGAAGGTTTGTTAACTTTTTGAAATTATTCCTGTATTTTTCAAAATCACAATTTGCACAATATTACTCAATTACTTTTCTTTTTATTGCCGAAGTCTATCTTATTTTTTGTAAAAAGTTTTAATTTAATTGTTGCAATCCAAGTAAATTTATGTATTTTAATAGCATTATTTGAAATTTATTGTTTGTGCATCGATGAAATCGAATTCAACAAAATCAGGTTAGAAAATATATTTCGCTAAATTCATGAAAGAAAACGTCGTATTTTACCGATTCTGACCCGGATATAAGCTGATAAATATAAACAGGATTTTGTAGTTTTTTTGTTGTTTACATAAATGGTTAATATTTAAAATAGTGCTACATTAACCTGTGTTTTTTTTTTCTTCGTCAGAACATGAAGCTGAGGTGGAGGAGGAGCGGTTAAGAAAGGAGAGAGAAGCGAGGGAAAGGCAGGATGTTATGACACTTGGTGAGAAATTAGTTAATTTTGGTGTTTAAAATGGTGTTCTGGAATCTTAAATCAATCTTAAAATGGAATCTTTCAGCGCTATACCATCTGTGTTTTTATTTATTAAACACGTTGATTGCTATGTACGCGCTAGACGCGTACTACCAAAATCTTGTTTAAGTGCTCAGCTCAGTGCTTATATGGTTTTTGTAAATGCTCACCAACATGTATAATACACAAAAAGAAATTGTCATTATTTATTAGGAACATTTTTAATTATTATTAGATAAATTCTATATTTAAATTTGATATAATTTGAGTTTAGCATGTAATTTTTTTTAAATGTGAAAGAAATTACTAAAACATAATATACATTTTGCATAAATTATGTATAATGAGTGGTTAATTTATCTCATTTTATTTAAGACATACTTTATTGGAATAAATTTGACAATGTGTAATTGGTGACTTCCCACTTGCGGTCGTGCCATTTGCGGTCTGAACAATTTTCGTCCCACTTAAGGCCAATCAATATGATGCACTTCACTTGCGGTCAAGAAATGTGGAACTATTTTGGTGAGAAACACAGAACGAACAACGCCATAGAAGGTTGGAATAATCGATTAACCACAACTATTTGAACGTACGTGATACGTTCACTTTGACTACCATTCTACGATATCCCGTTATCACGTACGGGCTTGAGAAAAAGTAATGTACAAAGTTTTAGGGATACGCGCGTGTGCCATCAAAACTTGAGCGCAAGTCTTCATAAATATGATAGTTTTACAAGGGGCAGGCGAAGTGTGCGGCCGAGTATTTGACGATTCGTAATTTAAAAAAATAAAATAGTATATAATTGAATTTCATTAATAAAAAAACCTGCTTGTTTTTTTGCACGTTTCTCGGAAAATAACCCAAAGGTAGGGCGGTTAAATAACATTATAAAGAAAGCACATCCCAATATTTTAACTCTTGTTTCCCAATTTAAAGAAGAGGCCGAATATAATGATTTCTTATTGACCAGACAATTAATCTAGAGGGCAAGAAGAGAAAACGTGCAAACGTAAAAATAGATCAACGAATTACAAATATCCTGGAAAATTACAATGTCAACAGTTTTAAACAAATGTTTAAAATCGCTAGCTTATATTAAAAAACTTGAATAAATAACTAGATATGTAGGTAAAATATTACAATTTGAATAATAAAAACTGAATAAACTATGTATTTTAAGGGTACGGCCACACCGAAGTGCCAGGGTCACAGGCTAGGTGGACACCTGGCGAACCAACATATGACGTACTATGGGATCGGCCACACTATAGGGTTCGCGCCACAGGGCGTGATCACAAGCGAACTGTGTCTTGGCGCCAACCCAGGCACTCCGGTGTGGCCATACCCAAAACAAACCTATTAGACATTTTCAAATGTTCTTTGACCACAAGCGGGGTCACTCCTAACATTATTTTCTTTTAATAATATTGATTGACCACAAGTGGAACGATAATTGTTCTGATCGCAAATAGCACGGCCGCAATTAGACAAGCCTGTGGACAATTATCAAAATTGTTTATTTTTTTAATGTGTGAAAACAGGCGAAACAAGAGAGCAGATTCAACAACTGGAACAAAAGTTGGCCCAGTCTAAGGAAGAGAAGCACCAGTTATTTTTACAGCTTAAAAAAGTACTCAATGAAGACGACAGCAGAAAACGACAACAAAACAAAGAATCAAAGTTTGTGAACTATTTATTTTCTATCATCTTCCCAAGTAATGAACTCTTTTTAGTGTTGATGAGATGATGAGCAGAATTTAATATTACTTTTTTAAGTATCAATAACATTTTCTATTCACATTATTCATCTATTTATTCCTAGTATTAACCATTTCCAACTTTAATCAAGATTTTTGGGGAACAAAAATCCATTAACCTTTCCTGGTCATTTTCTCTAAGGATTGAGTTTTTAAAATTACAATTGAATGTTTTTTTCCCTCATGAAATCTGTGTAATTAAAAAACAGTAAAAAAAAATCTAGCTTACAATTTATGTTTTATTGTATGAAGTAAGTTGCCCAATCCAGGGGTCTGCAATTATTAAAAATCACTAACACAATTTTATTATTTCCACTTACAACACTATATTATTTAAAAAAAAGAATAAACTTAACCTGGATTAAATTTAAAATGTTTTTTAGTATGGTAAGCCATAAAACATGGATGCACACATAAGGAAACATCACATTCATAAAACATGAACCGTGTCTCCTTTCTTTGTGGTGGCCTTGTTTTAGTGTTTAACTTGTAAAATGAAGGCTTGAGCTAAAAATGGTCCTGATAAAACAAAACTTAAAAAAATGGTGTTGCGATCAAGGTGATATTTGTCCAGTAGTTTTTGATAAAATTCTTCCTTACCAAGCTCATCAAAATGTTGTTCGCAAGAAATACATGAATTTCATTTATGGTGGCGTTCACCCATCTTCGACATTCTGGAGTTAATAAACAAATATTTTTTTATGGCTTGTAAGGTGAATTACTTAATACAGCTAATTTGAAAGTAGTAGTGATGTATTTATTATTCTGTTCTAGTGACATGGTGAACATGAACATGATTGCCGGAGGGAACATGGTCCAATCACAGCTGTTCCTGCCCCCTACTGTCTCGCAGGGTAATCCCAACATGGGCCGCCCGCCACTGGTTCATGTTCTCAACAAGGTATCATTTCCTCCTTCCAATTTCACCTATTTATTTTATGCTAAATTCACATCCTTATTATGTATTAGGTGTTTCGAGAAGTTCGGTCCGTTTTACAACAGGGCTGCTTCAAGCCTTCAAATTTGGCAGTCATTTTTTTCCCTAGTATGCCTGAGTGTCATTCCAATGCATTATGTTTGTCATTCTCACAACATTTATTTTATCCCTCCTTAAAATGTCGACTTTCGTGGTAAATAAGAAGCATTTGCGGGAAATTCTGCTGTTCTGTTTTAATTTGGAAGAAGAGTGCAGCTGAGGTGCAAAAAATGCTTGTGGACGTTTATGGCGATCATGCTCCATCGGATAAATCATGCAGAGAATGGTATAGACGCATCAAAGCTGGTGATTTTAGTGTCGATGGCAAAGATTGCCCTGCAAGACCGAAAAAGTTTGACCGAAAAACGAACTCCTCAAACCGGGTGAAACGGTCCTGGGGGAAGTCTACCGACAACAACTAATGCGATAAAAGTAGGCACTGGCTAAAAAACTAACGGAATGGGGCAACAGGCACAGCAAGCTGATTCTCAACACGACAACGCTCGACCTCACATCGCAATCGCGGTCAAAAACTACATACAGAATGTGGGTTGGGAGATTATACCGCACCTGCCTTAATCACCAGACGTGGCACTATCAGACTACCACTTATCCAGATCCATGGCGCATGCCTTAGAAGAGCAGCACTTCCATTCATATGCAGATTTCAAGAATTGATTACCTCAAAAGATGAGGCATTTTTTCAACGATGGTTTCATCTATTGCCAGAAAGATGGGAAAAGTAGTGGCCAACGAAGGACAATATTTTGATTGATATGTTTTTTTATTTTACTTTTCAAATAAATGAGAACTTTACACAAAAAAACGGACCGAGCTTTCCGAAACACACAATTTTAAAAATAAGGAAATATCAACACAACATTTATCATGCATTTTAATGAATATTTAATACAGTGGAACCCCTCATAACGAGCATCTCTTATAACGAGTAATTCCCATAACCAGCAAAACAGATTGTGAAAAATATGCACCCTTAATGAGCGACATTTCGCATAACGAGTATTTGTAACATCTGCTTAGAAGTAGCTTTAGTGAGAGTGATTTTGAGTGGTTTGAAACAGTATTTTTGGCCAATACCATTAATTCATAAATAATAAACTAGTCATTTAGATTTTTTTATCATTTTTGTGCAAATCCAAATCGTATTCCAGGTTGTTACGCTCCTTAATATTTTATAATTATGTAATTTTATTAGAATAAATGTTAAAAATAAACGAAGAATGATTTTTTTCGGCATGGAACGCATTATCGTATTTTCTGGAACGAATTATTCTCGTAATGCGAGGTTCCACTGTATTGATATAAATGCATAATTTCTAAGAATTTTATTATATTTTATGGTGAGTGATAAATTTGTCCCTGTTTGGGCATTATCAAATAACATTTTCTAAATATCTAGCGATCTTTAAATATCTAGCCGAGAAAACCAAACCGCAGAGCTCAAGAGAAGAATTGGACTAAGCTGGGCAGCTTTCGGAAAAATGGGTTACATTTTTAAAAACCGGAAAATACCGATCAACCTGAAAAGAAAAGTTTATGAAGCGTGTGTTCTGCCAGTTGCTACTTATGGCCTCGAAACTATAACATTGTCCAAACAAAGTGCCAGGAAACCACGAGTGACCCAAAGAGGCATGTTAGAAATAAGCTTAAGAGACAGAGTCAGTAACGATACGGTGAGAGAGAAAACAAAAATCACTGACATCATCCACTGGGTAGCGACTCTAAAGTGGATTGCCACTAGTGGTAGTGGGCAAGTTACGTAGCCAGAAGCTCGGACGAAAAATGGACAAGAAGACTGCTGACTTGGAGACCGTGGACGGCAAAGAGAAATACCGGCGACTGCAACTACAGTGGAAGGATGACCTGAACAGACATGTCGGAATAATCTGGATGCAGTCTGCACAAGACAGTGACGTGGAAGCAAATGGAGGAGGCCTTTGTCTAGGAGTGGACGGGAATAGATTGAAGAAGAAGAAGAAGAAATCTCTAGCAAGGCGATATGTTCACTCCTATAAAATATATTGAAACATCCAGAAAACAAACATTTTCATCAACATGAAATAATGACTTTTACAACATTGTTCTAGAAATAATAAATCAATTTAAATTTGACATAAAATGGTTTTAAATTAAATCAAAATATATTAATACATATATTTATCTTAAGCCTTTAACAAACACAAAATATTGTGATTATAATTCTCAAATTTCAAATTTTCGTGGGAATTACAAAACAAAATAGATTATTTGTTTATGGAGTCAAATTTATCAGTTTATCGGTGAACTTAACTGTTATGTAATAGTAAATTGTATGTTGCTTGATGTTAGGGCGGCGGCGGTGGTGGGGGCATGAAACGGGTGCGCAGTCCCTCGCCACCATACTCTGGCGGGGGCTCCTACCTGCATCACGGCCTGCACAAGCAACCACACGCCGCTCACGCACAGGGGCCCAATCACAGTCAGTATTACATCTGCACTATTAGATATATCAAATGAGAATAACTATCTAACCATAATGCATCTCCCCAAGGGGTGGACAGAAATAATGGATCTTCATACTGTTTTTTCTTGATGTACTTCTCTCGCTTTTTCAACATTCATATGTCATGTCATGTATGCACGTTTGTTTCTCCGACTCCTCACGTGGCCGACATTTAATTTTAATTGTGTTACGTTTTTCTCAGTCTTCCTCTATATTCCTCTAACATATAGTTTTTTTTAATCATCCTTCATTAATTTTTTCCATGTGTCACCATCTAAATGAAGCTTTTATTATTTTGTTCATAACACTTCATTCTCATTGCATTCAGTTCCTTTATTTGCATTCGACACTCTATCGTATAGAGATTTTCACACATTCGCCTAAGAAATCTAATTTCTACTGCATTAATTCTACTTTCATTCTTCTTATGCCAGTTCCATGCTTCACTTCCATATATAAGGGTCAGTACAAGAACACTATTTTGGCCTGTTTCATAGCTTTTCTGGATAGACTATTGTTTGTAATGACAACTTAAAGTGGAAAATGATAATATTAAGTGTTTCGGAAAGTTCGGTCCGTTTTACAACTGAGGGCTCTGGCTGCTTCAAGTCTTCAAATCTGCAACAAGCACAGCAAGCTGATTCTTAAACACCCGCCTTATTCACCAGACAAAACATCGGAATCGCGGTCGGATTATACCGCACCCGCCTTATTCACCAGACGTGGCACCATCGGATTACGACTTGTTCAGATCCATGACGCATGCTTTAGAAGAGCAGCACTTCGATTCATATGCAGATGTCAAGAATTGGGTCGATGCCCAGATTAGCTCAAAAGACGAGGCGTTTTTTCAAAGATGGATTCATCTATTGCCAAAAGATGGGAAAAGTAGTGCCAAACGATGGAAAATATTTTGATTAATGTGTTTTTTTATTTTACTTTTCAAATAAATGTGATTTTCATACAAAAAAAATGTACCGAACTTTCCTATACACCCAATAATATACGTGATTAAAATTTGTATTTAAAAAAAATTATTTAGACTATTACAATTTTCCATTACTGTCAATATATTATAATCAATGCAAACTATAATTTAATAAGTTCTAAATATCTCTGTAGATTTTTATAATGATCTTGTCATGCAGTATCATTGTTTTAACACATTGACTGCCACCATACTTTTCAGGATTCCGGTGTAAAAAGCCATTTTAACTTAACCATTATTATTATTATTCTCGCGTGACTGATGGCGCTTGAGGACCTTTACTTTAATTCAGCCGGTGGCAGTCATATGTGATATGTGTTAAAGACTGTACATTTATGAAAACAACATTATGGAATTCCTAGTTTTTAAAATGATTCTTATTAAAAACTTGGATGAATAGAACAACTACAAAGATTTTAATTATTTCAGAAATGGAGGATGGAAGGTGTCGTGAGATAGCGCGAGCGGTTTTATGGAACAGTAAGTACTTGTTTTGTTGGTTTAAAATATATATATATATTTTTTCTTAAATTATTTTTAACCTGTATTATGATACTTTTAGAACCTTTACAATACAGCACGGGAGGTAGTGGAACTTCGTTTTATTCTTTGCCGGCACAGGGGGAGCAGCGATCTCAGTCCATGATGTTTCCTGGCCAGATGTACCAGCATGTCCACCTAGCTCCCAATAAACAGGTACCTGTGTAGATAGACTAAGTTTAAAATATTTCCATTATCTTCTTGTCACATAACACAGCATCTTAAGGATACAATACACGGTCTATAAGGCGTTGCATGGAATGGCACCAGCTTATATATCATCAACATTGCGATCAGCAAGTCTTCTACGATCGGTAGATTGACTGTGCCAAAATGCTGTCCAAGCACAAACTTTGGCAACCAAGCCTTCGCGGTAGTCGGCCCTTCAGCCTGGAACAGTCTTCCAGCAGACCTTAAGTGCATTGAGAATCAATCAGAGTTTAGATCGAGACTCAAAACGCACCTTTTCAAATTATCATTTCCTGACAGGAAGGGCTGATCGACTTCGTCAGGTGCAGCCCTCATACTAAATATGTGTATTATTTTTGTTATCATTATTATTATTATTATTATCTAGTTGATAAAACGGAGCATCTTCTACAGTGCCCTTGAGATGGGTAATTCATAAAAATGGTGCTCTATAAATTATCCAATTTATTATTATTATTCTTCTTCTTCATGTATCAGGTCGGGTCTCCCCGACGTTGACTATCACTTGAGAGTGTATGGCCCTGTCTTGTGGAGCTTTAAACAGCGCCTCGAGCCAGAAGATCCGTCTTCTCTTCACACCTCGCCGACCTTCCCTTTATGATTAGATGCAGCAGTTCGTATTTATCTCCTCTGAGCAGATACCCCGGGTAGGACACCTTCTGGACCTCGATGTCAGCTAGCAATGATCAATCAACTCTTGCTCTTTGTAGCACACTAAAACTGCAGACCATATCGGTCTATGGAATGCGTAGAGCATTCTATGATGCATCCACATTTTGAGTATTAAATCTGTTTTGTCAATTCTATCCTGACACACCTCTCTAGCTTCCTCCATATTCATACAGCGAGTCATATACGCATATCAATTCTTCCGACTTCTAAGATGCCCGACTTTTAAAATTTGATCGATTTGATCATGCCTTGTTTTCCTCGGTCTTCCTCGACTCTGTACTCCATTCACATCTTAATGTATATTTTCTTAACCATTCTTTTTTCATCCATGTGACCAAACCAACGCTATGATCCTTTCATAATTTTGATCATAATAATTTCTTCCACTCTACATTTCTTCCTAATATCAGCATTTGAAACCCTGTTGTATATCATTTTACCACACATACGTCTAAGGAAACTCGTCTCTACTGCATTTATTCTGCTCTCTTCCTTCTTCTGCCAGTTCCATGCTTCGCTTCCATACATAAGGGTTGGTATCAGAGGATTCTTTGAGAATTCGGTCATCTTGGAGGCTATCCATCTTTATGTTCCGGATGGTTATCTTCGACAGCGTCAGCACAGGCTGTTTTATTTCCCAGCATACAGAACCAACCTGCCTCTGGTGATGCCGGTGGGGAGAGCAATCAAACTGCTGAACATGATCGCTTCGGAGATCGATGTCTTTCATATTCGTGAAAGTACGTTCAGAAGACAAATACTCTTGACTTTGGAGAGTATCTTGTATTCCTAATGTCGAACCATCTCTCATGCGTTCCTGGTATTATATATTTGTTATATTTTACCTGTTCTCAATAGATGTCTTAAACTATAAAAATTGTTTGTAATATCTTTTGAGAAAATAAACTGATTTGATTTGATTTGTAACTCCATTGTGAAAGGCCATTTTTACTATCATTGATAAATAACTCCATTATACACACCATGCTAATATTGAATTTGTTTTGATGTACGGTGTGTTATTTTAGAACGAGTATGTGCGGCAAGCACCTGCAGCGCCTTCGTCTGCCCAGCAGCGCCACGGTTCACAGCTCGTCTCACAGATTCACCCTAACATGCAGCTCAGCAATCCCCAGGTATAACACCATATTTTCACAAAATAAAATTCTGTAATAAATATTTTTTGTTTGATATTTAATTAATATCTGTGAAATTGCAATTTTTAGAACACCAAAAGTGGCGGCATCACCTCCGGCTATCCGGTGAGACAGCAGAACCCCGCGCCCCAGAATGCCGCTCAGTATCCCTGCCGACACCGCTATTGACCCCCACAGCCCAGGGGGAAAGGTTCTGATCCCGTCGTCATAGTAACACTGGAATAGACCTGCCTCCGTGGCGAAATACATTCTTGCTTATGTCACAGTACCTTTTCATCCATACTTCATTCCTATTGTCGTTAAGCTTATTCAAAAATCCATCACTGAGCGAAGACACTGCTATCAAGTTATTCAAATGTGTTTATTACATCCAATTTGAATTATGAATAGTGAGAGAGGTATGTGTATTTAGTATATTTACCAAAGGCTCGCCCAATCCTCCACGAAAGTTCATTGTAATTTATGGAGATTGGCTTTGTGACGATTAGATTCATTGTGTTAAAATGGTGCTTTTCTTAATGAGAAATTCCTATATGGATGAAAGGGTTTTACCTTACTGTAAATATTGTGCATATTATAATTATAATGTATTGTAAATTCGGAATTGTAAGTACAAGAGTTTTAGAAATGTCATTGTGTACAAAAGTCACAAAATTTTATGGAATATTAGAGTAGGTGCCGTATAATTATTTTCATATATCAAGGCACCATGATTCAAATAATATGTAAAGCATTTTTTAAAATTAACATATACTAAAAAATATATAATGTCTACAATTTTTTTTTTTAATCTCCTACAAAGATAATATGATTACTTTCCTTTTTTAGAAGACTGCTTGAATGATTGGAGCACACACCAATTGATCTTTGGTTTCCCATTTTGTTACTTCACTTGGTTTTGTCAGAGTGTCCTCCCAGTTGACTTCATTTCAATCATTTTTTACAATGCGACAGTGTCCGGTTGGCTACCCTGCAGAGTACATTTTATTTCCACTTCATCTTATTTTTGTTATACAAAGTGCTCCGTGAAAAAATATTAAAAACAAAGCTTTTTTTTTACATTTTGACTATAATATGATAATTTTACATATTAATAATTCATGACGTTCATGTTGATATTACAATTTATTTATTAATTTTTAGCCCGAATAGGAAAAAAAATCAAAGGCTATTGAAGTAAAGATTTTCTACCATTTAAACTCGGTTCACTGTACAATCGTAATCAGTAATAAGTTTTAACTCTTAATATATATATATTTTTTCACATTCGTTAATAATTTCACAATTAAAAACACCAAATTGTTTTCTACACTACTGTCATTCAACAATAATCGGAACAAAATTTAAAATAATCAAGAAATGTTCTCGAGCATGCGTATCGTGTGTATCTCGAATTACTTTAGGAGATAATCAAAGTATTCCTCTCTCGCTCTCTTGTATTTAATATATTCTCATACTCTTTCTTGATGAGATCCGTTTTTGCCTATTTATATTATGATAAAAAATCTGAACTCGAACTGACCTAGTTATGAATTATGATTAAAAATTCAAATAAGTACTGCATGAAACATGTATTTATTGATTACTTGTAATTAGCGACCCTTTAAATTACACATGGTGCTCTGTCAAAATTCAAAGAACCTCAAAGTGCTCCACCAGAGAAAAGGTTTTGGGAACCCCTGCTCCAGGGAATTAAATTACATGAAAATTCAACTTTTAAAAAAATATTTGTGTAGTATTTTTTTTGACAAACCATCGATAATTTTTTTAAGCTGGTGTCAAATGATGTAAGATCCAGCTTATTTTATTGAATGAAATCTAAATTGATGCATTATTTTATCTTCATAATATTGTGACTTGTTTTTATTTATTTTGTATTGTAAAATTTAATGATCATGTAAATTGAATTTGTAAATATGTATGATTAGTATTATGTAATGGATATGAAACATTTATGTATAGTAAATTGAGAAGAAAAAAAAACTAGGCTTTTATTTCCTCTTTTATTTTCTTAATAAGTTGTGGCATTCCTTTTCGGTTTCTTCTTACAGTATCACAAGCATCTGTTTTCTGGACATGTAGCCTTTGAAATAATAAATCTATTATTAACATACAATGTATGACCTCGATCCAAATATGGATCCATAAGTGTTATGACTAAACTTTCTGATATGCCAAAGGTGAATGTGGTACAGATTCTGCCATTTTTCCAGTATAAACAACCAGCAACTAGCACATGCATTTACGATGAGAGATCTTGGGATCATCTATGAGAGTAGGTTGACGTTTCGTGCACATATTGAGAGGATTTGTGGCACTGCACTAAGGATGTTGGGCTTCATTGTCCGGACCGGAAGAGTTTTCAGAGATCAACGCATTGGTTCGGAGCAGTTCTGAGCAAAATTCTGTATGAGGGAGTATGGTAGCTATCCGTGGCTCTATCCCACGGCATTTCTTTTGGGAATGTTGGGACCCACTCTCTGCTCTTCGAAGAGATGGGCATCTCGTAACCCATTTCTTTAGATTACTCAGGGGATATTTTGAGAACTCGGCTGTGCTGGAGAGGGTGTTCGGCTTTTTGTCCCTGATAGATATCTCCGATATCGACAGATATATTTTATTCTTATCGGTCAAAGAAGTTTTACAATATTTTTTGTAAAACAAAAACTATAAAATCTTACATTCAAATAAACAGATAGCAACTACTTATTTGCACAAGTACCATAATTTAAAACTTATGAATCAGGGAAAGTACATAAATTTATATTACTTCAACTTAAATAAGCAAGATACGAGGGTTGGCAAAAAACTGGGAGAATAGACAGCCCTGCATATGCAACACATATTGACCATCATGGTAAGCTCTTAGGTAAATCAGTAATATTAAAATATTTCTCGACTATCCCAAAAGATGTCTCTGTGTTCCACATTTAAAATTATTCAAAATATGTGATATAAGTATAAATAAGCCAATAAAAGATGTGTTGTTTTAATGAGGTTCGTATATTGACTGAAGTGTTCGGAAGTAACTTAGACTTGCGAAAGGGTACTCACTACAGTCAAACAATGACATAAAAACTAGAGCGAGTAAAGGCCCAAATTTGAAATGAAGAGCGTGTTAATACAGTTTTGACAGATAACTTGTTAATTATGTATGTGTGTATTAAGATATTGGATAAGTATAAAACATTTATGTATAATAAATAATAAATAAATAAACCTATATCTTATTCTGTGCTTTTATTTCATTCTTTAGCAGTGTTAGACATTGAGCATACAATAGAGTTGGGTGAAGAATAATGCTTACTGAAGTGAAAAACTTACTGAAAAAAATAAAAATAATAGTGACATGATAAAATAATAATGAAATAAAATTTAGATTGAAGGTATCCTCTTTGGAATAAAATTTTGAAATGATCTGGTACCATTCATTTGTACTTTTAATCCATGTTTACCTTTAGTAAGTTTTTTTTTTTCACTACTGATAACGACAATCATGAATTAATTATCATTATTTAAATATCACAAAGGATTGGCCAAAGTCACAAGATTATCATAATAAACATTGAATATTGAATAACGACTGTGGAACAACTCGCTAACAATAAGTTAATTAAGTGCTTATCAGACATTCATAATACAATCAATTCACATTTTTAAGGAAATCCATACATCACTTACCAAGTATTTTTTTAATGTCACTTGATGGATTTTTGCAGTACGTTGATGATGCTATGAAAAAATAACTAATTATTACACACATTTAGCAGTGGAGATAGTTGAAAAAAACATAAATTAAAAAATATGTATAAGTTAAGTAAAATAAATTAAAAAAAACTTAACAACTAACCATTACGCCGTCTTACTGAAGAGGTAGGCAGAAAGAATGGACCATCACGCTTCAAGAACGGACTTGTGTGGGAAAACGGATCTACCGTGTGAAGTAATGGGTCAAGTAAACAAGGCTGCAGTCGTTTCAGGATGTTTGAAGAATTCAATTTAGAAAAACCCTAATATGAAGATCAGCAGTAAAGTGAGAATTTATAAGACTTGTGTGCGACTCATCATGACATATGGGATCGAGTGCAGGGCGGAAATCACAATCACAAAAAATGAGCTCATAGTGTTAAAAATGAAGATGCTCAGAAATATAACTGGCAACACACTGCAAGAGAGAATAAAGCATTCATGGATAAGGGAGATATGCGAGGTCGAGGATGTCATTAGGCGAGGAAGGCAAAGGAGAAGATACTGGTATGCACACGTGAGGAGAATTGATCCATCCAGACTCCCCTTTATTGTGTTGCACGGCCAGCCCCATGGTAGATGACCCCCGGGCAGACCACCAAAGAGATGGATCGACAGGTTGGAATCGACCTTGCAGAAGGCCAATTCCTCTTAACCACCCTTTGTATTTGAACGTACGTGATACGTTCACTTTGACTGTACCATTCTGCGCTATCCCGTATCACGTACGCGCTTGAGAAAAAGTAATGTACCTAAAATGTACAAACTGTTAGGAATACGCGCGTGTGCCAACAACACTTGTGTACAAGTCTTCACAAGTATGATAGTTTTACAAGGGGCAGGCGAAGTGTGCAGTCGAGTCTTTGACGTTTCATAATTTAAAAAAATTAAATTAATAATTAATTAAATTTAATTAATAAAAACCAGCTTTTTTTTGCACGTGTCTTGGAAAATAACCTGAAGGTAGGGTGGTTAAGAAACAGGTCACAAGATCTACACTAAGAAGATGAAGGTTTCATAATCTATAAAATTAAAAGGAAAATAAATGAAATGTTAAATTGAGTTAATTCTCAGTTTAAAAGAGCAAGATTTTTATAAAATTATTTTATTAAGCATGAGAAATTCTTTAGTAACAATGGTATTAATTATAGTCAAGGTGAGAAATTCATTTTGATAAATGATAATGCATTGTTTTAGTGACTGAAATATACGTATAATGTGTGATACATGGCACTACAATTGTTTGTTGCTTGGATGTGAGAATATAGTAAAGCAAAAATAACTGATAACAGGATAAATTATTTTCATTTCCATTTCTACCACTGGCTCATGAAACTTTGATAACATAAAGTGATAACCTTATCATCTGTTTTTAGCTCCTAGTGATTCAAGCAAATATCTAGTGAAAGAGAAGTGACCATCAAAATGGCTTTAAAGTTGTGTGCTTATAATTGCTACAAGTTTACCAATAATAATTTCAATATCACAAGAAGATTTTCTAAATATTATCCAATCGATGAAAGCATCTTTGGATTAAGTAGTGAACAAATTCAGGTGTGTTATGTTGTTGTATTAAAATTATTATATACAGTTTTGTGCCAAAAATACAGTGTTTTTTTTCTTCCATAGATATTATCTAATAATCTGCATATAAAGGTATACGAGTATACGAATACAGCATATCGAGAATCAAACATTTTGACTGAAATATTAGATTTTCGTATTGTTTTTTTTTAATAGTGTGATTAGTTTACAGATAATAATAGCTGGCCTTCTGAAACTAGTAGCTTATAAAATATATACCAGACAATAATATTTCGAATGTATCAATATGGAATATCTATGTTTTTTTTTTTTCAAAGCATTGTACACTTTAAATACACTTCTTCAGAGTCAGAAGCACTATGTGCTTGATGATTTCAACAAAAAAACAATTGAATGCTTAAATAGTTTATTAATTATAGCACACTTCAGGGAAGGCATTGTTATTATGCCTAAATAATATTCATATTATTGACATGTAAAAATTTGTTCTTCAAAAGATTTTTATTTTATTTTAAAGAATCCATTTAATTTAAAAGCCTTTTTGCGATATTAACTGTGAGAATTTATTTTTTAGTTACGAAAAACGATTTTCGATTTTGCACAAAAAGAACTTGCTCCCAAAGCCAATGAAATTGATAAATTAAATGAATTCAAAGATTTTAGAAGTTTTTGGAAGAAGCTTGGGAGTTTAGGAGCCCTAGGTCTGTATTTTGTATTATAACAAATTAAATATTATGTAAAAATTTAAAAAAAATTATATATATATGTAGAATGATAATAATTACTTTTAGAAATTGAAATTTTGATAATGATAATAATTCAAATTGATAATTGTAATAATTGCTTTTTCATATCACAAAATCAGAGCGCTCTTACGCGTGCCAAAGTTCTAAAATGTTTATTGTTTGGTCGTGAAGAAGACAAATTATTGTATTTTTTGTAATGCAGGTATTACAGCAAATCCAGATTTTGGTGGTTCTGGTGGGCTTTACTCTGATCATGTAGTAATTTATGAAGAGATATCCAGGTATATGAGCTCACCTTTTACACTCACAATCAATAATCAAATAAATTATTGAATTGATATTTTATTATGCATTATTTCAGAGCTGCTGGTGGCATTGCCCTATCATATGGAGCTCATTCAAATTTATGTATAAACCAGATTAATAGAAACGGAAATGATGAACAAAAATCTAAATATCTTCCAAAGGTATGTAAATACTATGAAGATTTAATAAAAAATATGTATTATTACGTGTTTAGTTCACTGTCAATTGTTTCTCAATATTAAATATTAATATTTCTTAAAGTTGCATTTAAATTATTTAAATGATTGTTTTATCACAGATATGACATTCATTAATTTTGTTTTGCAAAAAAATTGTATTGTTATTAAAATAAGAACAACACTTTAATCAAATTAATCCATATAAGCGTTCAAGTAATATCTTATCTATGATGTATTAAAAAATTACTAAAGTTATTTTTTTATAGAAAACTTGTTATGAAATATTTCATACAAAGAATTATCTAAATTGGAAATTGATTTGGTTTGTGGTGATATTTTTAAATGAATTTAAAGAATAACCATTTTATATGGATATGAAAAAATATATTTAAATTACAGAATTCTTATACTTATTATTTACTATAACATTCCACTATGAAAGGGTCTATGATTCAGGGTAAAAAAACTTAAAAGTTATTTTATTTAAAGTTATGCAGCGGAGAGCATGTGGGCGCGCTGGCTATGTCAGAGACCGGTTCTGGGAGTGATGTGGTGTCCATGAAGTTACGTGCGGAAAAGAAGGGAGATTATTACATACTCAATGGAAATAAATTTTGGATAACAAACGGACCAGATGCAGATGTACTTGTGGTAAATGGTTTTTAAATAATAGTAAAAATGCTGATATCAAATATATAAATCATTAGTAAATTTTGTAAAAATAATAAATACATATTTTTTATGGTGTTGATATTAGGTATATGCAAAAACAGACATCAGCACAGCAAAACCACAGCATGGAATCACTGCATTTTTGGTAGAAAAAGGTTTTGAAGGATTTTCTGCTGCACAAAAGCTAGACAAACTTGGAATGCGAGGCTCTAGCACCGGAGAGTTAGTTTTTGAAGATTGCAAAGTAAGTACTTTTACTCTATATAAATTCCATTAAATGTGAATATCTTTTTTTCTTTCTAAATGTACCGTCAATACTTAAGGTTCCCGCTAAAAACATCCTCGGGGCTGAAGGCAGAGGGGTTTATGTTTTGATGTCCGGATTAGATTTGGAGAGATTGGTACTGGCAGCCGGGCCCGTCGGCATCATGCAAGCATGTGTTGATGTTGCCTTTGAATACGCACATACGAGGAAGCAATTTGGGAAGCCAATTGGTGAATTCCAATTAATACAGGTACCCATTCTATTTAGTAAATTTTATGACCTTAGTGACAATATTTTAAAAGGAAAACAATTTTGTATTCATCACATTTCTTTGAATTTTTTTTTATAGTTATTATACTGTACAGGGAAAAAATCCAAAAGATCTGATTGAATACATAAACAACTGTTTTCCAATCATGAATGATAGATAACTAATCCAATATGTATTTTACTTTTATGAAATAAATATGATAAAAAAATCAGTGATGTGTTGAAAAAGTTATATTTTACAAATATAATTGTATCTTTTAGTCTTGTAAGTTTGCCTTTAAATTCTATAGGGTAAAATGGCAGATATGTATACTACCCTGGGTGCATGCAGGAGCTACCTGTACAGCGTGGCAAGATCCTGTGATGCGGGCAACGTCAACAGCAAGGACTGTGCCGGAGTTATATTATATTGTGCAGAAAAAGCTACCCAGATGGCCCTTGACGCAATTCAAATTCTGGGTAAGAACTGATTTTATTTTTAACATGTGTCTTTCAAGTGCTTTCATTGACCTTTGAATGTTTACAAGACCACCGTGTGACAAAAAAAAACTAAGCTCATACAAAGTATTTTTGTTAATACTCATTTTGTATACTTGCAGGTGGAAATGGTTACATAAACGACTATTCAACAGGAAGGTTGTTAAGAGATGCTAAACTTTACGAAATTGGAGCAGGAACGTCTGAAATTCGCAGAATGTTGATTGGCCGAACAATCAATAATGAATATAAATAAAACGCTGACACAATTGATAATGGAATTCTTCCAAAAATCCTAAAAATTTATTTCATTACATACTTGTTTTAATAATCAATATGAAGTATTGCATTGTAGTTTTTAAAAATAAATAAAATATTTTTACGGCATCTAGATTGCACAATCGTATGTCACATTTTCGCCAATGTAAGATATTATTGTTCATATAATTTCTGTAGAAATATGTATTTTATTAACTCACCTTACTTAATTTTACCTTGTCAGGTCAATCAATGTTAATTTATGTAGAAATAAAAAAGTTTCAACATCTTATATTCTGTTCTCTTAAAATTAATTAATAAAATTCCCATAAAATTATTTCAGAATCCCAATAAAAGATTTTCACTTTAATCAAAAATTTATTCAAGTACACAAGGTAACCAAATATTTCGATACAAAAATAACACACATTACTTTATTGGAATGAACTATAATGATCATAAAATACAACATTTTAAACACTTGTATAAAAATATATTTTATTCACTAAGGTACATTGTATATAATATCAATACGTAAGTATTCTTGTAGTAAATCTTCATGCTTTAGACTCAAATGTGTATATTATAAAACATTAGATATAATTTTAGAAATAGACCTCACAGCAAAAATGCATAATCCACACCCAAAAACAATTGGTTCTGAAAACTTCAGGTATAGCATAGGCAAGGATTTATCACTGTCACATTTAGGAGTGTAAGACACAATATCAATCAGATTATATTAATATCAGCAAATATGAAAGAGGGGTAACTTTTAATTAAATTTAATGTAATTAAAATAAACAAAACAAAGCTATGCTAAATGAAAGTAGGTATTAAGAATTTAATGTATGTACGGTTTAAAATAATTCAGCACTGTTCTCGCACAATGAATCATCGTTGCAAATCATAAAATATTAGATAAAAACATCAGAAGCTTTCGAGTACAATTAAACATTAAGAACAAATCTACTCTTACGTAACTACACATAAAAAAGAACAATAGGAAAATAAAAACAATCTTAATTTGAAACCAGCCATGTAATAAAACTTAACATTAGAAAGTAATAAATTAATAAAAATGCAAACAATAAAACGAAAAAAGATGAATAATAAACCATTGCTTGTGTTACTAATAAGGCTTCCTATTTTTGGAAGCTTTTAGCTTTTGCTGAATACTTAACAACTTTCTAGAATCACTCCTCGGGCACCTGTTGCCGTAGAGCATCTCTTGCCTGAAGTTCACTGCGCGGGCGTCGAGTGCGTTGTCTACGAGAAGAAACTGTTTGGGTGTTTTCTTCAAGGGAATAATATTAAAGGATGTAGTGCTCCCGGATTCAGATACAGAAATAGGTCTTGTTGGCTTTATTTTTCGTTTCTTAACAACTTGAAATTCACCGGCAGTACAGGTCCACTGAGAATCAGTGTCGGACAGCTTCCGCTTGGTGGCAACAGGAGTGCTCCCGACACTTATTGGTTCCACATTAAAAATGTTATATTTCTCACTATGCATCACATTTGAAGTCAGCTCTCCCAGACAAGATTTTCCTTTTTCCTATAAGAAAACATATCCGTTAAATTCGGAAGCTCAACATTTACATCGGCAGGAAGTATGTATTTGTTATTTTTAGCCTTTTAAATTAAGTATTTAGAAGAAACAAACATTTTTCTTTTCTTATTTATACCATCGATTAAGCACAATTCATCACTATAAAAAAATACTGAGTCCTAAAGGGTTAACTGTATGACTACACTTACCTGAAAAATGTCCCGAGACAGTAATCCCACATCAATACCCTTGATTGATAAATTTTCATTAGGCGATTCCGAGTCTAAGGAGAGTAAAAAATATATATGTAATATCAGTGAGGATGAGTGACCATAATTCCATAATCTCTAATACTTTCCACGAATGCCAACTCACACCTTACACACAAGTTGAATAATTATGATGTGGTTTGAATATTAAATAGGACAGATTACAAGTGAACGAAATAACCAAAAAAAATTACCTTGTGATTGGACATCCGTATTTCTGCCGGTTGGTTGTGGTGTCGTTATAGATTTAACAGTACCATTGGAAAACCTTGTTCCACTCAAATTGTGCTTTTTTTCAACACTTTTGTTAGATAAACTGGTGTCATGGTTTTTTTTACTTGATGTGGGAGTTTTGCTTGACTCACCACGAGACACGCTGGCTGGAGACTTGGGCGAGATGTGGATAGCTTCTACTGGTGTTAAAATTTTCACACTAGCATTTAAATCACCCTTCAATTGTTTTTTGCTTGGTGTACCAGAATTAGATTTTACTGAATCATTAAGTTTATCCAAGGAAATCCTTTTCTTGGATACATTGACACTAGGTGTGTTATTTTCAGAGAGTTTTGAGTTATTTGGTGTGTTAGCACAAAAGTTTGATTGACTAGTTGAGGTAGTTTCATTTTCATTTTTGGGAGAATCATAATTGAAATTGTCAAGTCCTAGCTTCAATTTTCCTTCAATACTCTTTCTTGAATTTGTTTGACTCAATTTGGGTGTTACATTTGGAGTTTTATCAATTTTAGGTGATTTAGAAAACATGTTTAAGGAACTATCAACATTTGATAAAGAAATCACAATATTTTGAGATGAAATGTCACCTGATTTAGGACTAGTAGAATCTGTGGTGGGTGAGACAATGTTTGCACTTTCAGTTACTTCAACAGATTTATTCAAAGCATTATTAGTTGCAGAATTATTTTTATTTTTCAAGATGCCCTCCTGTGCATTAAGGCTTCCACTGGAATGTCTTTTCTTTGAATGTAAATTATCCGGACTATTTAGATTACTGGGTAAACTAATGTTAACAAGATTTTTAACCTTTGGGGTAAACCCAACCAAATCTGGGGAATCTTTGGATATGTTGGACTCATCCTCCTTCCAAGTGGTGGAAATTTCATTGGACTTGGATAGCCTAGATAATTCTCTACTACGTCTTCCAATGCT
Source organism: Lepidostoma basale (assembly GCA_022606425.2). Taxonomy (NCBI): domain Eukaryota; kingdom Metazoa; phylum Arthropoda; class Insecta; order Trichoptera; family Lepidostomatidae; genus Lepidostoma; species Lepidostoma basale. The sequence goes on from JAHDVF020000177.1 coordinate 451,622, forward strand.
CACATTCTTAGCAGGACTGTTTTCAATTTGATTATCAGAAGAGATCTCGTGTACTTCCTCATCGGAGCATATGAACGAGTCTTTTTCATATGTATCGTCACTCTCACTGGTCTCGGAATGTAAAGATTCGCCTTTTTCTACAATTTCGTTTAGTTCCATGTATTCCTTTTCAGACTCGTTCATGCTATCACCAGACTGGTAGTCGGAACCAGCATCACTAGCCGAATCCTGAAATACTATTTCCATTCCACTTTCGTCACCCGAGCCTTCTGAAGACGTAATTTTCTTTTGGGAATCATTCATATTCACACTTGTTTCAGAAACAGAAGTTGATTTACTGTCAGATTGAATGTCTTTTATATAGGCATCTTGAATACTCTCAGCAGCTTTAGATGATACAGGTGAATCTTGACTGGACAAAGAAGTTTGGTGTTTCTCCTTCACGTTTCTTGTAAAGGGGGTACTAGTATTGATGGCTTTACGACTCGTGTTAGCCGCACTCTCCATGGGATCAATAATAATTGACTCTGAAATAATTTCTGATTTAAATGAATTTTTGGAAGCGGAGTCTTTTACCAGGGAGTCATTGCTTCCAGAAGATTTTCTGCTTTTCTTGCTAGATTTCACTTTCGAGGCAGAATCATTATTAATATTGGCAACATCTCTACCATTCTCTGAAACACAAGCGTCATCTGCGTGCTCGGTATCACTCAAATTTAATTTCAGTTCACCAACATCATCTTCACTGTCTATAACAATATTGATATGAGCTGGAGACTTCAATATTTTGACATTTTTTAAGCTAGTAGCAGAGGTGTTGCTATGAACTTTATTTCGTGACAAGTTATGGTGATCGGTGGCATCAGAGTCTGGGCTCTTCATTTCAGTGGCATCGTCAGGAAGAGTGAGCTTATCAGGACTGAAGACAGTATCATTATTAGTATTATTCAAACTTGTTTCTTTGTGTTTGCCAGGAGTATTCAAGTCTACAGAAGATAAAGAAGAACGTGTTCTTATTGTACTGTTGTCCAGATCAATCAACTTTTTATCTGACTTATTCATTTTTGGGTCTGTTTTAGGGGTACTTAAGGTGAACGACTTGTTTGGGGTTAAAGTTTTACGCGACTCCCGATCATTTGTGGAGGATGAGATGTCCTTTACCGGGGTTAGGAATGTTTTATCTAACTTTGGTTCCGTTTCAGACGTATTTAATGTCAGTGATTTGTTCGGCGATAGAGTTTTTCGCAACTCCAACTTACTTACAGAGGGTGAAGAGTCCTTTACTGGCGTTACAAATGTTCTATTCAACTTCGATTCTGTCACAAGTGTCAGTGACTTGTTGGGAGTTAAAGTTTTACGCAACTCCCGATCACTTAAGGATGAAATATCCTTTACTGGGGTTAAAATTCCATCTAATTTTAGTTCTGTTTCAGATGTATTTAAAGTCATTGACTTGTTAGGGGATAGAGTTTTTCGCAATTCCACCTTATTTACAGAGGGTGAAGCACCCTTTACTGGTGTTACAAATGTTCTATTTAGTTTTGATTCTTCAGGGGTCTTTTGTGTAAGTGACTTGTTGAGAGACAAACGTGTTGGTGTTCCACTTCTACTTGAATTTGGCGACGTGTGTAGAACCTGGGGTGTTAACACTACCAACGGATATCCTGGTGATTTACGAGATGTCGAGGTAACCAACTTATCTGGTGATGCAGGTGTGGGCGACTTATCCATAGCCAATTTTCTAGGCGACTTTCTAACTGGTGAAGAAAGCTGAATCAGCACTGGAGAAGTGGTATCACTTTCCTTCAGATCTTCATTTTCTTCCGGCACGGAGGGTTGCGAAGGTAAGATGCTCATCCGTTTACCCCTCCGTGTCATAGGCTGGACTGAATCTACTAGTTCTTCTCCTGAAAAAAATAAGTATTTTTATAGAATTAACCAAAATGAATGAAATTATTTTTATTTTTAATCAAAAGGGAAAATATAATATTTTAACTCACTTAAGGGATCTTCGATAACGATATTTAGTTCAGTGCTCAATCTCCGTGACCTCCTGAGGGGAGTTAGTTCAAGAGTGTTGTCTGTGTCAGTTCCTGAAAAAAAAACATTCTGTTTAAGTGTCTTTTTTTATTTATTTATTGTAACGAACCGGATCTCTGTATTATATTGCGTAATTTTAAGGTAGTAAGATATTAATGACATTTAGGAAAATCATTTTTCAGTTAGTAAAACAAGTAACTAGTGGATAAATTATTTAATTTTGTGTACACCAATAGATGTCGCTGGTAGTCCATTTTAGCATAATCTGGGATATTCAAGAAATTATTAACCAAACATGGGGCTATATGCTATATACTACTACCCTCTGTGAGATTGGCTAGTAAAGTTTGCGTTTTATTTCTACCATCTCCTGATTCTGCGGGAAAAAACATACAGTTCCCTTCGGTCCGCAACATATATACAAAAACTATCCATCTTTTTAGCACACTACCCACACACCTATATATGTAAACACAGCCACAAGGTAATGTGCATGCAATATGAAATCATTAATAAATTAAATGTTAAATTTCTTTTATTCACTCTGAGAATGTCCAGACAGCTGTTTTGTCAACCGATGTTAGCATCATCAGGTGTTTTACAAACACCAGTTGTTTGTAACACCTGATGATGCCAATATTGGTTGGCAAAACAGCTGTCGTGACATTCTCGAAAAGTGTATAATAAAAAACTGTGATATTATAACAGCGTTTTAAATTTAATAATGTTGAAGTATCATAGTGTTTCGGCCAAAACAATGGACTATTTAATTAAAATAAAATCAGGTTTTACCTCCAATAGATGTACGTTTTTTTCTGGGCTTTGGGGAATCAACTATATTTTGCAACAAGGAACTCTCCATCTTCTTGGGGATTGTTTTCTTAGTTGGAGTTTTTACATTTCCGTTTTCTGAAAGAATTTTCTTTGGTAATGTGAGGCAACCCTCTGGAGAGGGGGTGTGTGCAGCCTTGGATCGCAAATTTCGTCTCGGGCTCTCCGGGCCCGGAGTGTTGTTCAACTCCTTCAGCAGATGCTCGGGAATAGGGTTTTCTTCCAAAATGTCTTTCAGCTTATTTCCATCATTAGCTCCTTCTTGAGGATTATCTAACAGTAGCAACATAATAAATTTTATCATTAAAAACAGTAAAACAACAAACGTGGTTTCTAATTCATTCACATATTCAGTTTTGACTAAGTATCTCTCACGCCGTTTCCCCAGTGGGGTAGACAGAGAGGATAGACAATCACACTGTCCATCCTAACATACGTTTCTTTGGTTATGCTATTTTGAGTTTTGTTTTTAAATTAATGTATTTTATGTTAAAAATGGTTTTAAAAATAGAAACAAAACATTAAATATCATTAGGTTTGTAGCAACAAAAGACTTGATTTGCCTAAAATGATAACAACTCTAGAAAATAAAACGATTGAGTGAAAAATTTTAATTGAGGGGATACCAACCTGTTTCCATGACATCTTCCAAGTCTGGTTTAATAGATAGCCTTTTTGTAGGTCGTTTCTTAGTTGGTGTAGACGCTGCGGAGCGTGAGTCATCCTCCTTCTCCATGGAGAGGCGTCTGCCCGATCTGGTGACTAAAACAGTAAGAGTCTGTATTCAGCTACGAAAATAAATGAGAGGAATTTAATAAAATATGAAAAATGCAGGAAGCTACTTTGTCACAATGTTTGATTTTCAAATTAAATTTTTACCCCTGTGAACAGAAATACCAGCTCATTATTTTGAGGAAGGAACCGGTTAGTCTCCAAGATTGAACCCATGTACTCTGAATCAGGAGCCAAGCGTTCTGTTACCTAGACCATTACGTACCTATTTTAAAAAGATTTTTAAATTAAAATACCTCCTAGATTTTGAAAGAGGGCACCAAGTAATAAAAAATTGGTGGATCTCCAATTCCAGTTAGAATTTTTTTTCAAGAAACTCGGAATAAAAGAAGTTATTTAAAAAGTCTGAAAATAAACTGAAGTTTTTTTTATATTATAAATGTCTGGCTCTCAACAGAATGATCACACTATTTGCGTATTGTGTTACATAGATTTTATTTTTGCAATAGATATTGTGTTTATTAAGATCCCTACTGTGCGTATGCATAATTTGTAAATATATAATTATTAAAAATGTATAATTATTAAAAGACATTAAAAGACCTCGGGGTCATTTAATATTCTGGGGCCCTACACGTATCGGCCAAGTATTGGCAGAAAGATAGGATCCTATAAGCTCCACAGAAACATAATTTTGGAATTGTGCTTACTAGACATCTCGGAGAGCTGACTGAGTTAGTGACAAACAGCCTGTAAATATAAAAGTTCTCACAGTTCCTTAATTCTTTAAGAAGTTGCAAAACGCAATAATAAAATAAATGTACGAGAGCCTCAATGTATTTTCATGCCTTCAGAAGAAAGGGCATTATTCCATATGAAATGTGTTTTTAAAAATACATTGTTTTTTTAATGTGATCTGATTTAAATTACGATGTTTTGTTGAAAAGTTGGCGCATGTGTTAAAATAAACCTTACTGGCTTTTGAAAAACTGTAATTTTCTCTGGAAGACTATTGATTTCTGTAATATATCCTCCCAATTATCGATTTAATAACAAAAATTACAATGGATCATCTGGCTTACAGAGGTTCAGTTCATGTGGCTATTCCTCTTACGTCTGATAGGAACGTTGTTGGAAAGTGATTTGGTGGGTTGTTGGTTTAAACGGCAGCATGATTTGTGTGGCCCAAACTGTTATTCTGAAGGAGGATTGATTTTGGGCGCTTATGGCGGCTGGAAGTGTTTGGTCGTAATTTGAGATATTTTATTGTAGGTTTAGGATGTGTAGCGACTCCTTTGAAAAAGCGTTCGGCTAATTTCAGAATGAATTCATCTATCATCGGGATTCCCAATTCTAGGTGAAGTTGTGTGATCCTGGTCCATGAAGGCACACCAAGCGATAAACGGATAGCCTTATTTTGCAGGATTTGGAGTTTCTGTATGTGACTCGAAGCTGCATAGCCCCAGATTGGGGCTGCGTAAGTGAAGATCAGCTTTATGACCGTTTTGTATATCAGAAATTTATTGTCGGTGCTTAGTTTACTGTTTCTAGCTAACATTGGGTAGTATGAAAAAAGTACACACAGTATATATAGAATAAAAATATATTAAATAGCATTCTTTGGTAACACCAGCAAAAAAAACATTTGAAAAGCTTTATTTTTATAAAAAAATTAAAGAGTTTGGATCATATTGATTACTTATAATATAAGTGCTAATATATAATAAAAACGACTATTGCCTAACATAGTATTACATAATAATTTAAGTAATGTAGAAGAAAGTGAGAAATAAAAATCATCACGTATAAATAAAAAATAAATGCAAATCACGGCGAAATAAAAGGTTTAAAGATTTCGGGACTAATCGTAAGTTAAATTGCTAATTTGAAGAATTTCTGAAGTTTGCATATAGTGTAAATCCATTATAGCCATGAATAAAAACGAATGTATTAAATTGACCTAACCTAAAATTCAAGTGTAAATAGCCTGCAGCGGGGCGTAAGCCGGCCGACCTTGGCTCTCTATCTAGATGGTAACAAAATATGTATAAAGATTTTACTGCAATATTTGCAAAGATATGAAGCAGCTAATTAGGGAATGCGGGAACTCACAAAAATATTGATATTAATAAAGTTATAATTGCTCAAGTTAACGCAACTTGTAAGCCGTGATATAAATTTAAGATCTCATACGCTCAACGCAATGTTTTAAATAATCGAAATGATAATCTCAGAGAAACTACCTAAAGTATCTAGGAATCGTACAGCGAGAGTTTATAATAAGTAAATACGTTGAAATGTCAGCATTAAAAAAATTATCTAAAATATTTAAGAAACCTTAAATATTTTATCTCAAAATAAAAAATACTTTATAATACACTTCTAATAAATTAAAATACTTCATAATTCTAAATACACTTAGGAGTAAGATATGTATGCGTAGGTAAATTGCAAAAATTAGTTAAATAAATAGTGGAAATAAAAATAATAATTGGTAAAGAAATCTACAGCATAACGCATTAATTATATTGTAATAAGCAGAAAACATATGATTACACATTATTTAAATAAATTTGGATATCTTACCAATTCCTTTAACTGAATCCATATTTTAGAGCTTTTTTTAGACTAAATTAAAAATTAACTACTTTATCGGTGATATTCGAAATATAACGAGATTTTGAACTTCAACACGTGTAACAAATTCCATAGAAAATCATGCCGACAACCTACAAAATAATTATGTCAGGGTAGTTCAATTATTAACACATTTCATCTAAACGAAAGAAATGATTAGGAGCAAAATAATGAAATATGAAGAAAGGTATTCAGTATTCAGGTATTTTTGGTGATAATAAATAAATTTTCCATTTCTTCCAGATTGTAATGAAAAAAATGATCAATGAAGGAAAATTTTATGATGTATTTATACTTTCTTACTTAATTATTCTAAAATGCTTAGGGGGTTGGGTCAATACATTATTATATGGTAAAATTATGGTTCAATTTCAGTTGCTAAATTCTCAAAGCATTATATTATAGTATTGAATAAAAACAAGGCTAACAGTCAGCACAATTAGCATTAAGGTGAAATTCTAAAAAAAAAGTGGACGAATACCTTTAGGAGTAGATTTACAAAGAATAGGCAAGTGAGAGGGGTATAAACAAAGGATGGAACAGGCAGCAAAGCGATCGGTTCGCGTTCTCATCTCAAATATTTTTTTAATCAAAAAAAGCTTAGATAGCAATGCATATTAGTACTTTTATATGGAAGTGCTGCATGTTAGTGTCAAAAGAAGCTTTAAAATATAATAAATGCTGTAACAATGAAATCTCTTAGACAAATTTGCGTTCAATCTTTAATTACAATAAAAGAATATTAAATGTAGATATAAAAAAACTAAATGCAGTGCAAATGAAATCACTATCAGCAAATTAATGAATAGTTTATTGTGATAGTATGGACACATATAAATAATGGATATTACCGTATTCGTTAAAAATGCGAATGGAGCAAGAAATAAAATAATATTGAGGAAAATGTGGCTCCATTAAATAAATAAATAAATATATGTTGGGCACGTAAGGAATCAAAGTCGAATGGGTCCAGAAATAGAGAAAGGCCGAGGAAACATCCCTATCTTGATACGATGTATGAATGTAGAGTATGCAAGAGAAGTGTGTCAGGACAGAATAATGTAGAGGTCCATTATTTTTGCCTACACCTCCGGGGAGATGGCGTAATGATTTGTTAGTTTATAAGCTTGCATCAAGTGGGTTGTCAATGTGGGGCCAAATTAATCGTCCCATTAACAAGCACGCATTACTATGTACTCATTCAGTTTCTCAACACATGGTCATTATTGAGATGGACTGGACTGAGATAACGGATGAAACTCGGTTCACCGATATAATAAGATAACCGGAATCTGTTCAGCTATTATTATAGGCAATTTGTGTAGTTAGTGGTTTATTTCGTACATTCGGAAGGGATGCCAGTGTGCTTACAATATCTAATAGCGGAGAAGGAATTTAACATAGGCTCCCAAAGTGGTGGAGTACCGCATCAAGTGGGCTCTGAAGCCTCCTAAGGAAGTGATGGAGAATTTAGATACTTTGGGGGCGTTCATGAATTATTATTACTTCTCACTTCAAATTATGTTTCTTCGATCCTATTAATCGATGTTAAATTTGGTTTCTAAAATTCGTTCATTAGACTTTTAAAAATCAGTTTAACTGTAGACAGGAACTAACATATTTTTTTTCGATTATGCTGGCAAGTATTTCAAATATGGGGTAAATAAATTACACATGGCAACCCTGGTTCTGTCAGTTCCTCGGGTCATTTGTCAAAGATCTTGTATTTGACATTCGCCCTGAGAAGTGGTTATGAGTGGAAACTCGGTGAAAATCATATAAATATTGTATTTATAATGAAATAAAATCATTAAAAAATAAGTTAAATGCTCTAGCGATATTCGTGTTATTTCTTCCTTAACTATTAGTTTTAAGTGATTTTCAATTTATATATCAATATGGGAATTTTTTATTAAATACTTGGCTATTTATTAAATTCTTAATATTTTCGTGATGGAGACCAAAGATGTTAAGAAGAAATTAAAGACCGTAAGTTCTTTTATTTTTTTTTATCTTACTATTATAAATATTTGTTTTGTTGAGGGCGGCACCTAGAATATCAGTTCGCTTTAATTACTCGTACTAATTAATATTACTGAATAAACGTTATTTGTGGAGTAATGTTGCTAATCGGAAATACCTTAATTAATGATTGTTCACATCTAACCTTCGTAATATACAGCAGATGCAATTATCATTATTTGACGGTTCATATTTAAAAATATGTATTTTAGTATCTGCAGTATGACGATAATAATTTTAAAACAATAAAAATATAAGTTTTTGGGACAATATTTGGATTCATATACAAAATTTGAAATAACTCAAATATGAATGTGGGATTTAAGCTTTTACTGTATCTTGCAAATATTATCATTATTTTATTTACATACAATATAAATAAATGGCATTGTATTGTAATGGTAACTCATTCAGGGACATTAGTAAAATATATTTGAACATTTAAAGACAACTATACAAAGAAAATATCGAATAATAAGAAAATATAATATCTGTGATATTTTTGTTACTATTAATTTGAGATTATTGACAGAGAGGCAAATGTGTATATTGTTAATTTTATTCGTAGATTATAAAAATTGTACTGTATTATCGGTAATATCACAAAATTAAAATATTTTGGTTTACGTATAGAGCTATAATAAAAAAACGCTGCGACCACGAGAATGAAAACGTCTGTAAATATATAAGGTATATTTTAATAAGTTGACAGTTTTTATTAAGATTTTGCCACTTTGTATCCGCGCGCGTATTTTCATGTGTTTGCGAAATGGGAAATTTATGTACGTTTAGATTTTATTACAGTCTTAAAATTACCCGATACTACGCCGACAAGTAAAATATGCAATAGTCTCGTGTGTATACAGTATTTACTAAGAATTTTCAAGCATCCGCAAACAAAAGCCAATAGATTTTCATGCATTGCACGCGATAAAATAAAAACGCCAACGTGTTTTAATCTTTATTTTAACATACATTTATTTAACATTTTACCTGTATAATACTGACAGATGAAAACATTGTATTATAACAGGCAGTTTGTGTGGTTAGTTGTTTATTTCGTACAAAGGTACAGAAAAAGTTCTTACGTTTTTTGCACCTCAAAGAAAACGGTTATTACCCCTGGCTGTACCCAACTGATTTCTTGCTGGTTATGCTGGACTACCAATCATTGGAAATTAGACGAACTATCCATTTGGGTGTTCATTTTTTTCCTACTGTTTCGTGGTCGAATACATAACTCTGATATTTTGAATGACTTGACTTTGTTTGTCCCTGACAATTATCTGCGACAAAGGCAACATAGATTATTTCACCTGCCACTGTGTAGAATCAATCTACACAGTGGGCAGGGCAATAATCCTTCTAAACCGCATCTCTTCGGGTGTGGACATCTTCCACGATAGTGAGGCTACCCTCAGAAAGCATCTATCTCTTATATAATGTATAAAATTGATATTTGTTTCTATTGTTCTTCTTATTGTTTCTTTTTACTTAATTGTTATTAAACTTTATTGCTTTTATTGTATTTTTTAAACTTCACAATTGTATCTTCTTTGTGTTTAAAATAGTTTTTTTTGGATTCTATAGTCATAAGCGATTTGGTAATGTGCTGTGATGTTTACGATTTTTTTTTTTAAATAATTGAAATTGAAATATATTATAAAAATTCGGAAGGAATGCCAGTAGGCTAACAATATCAAATAGCGGAGAAGGAATATACAATAGTCTCCCAATGTGGGTACCGCATCGAATAGGCTCTGAAACCTTCTAAGGAGGCGATGATGCATTTATATGCTTTTGGGGCGTTCATGCATATAAATAGGTTAAGTTTAGAATAGCAAATATATTAGTTATATTTTATTTAAAATATCAAATGGCACGATCGCGGAAAATACTTATTATACTTAGGTAAGGGGACAGGGGCGTTGTGGAGGGCGTCGCAAAATGTATGTCTTGCTAAGTAGGTGGTGGCCCGGAAAAGTTTTAGAACCTATGGAATAGAATGAAAAGAATATCACACAACACGGCTCTTGCGTCAACCAGTCTCTCATTACAACGATAATTTATCATCAGATATTCTGGAATCACATTTCTAAAGAGATTTTAAATCTTTATTATAGTTTGACAAGTTTCGCTAGATAGAGTAATGATATCATCAAATATATATTCAGATGGACCATTTAAAACCAGAAGATGACAACGAGCTGTCGAAACAGATCGAAGCAATAACATCACATGGAATTAGAGTTCTTCTTCTTCTTCCTCAGCCTATTCCCGTCCACCCCTGGATAAAGGCCTCCTCAGATCATCCTTCCACCATAGTTGCGATCGTCCTGCACTTCTCTTTATCGTCCACGGTCTCCAAGTCAGCATTCTTCTTTCGTCCATTTTTCGTCTGAGCTTCTGGCTACGTGAACTGCCCATTGCCATTTTAGAATCGCCACCCGGTGGATGATGTCAATGACCTTTGTTTTTTCTCTCGCCGTATCGTTTCTGATTCTGTCTCTTAGGTTTATTCCTGACATGGCTCTTTCCATAGCTCTTTGGGTCACTCGTAGTTTCTCGGCACTTCGTTTGGACGATGTTATTATTTTATCCTTATTATTATTATGGCTCATTTATATCGGAGGTTCGACAATATAATGGCTATTTCTACCCCTGATGCAGCAGCTCTAAAGAGGGATGTTGTGCTGCAACTGAACCATTCTTGAATTTTTTCTAGCTAGGATTTTCTTTTTCTCCCGATACTTCGTTTTCCGTTAATTTTACCTTGGATATTTTCATTAGATCCATTTATCGTTTGCTGCGTATGGTATAATGATTATTACAGCGCGATTTTCGCCACTGTTGAGTCGCGAAAAAATTTATCGCCATAAGTGAATAAAAATATATCAAAGTATGGTAAACTTACACTCACAAAATCTCGTATCTTCGTACAACTGACATCTGGTGACAACTGACTTATTTATAATATTCAGCTAATCACACAAAGTTATAAGTCGCAAATCTCCCTAATTGTCACACATTTTGAAGTATGACTGATCCATATTCCAAAATTATGTGCCCATTTTACGATGTGTATTAACTTTGCAATCGGTTTTCGGATTTTCATTCTTGCGCACATGAAGTTTTATTTTCTAACTAATTGACTAACAACCACGCCGTTTCCCAGGAGGGCTAGGCAGAGGGCTTGACCGCCATACTGCTCTATCCTGACATATCTCTCGAGCATCCTCTATATTCATACATCGTAACATGCACGCACTTCGATTTTTTCTGACTTCGAATGTAGCCGCTTATTTAAATTTATTAATTTGGTCACGACATATTTTTTTCGGTCTTCCCATCTTTCTTTTATATTCATACTGCTTGTGTAATTTTTTTAACCATTATTCTATCATCCATTCGTTTCATATGTTCAAACCATCTCAGTGGTCCTTTTTTAATTTTATTCAAGATGCAATCATCTTTTTATTTATTTATTTAATAAAGTTATAAAAAATTCCAGGAACAGTTTACAACTTATAAAACAATATTTTATAAACAATTAATTAATAGTATAAAAATCGCAAATGAGAAGTGGTTAATAATATTATTTACCACTTCTATCAATTCATCGTTAATTTTAATATATTGTAATTTTGAAGTTTTACTTTATTTCCCACAATCATGCACTTGGTTTTATCTACATTTAATTTTAATTTATTCGAATTATTCAGCTCCCGTTGCATTACCTTCATTATATCATTACACTCGAAATATATTAGGGTGTCATCAGCAAACAATTCAATTTCAGGGTCTTTTATGCACTTCACAATGTCATTCATGTAAATTATAAACAGTATCGGGCCCAGAACAGACCCTTATGGAACACCTTTCGTCACCTCCAGCTATCCCGAAAAACACCCATCAAATTTTGTTATCTGTTTTCTTCCACTTAAAAATTGTTCAAACCATTGTTTTTATTTTCCATGTATCCGAATAAATTTCTGCAATCTGTCTTACATTTCTTCCTTATTTCATCGTTCGGTATTCTATCATACGTCGTTTTCCCGCGCATTCTTCTCAGCAATCTCATTTTTAGACACTTTTATTGTCAAGTAGTTATTATTACTCCTTACACATATTATTATTATTATTTTGTTGAATCGCTCTTTACACCATGACAGCATGAGCCAAATCGATGTAAAGGGTATTATTATAGCTATCATAATGATTCTCGTGACATGTGATAGGTAGCTAATCTATCGCCATTTTATTGTCACGTGAATTCTGCACCAGACCAAAGACAGTGTGACAATCACACTGCCCTCGCCGGGAATCGAACCCGGAACCTTTGGGTGGCAGTCAATGCACTTACCACTCGGCCACGAAGGTCGTCACTAGTATATTTATAAATACGAGTATATTACCGTACATGGCGGATTTCAGTATCCTTGTTTAAACATCATTACTGCTAGTTGTTACAAGACACGCGCTAACACCATTTTTAATTTTGCTAATTTCGTCGCCGCAGTAATTAATTGCACAAATTATCATTTACTGGTTTTAATTGAAAAAAAAAATTTCTATCGTCATAACCGTTTTATGAAACATAATATATTATTTGGAGCTACATTATTTTGTATTGTTTGGACCGACGATCTGAAGAGGATTGCTGGACGTGGATAGATGGGAGCGGCAATGGATAGGGGGCGGTGGCGTGCTTTGGGAGAGGCTTACATTCAGTAGTGGATGACAGACGGCTGATGATGATGATGAATAGCAAATAAGACGATCATAGATGCAATAATGTCGGTAATAAAATTTAAGGAATGTGAACTCCCTGCTTTTCAGAGCATCATCCCTGTGTTCTTCCACGTTAACGTAGTTTTTAGATTTTACAATATGTTATTATGAGTGCCGGATTAGCTCTATAGCAGAAGTAGCGAATGTTACTATCACCCAAAATATGGCGAGTCATCTGGATATGTATTATACTATACTTCCCAGTAACAGGCTCCGAGAAATGACATGAAACAGTCCTAAAGAAAGCACAAGTAAAATATCCACTTACTTATTTTCGATGAACGCCATACAGTGATGACGACCTTCGTGGCCCAGTGGTAAGTGCTTGAACTGCCGCCCGAAGCTTCCGGGTTCGGTTCCCGGCGGTGGCAGTGTGATTGTCATATGGTCTTCAGTCTGGTGCAGAATTCACGCGACAATAAAATGGCGATAGATTAGCTTACCTATCACATGTCACGAGAATCAATATGATAGCTATTACCCTTTACATCGATTTGGCTCGCGCTTTAATGATGGAAAGAGCGATTTAACAAAATAATAATAATGTTTATTTTTATACGCGTTTGATTGTGTATTACTCAGTTTTATATTACAACCTTCGCTACACCTTTGGGCTCTGCGATAATATAATTTTGAAGTTAAGCAACCAAGTAATTTGCGTAAATTCAATAGCTGTATCCAGGTTTTATTATCCGAAACGTATTGGATCGGAACGACGCCGTACCTACAACCATGCAATTTCTTCGTTTTATCTGACTACCGGATGTACATAAAGATTTTTTTTACAAATAAAAAGTATCCTATCAGGACACGGGCGTAGACTTTGGTCAGTAGTCGGCAAGTGCGGCCCGCGCTCTGCGCGCACGAGTGGCCACGGTAACCTTGGTGCACCCAGACCTTGCTTATCCTTCCATTTCCAGTCTAATCAGCTTTATATATTTTTTATTAAATAAAAGCACAAACAACCGATTACTCGCAATTAATAAAAAGTTGTCACTATGTACTGCGTTTTTGTTTTCGATAATATAACAGAAATTTAAAATTAGTCTACCTCTGCAAAAAGGGCCTTAATTGCAGCTGAATCAACGTATATTCTAAGGCATAGATTCCCAACGGGGGTTGCATCGACCCCTAGTGGAGCTAGAGATTTCCATGAGGGCGGTAGCAAGCAGGTCCAGGCTAAGCGGGGGCGTTAAGTCAGTCAAGGGGGGCGGTCGTAGCGTACCGATATCTGAAAATATCATCATCATCATCATCATCATCATCATCATCAGCCGTCTGTCATCCACTGCTGAATGTAGGCCTCTCCCAAAGCCCTCCACCGCCCCCTATCCATTGCCGCTCCCATCCATCCATGTCCAGCAATCCTCTTCAGATCGTCGGTCCAGCGGGCAGGGGGACGTCCAACTCTACGGAATCCTGTATGAATTTTATGCTACATTTGAAAATCTTTTTAATATAAACTCTGTGATAAATAGAAACAGATAATGTGCAACAGTATTGAAATATTTGCTGTAACTATTGTGGGGGAGGGGGAATTTGATTTTTTTCTTATAAAGGGGGCAGCGGGTCATAAAAGATTGGGAACCTATGCTCTTAGGGGTAGAATAGTAAACTAAGTAATAAACAGATAAAAGGTTCCATCATGAAAACGCTTATGTCCGTCGTGTTTTCAACCCTTTTAATTGTTGACCTCATTGAAAGCTGGTCTTTGTATTTTTAATTCATTTCGTTGTTGTTTATATAAAATACAAGTCAAATAGAAGCCGGAACAATCGACGAGCGTGCGTGTCATGGTGTGTGAATGCAGAGAATGCGCGAGAGATATGTCAGTTATGTTGTTAACTAACTAACTAACTAACTAACTCACCATCACGTCGTCTCTCCGAAAGGGTAGGCAGAAAGGCACTCCATCCTTCTCTTTTTGCCCCCGCGGGAGACGCGGTGTGATGGGTTGCAAACCTCATCGCCACCAATAGGCATCTCCCGCGCACACTTCGATCGTCCAACGTTCATAAAATAAATATAAAATACAATGATATAAAATTAGTTGTGTTGTTTTAGACATATTTATGAACTTTTTTTTTTTAAATTGTATTTGTTCGCCTTCACTTTGTGTTTAAATTCATTTTATAATTGTAATTACTACTTAGTAAGTTTGCAAAGTATTAATGTTGATTATTGAAAATTCTTACAAGGTTGTAAATATTAAAAATATTTTTTTTTACCAGAAGATGAAAGCGAACTGACGAAACCTTTCGAAACTAGAAGAATGAAACTAAATATTATACACACCTATATTTTATTTTTAAAATATTTATTTTCGCTATTGTAAGTTTGAATTGAATAAGAATGGTGTACACCTGGAAATGTCTATTTTATGATAAATAAATAAAAAACGGGGTGTCATACAATTATAAAATATTAAAGACATTTTTAAATATATTTCATTTTGTATACGGCTTATTATATATTTGACCCATCGGAATATATATGAGCACATGGTAAATTTATTTGAATTCGGTGTCAATTGAGTATTTTGGTGATATTTTTAAAATTAAAATAACGTATATATTACACAATTGTTATAAAACCGTTGATCGAAGATAATGTCCATTTAACATTTTATTGACATCATGAATATATGTAACCACCTAATTTGTCATGTCATTTATATAATTATATCAAATAATAATTATTATAAATGTCACTGATTCATATAAGAACCATCATCTGTTTTTTAAATATAAATATACGAAAAAATAAGTGCCAATGCATATTTAGTAAACTTAAGGGTTAACATTATAATAAAAAATCTAACTAACCAACCATCACGCCGTCTCCCCGAAGGGGTAGGCAGAAAGAATGGACTGCCACACTTTTCTTTCCTGACATATTTCTCTCGCTTCCTCAACATTCATACATCGTGTTATGCACGCGCGTCGATTTCTCACATGGCCGACATTCAATATTTGATTTATTTAAACATTATAATAATGTCATACTATATACCGATTTGATTTTAGAAAGTATATATTTTTAATTTAACAAGACAGTTTTGCCTGCGTCCCCTGTTTGAAAGACAGGAAAGTGTAATTATTTGGTTTTCAATCAAGTATTAAAATAAATATAAATGTATTGACACAAATGTATAAATACCCCACACGCCTAATATTTCGTTTGTCCGAGACGCGTTAAAAATCAAGTATTACTAGTAGTCTTTTTTGGCGATCTACCTTTTTTATGGATATTATATAAGTTTTTAAAATAAAATGAAGTGAATCATTTCCACGGATGGCTAATTTCAGGCACTAGGCTATTGATTAGTAAAAAATAAATGTTGTCTCCTATTGTACGCAGCGTCACAAAAAACTATAGAAAAATGCTTTGTTTTATTTATTATTTACTAGCTGACCCGGCAACGCTTCGCTATTGCTATATTAGAGTATATAAATACTCGTACACCCAATATATATTAAAGAAATACAATGAAAGTTCAATATCAATTATTTTATTGGATAAAATGACATGTGTATAGGTGCAAGAATGTGTGTATCCTAATTCAGTTCATATCTTTAAAACATTTGTTTAATCCAAGCAAACTTGCTGTGAACTTGAATAATACTAATGTGAATTGAACAATTGAAGGCTGGGCATTACCAAGGTGGCAAGTTTGCAAAAAGTCTGAAATGAGTTTTTGATGCCAATTGGTCTTAAACATAGCTGTGCAAAAGCGCGTTATGATTTAATAATATAGTGTAGTTCAAACGTTACCCTAAAGATGCCACCCAAAAAAAAGTTTATATATATCTTTTTCAGCTTTATGTTTAAACCATTAAACGTCCAGTCTTAATTTTTTTCCTCAATATTTTAAGTGAAATTAAAAAAACAAATAAATATACTATATCACATTTGCATAAAACATTCATACATATACAATTCATATCCGTTCACTCCTGGGCGTAGGCCTCCTCCATCTGCTTCAATGTCTGTCGATCCTGGGCAACACGCATCCAATGTCGTCCCTCCATCGAAGTTGAGGACGTCCTGGGTTTCGGGTTGCACTTCATCTACGCATATATCGAGGTGTGGGATCCATCCTCTGCACACGCGCATTCCATTATCTTCTGGGTTGTCTGCCTCATCTCATGACATCTTTCAGCTTGCAGATTTCACCGTTTCATGTTACCTAGAAATAAAAGGAAAAATATTAAATTAATATAGTGTAGTTCAAATGTTACCCTAAAGATGCCACCCAAAAAAAAGTTAATATATATCTTTTTCAGCTTAATGTTTAAACCATTAAACGTCCAGTCTTAATTTTTTTCCTTAATATTTTAAGTGAAATTAAAAAAACAAATAAATATACTATATCACATTTGCATGAAACATTCATACATATACCATTCAAGGTCATAATAATGCTCTTAGAAATACAATGTTTAGAGAAACAAAACCCTTGATTTTGATGTCCATTAGATGAAGCTAATAATGCACATTCACTTAACCAATGACGAAATTTGTAAATTTGTGTGATGTCTGGAAATATACATTGAATCAATTCTCCTTTGGAGTGTGATTCTACAGAAATCAGTTGATAATTTAAAGCATTCATTCCATACAATGAACTTTCATTGTTGCAGAATTTTACCCATTCCAGAAATATTTAAAATGTTGCATGTAGGTGTTTCAATGTTTTGTATCATCATCATCATGAGCCTATATCCGTTCACTCCTGGGCGTAGGCCTCCTCCATCTGATTCAATGTCTGTCGATCCTGGGCAAAACGCATCCAATGTCGTCCCTCCATCGAAGCTGAGGACGTCCTGGGTTTCGGGTTGCAGTTCATCTATCATCAGGGCTGCGAGCGGCATGCCATTCTAGCGCTGCCACTCTTCCGATGATGTCCGACACTCCTGTTCTGCCTCTAATAGTGGAATTAAACCAATTAATCCAACCTGTACATACCATTTCAAAATTAGTTCATAAATATAACAATCTTCCTGGGCGTAGGCCTCCTCCATCTGATTCAATGTCTGTCGATCCTGGGCAAAACGCATCCAATGTCGTCCCTCCATCGAAGTTGAGGACGTCCTGGGTTTCGGGTTGCAGTTCATCTATCATCAGGGCTGCGAGCGGCATGCCATTTTAGCGCTGCCACTCTTCCGATGATGTCCGACACTCCTGTTCTGCCTCTAATAGTGGAATTAAACCAATTAATCCAACCTGTACATACCATTTCAAAATTAGTTCATAAATATAACAATCTGTCTTGGTGTGGGATCCATACATGCCAGTATCTTGCGTTGCGTGCCCCATCTCACGACATCTTCCACCTTGGAGATATCGTGGATAGCCGTGTTCCTCACCCTATCTCAAAGAGTCTTTCCTGGTATCATCCTTAGCGTCGGCATCTCTGCAAAAATCAAATAATTATATTAAAATGAGCAGTATATTTAAAAAAAAAACACTCGATCATTGTAAGATTGGCGTGGGAACATCAGACCATTTGGAAATGTTATATTAGTGGATTTTTCCAACTGAGGCAGCTAATGCTGTATGTAAGGATATGTTTACCTATCACAGCATAACAGAGAAAAACTAAAACAGCTGAAGTAAATCGTCTAATCCAAAAGATATTATAGGTTATCGCCCTGCCAGAACAATTTTACATTAAAATAACTAACTAACTAACTAACCATCACGCCGTTTCCCCGAAAGGGTAGACAGAAAGAATGGACTGCAACATTTTAATCGATGCTGCACTCCATTCTTCTCTTTTCGCCAACGCGAGAGACGCGGTGTGATGGGTTGCGAACCTCATCGCCACCAATAGGCATCTCCCGCGCACACTTCAATCATTCAACGTCTACATAATAAATCTAAAACAAATTATACAAAATACAATGATATAAAATTAAATAACACATAAAAATAATTTAACACATAATGTTCTTTTAGATGGTGCACTTGTCGTCAGCTGGACGATCCGGACATTTGTGTTTATTTAATTTTTT
Organism: Lepidostoma basale; assembly: GCA_022606425.2. Lineage (NCBI taxonomy): Eukaryota > Metazoa > Arthropoda > Insecta > Trichoptera > Lepidostomatidae > Lepidostoma > Lepidostoma basale. The sequence continues at coordinate 470,692 of JAHDVF020000177.1, forward strand.
ATTCCACTGTTTTAATTTTAATTAGGCACTTAAAACAATCCAACACCAGCAAAAACTTGAAAATTTGATTGAAGAATTTATTCAAATTGTCATTGGAACAAATGAAAAATTTATTTTTACACCTGTCAAAATTCTTTTTATAAACGAAAAAACTTGTATTATTTTAACGTCAGAAGAGTGAAAACGTATTTCGTGTCACAAATAACTATCACAAAGTGCGGCAACAATCAAATTGACCAAAACAATTCACTTATACAGGAAATATCTCCAAATTGACAGGAGCACCACATGAATCAAATATTTTTTTTTAAATCAGAACCAGAACCAGATTCCTTGCAGGATTTGCGAATTTATTCGTTGGGTATCCTATCTCTAACGGTTCTCCCCACAATAAAATAACATTATTAAAATAGATTATACCAATTCATAGAATTGTTACTTAGAATTTAACGTTTTTCCATGTATTCATAACATAACCTAAAATAATACGTAAGTAAAACGATAGGTATGTAATTTCATTTCTATCTATATAAATTCGATATAATTTAGAACTAAAACTTTGAAATATGTAATGCGGAAATATAATCTGTATTCATTTCAACGGCAAAATAGAATAAACTGAAGATATATATGAATTAGAAATATAAATATTTTACTTACGAAACTGTAACTGTAACACGCAATTCAAATTTGACATTTCAGAGATAGGGATGGGCAATCCGCTCACGAGTCGACTCAAAGATTCGAATCTTTTTGGTGAGCGGGTGAGCGATGATCCATAAAAAAAAGAGCGGCAGCTCAATGATCCGTTAGGTCAGGGGGGTCGGCAAAATTATTAGCCAAAGAGCCAAATGCGTACTTTACAACGATTTAAAAAAAAATTGAGAGCCAAATATGTTTATTGATTTAGATAACCTTTATTATAATTTTTGCACTTCATTCATTTACGGGTACACTGAATAAAACATTATTTCATACTTCTTCCTGTGATGAAGGCGACCAGCCTTCTCTCCATCTCTTTGGTGGTCATCCTGGTGGTCGACGGCCCTCTGGAGTCTCTTGCATCACGATATTAGGAATTCTTGCTGGATCCATTCTCTCGATGTCTCTGCCTACTCCATCTCACTATGTCTTCAATGTTGCAGGATTTGCGAATTTATTCGTTGGGTATCCTATCTCTAACGGTTCTCCCCACAATAGGTCGCAGTCTGGTTCTGACAGTGTCTGCTCTTGCTTTGATTCCGTATGTTATTATGGACCTGATGCATGTTTGTTTGTTGTTATTCTTAATTTTAGGCACAATTCCATGTTCTCATCAATAAGACGACTTCGTAGTTTACTCTTGTTAAAATTCATGCTTGAATAAAATTGTCCGCATGAATATGTAGAAGCGAAAAGCGAAAGATCAGCAAGAGTCAGTAATACTATTTCAGGCGTTGAAGATGATGACTAAAAATCTTTGAATTGGCGATGATGATTAAGAGTTTTAGCTAAACCGGAATTGATAATCGTAATCACCAATTCCATAACTTTACAAATTTCTTCTGGAAATGTCTGCGGACAGAGCGTTCTTGATGAATGATGCGATGGTAAGCAAGTATCTCGCGATTATTTTTCCTTTCAACAAACCCCTTCGGCTCCGGAGCCGCATTTTGCCGACCTCTGCGCTAGGTGAATCATATATTATTGCAAAAGAGTCGACGAACGGTTCCGCTCAGTAAAGTGAGCCGATTCTTCTTGATAATTATCGAGCGGCTCCGGAGCCGCATTTTGCCGACCTCTGCGCTCGGTGAATCGTATATTATTGCAAAAGAGTCGACTATTTTTAGTGATCTCTTTAAGGGATCTGAGCTGAATGGTTCCGCTCAGTAAAGTGAGCCGATTCTTCTTGATAATTATCGGAGTCGTTTGTCAAAAAAGTTGTTTGTCGTTGTGAATTTTTTTTTAGCTCATCGACAAAAAATTTATCCTGGTGAATTTTTTTTTTTTTACCGGAATCAACTTTTTTGGTCGAGGAGCAAAAAAAAAGGTCACTAAAATAATTTCAAACTTTGAACGACTCAAAATGGTGAACCGTGGATCGTTAAAAAGAGTCGGCTCACTTTGCTGAGCGGAACCGTTCAGATCAGATCCCTGAGATGAGTCGTTTTGCCCATCCCTATACGTGCGTATATTTTTCAGTTCAAAGGAGCGACTAATTTCATATCTGACCACGCAAAGAGTCAAAAAAGCCACTAATTTGCATCTTATCACGCCAAGCGAATATAGACTCTAAAGATCGATACTCAGGTGATACGAACATGAAGGTCTATACTCGCTCGCACTACGAAAATTTATAAATTTACAAAGTTAATTAGAGCTCGATTAATAACAAAAATATGCCTATGTCCACCTATGTCTATCTATTAAGGAAGTGTATAACTTGGAAAATGATCAGCTCAGGAATAACCTCAGAAATAGTCCACACACACCCGGAAGATCGCCTTTTATTTATATAGATAGATAGATAGAAGATTGCTGTTTGAACAATGAAGTCAAAATTAATATTATTTATGTGTAATATTGAGGAAAACGTAGTTTTATATATGTATGTTTTATTATATTTTAAGGGATTTGTGTGTTTCGTCTTACCAGGGCATACAAGTGCATGTAAACTAGGGTTGTCATACGTCCCGTAACATTTCACCTGTTTAGAAACTCTCTCCCGGTCGCGTCGTCCCGGTTGGCCCATTAAATAATGTCCCAGTCGGAATAAATGTTATGGGGAAACCGGAGTTCCTGAAGCTGTACGTTACTTTTCTTGGGTTTTGATTTGTGTCCCGGTCAGTACCTAGACTGTTGCGGCAACCCTGATGTAAACTCTAGTAAAAGTCAAAATGTTGTATAAAATAACTGGTCCAAGTTAAAAGCATTAAAAAATTGGAGAGACATCTCCAGGCGTAATCTAGTACTGTGTGATTTGCAGAGCCTTTCACAGTGCATGAATAACTATTTTCTGCATAATGCTTCCCAATCTTAATATATGACGCTAGTGTAGAGTGAACTAAAGAAAATGTGAAGATAAGTGCAGCATCCTAGTATATATACATCTTCCAAAAATTTGTCAGACGTGGTGGTCGTAAGAAGGGCAGAATGGGGAATGTTGTTTAACATAAAGCGATCGCTCAACCCAACCAATGACAGGTTATAAGTCCTGTAAGCGCCTCGGCCGCCATATTCTGTTCCCAGAAAACAATTTACATCTTCGTCTCTATTAAGATACAATTAATCCTTATAAAAAAAGGTAAACATGTATACTGTCTTATAAAATCAACATACTTCCAGAAAAAGTTTGTTTCTAAATATTGCATTCACATGATTTTTTAAAACAATATAATATTAGAGATAGCTAAATATCGGTTGTTACGAGTACTTGTTACTGCAATATTATTGGTTTAACTTTCCGATAATGAAAAAAAAACGTTAAGTAATTAAACGTAATGTAATTGAAGCAAATTAATCATATCAATCAAATGTTCAATATCTACTTTGTCAGAATAGCTAAGGCGTGGATGACACGTAGTGTGGATTTATGTGAACATTTAGCAGATTATAAAAGATAACAAGAGATTTTCAAACCCATTTTTTCTTCGAAATAATCGTATATTATCTATAATATAATCGTAAACTCTATGAGGAAAACCAATAATAGATCGCTTAGGTGGTTTGAACACGCGGAAATATGAATTAAATAAAATAATTGTGTATACATTATTCGTTAATAGTGTGAATGGAGAACGAAATCGAGGATCACCGAGGAAAACATGGCCTATTCAAAATATTTTTAATTTTTAATATCGTCTGTGTGATGAGTCTAGAGAAGTATGTCAGATAGAGATGTATGTCTTGGGGAAAATGGCGTTATGGTTAGTTGATTTCATTATTTAAAAAAAGGGCATGAGTTTTGCCTTCATTTAGGAGCAGAATCGGTAGTTGCAAGATCTGTCTGTTTACTGATATAAAAGTTGTTGGTGTAATCACCAATTTAAAAATAAAAAAAAGCTGTAGCTAAAAAGCATAACACGTGGCCCCATGGAAACTTACAAACGAAAATATCTTTTATTTATATAAAACATTTTATTTATTCTTTATGTACATACCAGTGGCGGTACTACCATACAAGCCCAGAAGCCCGGCTTGCGTAAGAAAATTTGAAACAAAACCCCCAAATCTAAGAAACGTGCTCCCGCATAAACCAACAACCCACGAAATCACCTTCCAACAATGTTCCCATCAGACGTAAGAGGAATAGTCACAAGAGCTGAACCTCTGTAAGCCAGAAGAGGTTTTGAGTCAAAATTTCTTATGCAAGCCGGGCTTTTATGGGAGAACTGCAACTGGTACATACTTATATATATAGTGTTAAGATACGCTTATACCTAAATTGTTGAAGTATCTAAGAAATAATCATAACGAGAAAGGTGAAAGTAATGCACTTCCACCAATTTATTAATGGTTTTAAGTTTGTTTTTTTACAAAACAAATTATGCCGCCATGAGAGCATTAAAAAAATACAGTAAGTATTTAAGAAAGAAATTGTATAGGTATTATTAGTATAAACAACGATTTTTAAATTGCATATGTACGATCAAAAATTGCAAAAAAAAAATAGCTTATACGAGTAGGTGGCGACTCGATACTCGTCACTACACACCAACAGTCAGTCAAAAAAAAAAACAACTTCATACCTTCCATTATAAAAACAATTTTATCAATTTACAATGGAATCAATGCAGGGTTTTTTGTGTGTATTGTATTATTGTGTGTTGTTTTGTGTACTGTTGTAGAAGTCAGTAATGAAAATGTATCTATTTATGTACGATTTTCATTAAATGATTATAATTACTTAACGTTCACAATGGAGTTCTGGTCCCAACCCTTATGTATGGAAGCGAAGCATGGAACTGGCAGAAGAAAGATGAGAGCAGAATAAATGTTGTAGAGATGAGGTCCCTAAGACGTATGTGTGGTAGAACGATGTACGACAGAATCTCAAATGCTGATATTAGGAAGGAATGTAGAGCGAAATAAGGTATTATATTATAAACAAAATTATGGATTGCTGCGTTGGTTCGGACATATGGAGCCCATGGGTGAAGAAAGAATGGTTAAAAAAGTATACGTTAACGATTTAAATGGAGTAAGGAGTCGAGGTAGACCGAGGAAAACATGGCATGACCAAATTAATCAAATATTAAAGGTTGGTCATGTCAGAAGTCGGAAGAATCGACGTGCGTGTATGACTCGATGTATGAATGCAGAGAAAGCTAGAGATGTATGTCAGGATAGAGTAATGTGGCGGTCTCTTCGATATTCTCTGCCTACCCCTGCGGAGAAACGGCGTGATGGTTTGTTGTTGTTGTTGTAATAAATAATGAACATAAAACCAGGTTTGCTTATTTAGGGCTCCGTAAAATATTTAGGGGGGCGTCGTCTAAACAGTTTGTGAACTACTGGTCTAATTCATTATTTAAAAGTATGTTTACGTTAAACATAAAAAAATATCGGATTATGAGCCATGGATTATGTTCCTTAGATCACTACCCGACAGAGATTAGTATGAACAATCAAGTAGTACAAATCAATATACACATTAAAAAGTAAAAAAAAAAAAAAAACCTATCCAAAAAAGCTAGAATGCAGTGCACAATGGTGTTCTTCTACCGACCCTTATGTATGGAAGCGAAGCATGGAGCTGGCAAAAGAAGGATGAAAGTAGAATAAATGCAGTAGAAATGAGATCTCTTAGACGAATGTGTGAATACTCTGTGTATGATAGTGTCGAATGAAAATATAAGAAGTGAATGCGGTGCGAATGATGGTGTCATGAAGAAAATAATGAAACGATTATTAAGATGGTTTAGACACACGGAAAGAATGAATGAAGAAAGAATGGTAAAAAATTATATGTTAATGATGTAAATGGATTCAGAAATAGAGGAAGACCGAGGAAAACGTGGCACGATCAAATAAATCAAATATTGAATGTCGGCCATGTGAGGAATCAGAGAAATCGACGCGCGTGCATGACACGATGTATGAATGTTGAGGAAGCGAGAGAAATATGTCAGGAAAGAAAAGTGTGGCAGTCCATTCTTTCTGCCTACCCCTTCGGGGAGACGGCGTGATGGTTAGTTAGTTAGTTAGTTTTTAAAAAATAAATAACAACCCCCACGTCGTATGTACATGTTTATTTTAAATTGTCCACGAAACGTGTGAAATATTCGAAATCAAATATTTATATTAAAGACTTATTTAGGGGAGACGGGGATAATGAGAACCCGCGTAATCTTAATTGTTTTAAATAGCGTTATAAAAGACTGTGTTTATGTGACCCTCAAGTATCACGTTGCATTATGTAAAATACCCAATTAATTGCTATTCGCACGTACATCCTGGGTACTAAACAATCGGTTGAATTATATTTTTCATTAATTATTTAATTAAGTAGTTTGTTTTATAAATATTTTCATTATATAAATATAACATGTAAACTAAATTATCGCATATTGAAGGCTTCCTGGACCTTGTCGGGAAAACGGTTCCTCATCGCGGGAACAGAAAAGCAAGAATGAAATAAATTGAATAAAATAATATCTGATACAACAACAAACCATCACGCCGTTTCCCCGCAGGGATAGGCAGAGAGAATGGACCGCCACACTACTCTATCCTGACATACCTCTCTAGCTTCCTCCACATTCATACATCGAGTCATATACGCACGTCGATTCTTCCGGCTTCTGACATGACCAATCTTTAATATTTGATTAATTTGGTCATGCCATGTTTTCCTCGGTCTACCTCGACTCCTTACTTCATTTACATCGTTAACGTATACTTTTTTTAACCATTCTTTCTTCACCCATGCGCTCCATATGTCCGAACCAACGCAGCGATCCTTTCATAATTTTTGTTCATAATACCTTCTTTCGCTCTACATTCCTTCCTAATATCAGCATTTGAGATTCTGTCGTACATCGTTCTACCACACATACGTCTTAGGGACCTCATCTCTACCGCATTTATTCTGCTCTCATCTTTCTTCTGCCAGTTCCGTGCTTCGCTTCCATACATAAGGGTTGGGACCAGAACTCCACTGTGAATGGCCATTTTCGCTTTCATTGATAAATTCTTGTTTCCAATAATATCTGATATTCTTTTATTTAGACTGTTTCATACTCACCTTGTTTCGATCACAGATTAAATTTTAGCAATCTCCAACTAGTTTCCACGCTGCTGGGAATACAGTATAACCACTGTATGTCTATAAAATAATAAAATATTTTGATAAATTAGACAAAGAGCATGGTTATAACAAGACAACCAGTACGATGCAAGCTTGCATTAGATAATAAAATAATAGAACAAGCGATGCATTTCATGTACCTAGGTGTTGATGTATCAAGCAGCAGTGACCTCTACGACGAAGTAAGAGAACTAACAAACAGGGCCGCCGTTTTGGCTGTCTGCTTGAAAAATACTGTTTGCTTGCTTACTTACTTCCTATGGCCATACATCTCCTAAAGAGTTTTAGCCTCCTTGATGATTTTCCGCCAAGTTCCTCGATCCTGCGCCTTTTGGTCCCACAACCTAGCCAGATCAGTCAGAACATTGTCTTGATTGCTATGGTCTCTTCGGTTCGGCATACGTGCCCAATCCATGCTAGGCGATCGGCTTTCACGGTGCTCGCTATAAATAAAAATGCTGGTCGGAAAAACAAAATTATGTTAAAGAAAAGCAAAATACGAATCTACAAGACATGCGTACATCCTATAATGACATATGGAATAGAAACGCGAGCTGACACCATCAGAACAAAAAGTCTCCTAAGAACCACAGAAATGAAGACTCTCCTATCCGTTACAGGAACGACATTCCGAGACAGAGTTAGAAATTCTGAAATAAGAAAGATCTGCAATGTTGAAGACCTAGAAGACGCTACTGGAGAGATCATGTGGAAAGAGCATGTTCTGAAAGAGTGATAATATAGCGGCAAATAAAGTAGGTACCAACAGGAAATCGATCTCCAGGAACCACCCAAAAGATGGCGAGACAGTTGGACATCTATATCCCAGGAACATGCTCCGAGAAATAACAGGACACAGTCCTAAATAAAGCAGAAGAAGAATAAGATAAATTAGACGAAATTCTCGTATTTTTTTTAATCAGCATTATTCTTAGCACTCTTATTTTACTTATTTTTTGTATGTTATATACACTTGAATGATATTGCATTTTATTATTTTATTATATATACTATAAAACTACCTTTGTAGGCCGTGGAGGAAGCTATACCTACATTTTTAGCTTCATAATGCAAAAAAATTAATTGGTTTGGTTTACTGCGATAAAAAAACGTAAGGAAATCGTATTTTCTTGTAATTTCGAGTATTTTTAACGATTGCTTTATTTTTCGCAGTGTCACGTATCGTTTGCGGATAGTAAACAATGCCGGGTTCCCTTTTTTATTTGACACTGAGTTTAAAATACGGTAATAATTGTATCTGTTTACCTTTGTTCGGTGTTCGGTGCTATCCCGCCCCTCCCCCGGAGACGCGGGAAAGTTTAAATACCCGAGCTGGCCGCTTCTAGGCTTACTTGTTCGCCGCCCGCCGCCGCCATCGCCGTGCACGCCGTGGGCCGCCCATCACTTTGCTTTCGCGTCACATCGTCACTTTCTTTTCTCGGTCGTTCGAATTTAACAGGAGTACGAATGTTCACAAGCACCCGTCCGATAGAAAGTGGATTCGTTTTGCGATATCCACCGCGAGATTCGAACAAGTGCCGCGTTGCTGACAGTTCCCGCCGTCCGCGAAGATGAGTCTGATCAAGCGGCAGCAGAAGCTGATGGAGAAGATCGAGCTTTTCAAGAAGCACGAAGCGGAAATCAAGATCAACGTAAGATCGCCTTATCCACGTGTACATTCTTATAATCGAGTGGCACATCATTCACAGATGATTCACGAATCCACGTTTAATAATATTATTAAACGAGACTTAGCTTGGATTGTTTACATTCCGAGTTTGACAGATCAGATGATGTCAAGCGTCAATGTGGAAATAGTAACGTGGTTTTAAAAGTATTTCGTACTTATATAAATTTCTTTCCGAGACTTTGGTAAGTGAAAGTTGTGTCTTCTTCAATGAATGTTTGTATTCCTGAGTGAGTGGACTGAAGAGAGGGCCACTGTGCGACACAGTCAGGGGAATTACCATCGCGGTTTTCGTCGAAATATCTATCTCGTCACACAAATATTCGTTTATACTTCTAGTGTTTATTGGATTAACGCAACATATTTTGTATTCAAAGAGATATGTTTTAAATAGTAGGCACCTACATAAATATTTATTCAATATTGGCTGTGGGTGTACGTGTAATCCAGAATTCATTAACGCGTTTAAATATAAATTGTTTTGTTTGAATTGTTTCAATAACTTTATATTTTATTGGCGGAAAATCACCACACAAAAATGTCGAGAAAAAAGATCTTGCTTTATGTGAAATGTGATTTAATATTGTAAATTCACATCGCTTTTTTGCACTTTTAACAAATATATTTCGGTACACAAACGCCTACAGTGTAGAACTTTTAACGATTTTTTATGAATTAAAACACGGGTGTTATGAATAAAATAATGAAAGGATCATTAAGATGGTTTGGACATATGGAAAGAATGAATGAAGGAAGAATGGTAAAAAAATTATATGTTAACGATGTAAATGGAACCAGAAATAGAGGAAGACCGAGGAAAACATGGCACGATCAAATAAATCAAATATTGAATGTCGGCCATGTGAGGAGTCAGAGAAATCGACGCGCGTGCATGACACGATGTATGAATGTTGAGGAATCGAGAGAAATATGTCAGGAAAGAAAAGTGTGGCAGTCCATTCTTTCTGCCTACCCCTTCGGGGAGACGGCGTGACGATTAGTTAGTTAAAACACTGTTTTTCCACTTTTGAGTTTATTTTTCTCGACAGGTTTCGAAGGTTTACACCTTCATCATCGGGAGAACGATACAAACTAACCAAAATTATTACAAACCGAGTGCGAGAACTTGTGAAGAATTATATTCAACATGTGTTAGTTAACTTGGCTAGTACTAGGGAGATAACAATAGACATATCAATGGGTTAAATTTTGAAAGGATTTTTAGATGGAAGTATTGATTTAAGGATGTTTAATTACTCTAAGGCTATTGATTAAGTAAGGGGACAGTTTATATTTTAAGACAAAACAAACAAAGACATTGACTTCAATAGTGGAAAAAAACAGTGTTTTAATTCATAAAAATTCGTCATTATGGAATTCCACAGTGTTAACGCCTTAAGTTTATCTTAAATTAGAACTTTTTACATAATCATTACAATTTCTATACTGAGGAAGGATGTTTGTGTCCCGAAACATGTTTGTTAAAAGTGTGAAAATACAATATTTAAAATATATATATTCAAATGGGAATCCGCAACACAAAGTGATGGCGAATGATTTATTATTATTATTATTTATCAAAGTACGATTTGATGATGAATGTGAATAAGTCCAAGGTAATGATTTTCGAAAAAGAAGGAAGCATGACAGTCCACAACATTAGTGTAAACGGTGAAAATCTGGAACAAGTGGATGAATTTGTTTATTTAGGAAGTATGTTTACAAAGGATAGGAGGGTGGAGAAGGATATTGAAAGAAGGGTTGGGGCAGGCAACAGAATAAATGGTGCACTTAAAGTTGTCATCGCAAACAAAAGCCTATCCAAAAAGCCAAGATGGCAGTGCACAATGGTGTTCTTGTGCCGACCCTTATGTATGGAAGTGAAGCATGGAACTGGCAAAAGAAGGATGAAAGTAGAATAAATGCAGTAGAAATGAGATCTCTAAGACGAATGTGTGGCAAATCTGTATATGATAGAGTTACAAATGCAAGTATAAGAAGTGAATGTGGTGCGAATGAAAGTGTTATGAACAAAATAAGGAAAGGGTCATTTAGATGGTTTGGACACATGGAAAGAATGAGTGAAGACAGAATGGTAAAGAAGGTATATGTAAACGGCGTGAACGGAGCTAGAAATAGAGGAAGGCCGAGGAAAATGTGGCACGATCAAATCAATCAAATATTGAATGTCGGTCACGTGAGGAGTCGGAGAAATCGACGTGGGTGCATGACAAGATGTATGAATGTAGAGGAATCGAGAGAAGAATGTCGGGACAGAACAGTGTGGCGTTCCATTCTTTCTGCCTAACCCACCGGGGAGAAGGCGTGATGGTAAGTTAGTTAGTTTTAATATTTATCAAAGTGTTTACATTGTGTATAAAACATTGTTCTAATTATGTAAGATGGCTGGTCTCACTCGCGTGCTCTCTGCTGATCGGCAGTGAGTACATATTACACCAGCTCCATCATATAATACATAACTAACTCTGCTAATAGCATTCATCGTGAAAGTGGTTTTAAAATTGCCAGTTTCACGTTGAGGATTCCTTACTTCCTACAATGAAATGTGGTCACCGTGTACGACTTCCCCTCCCAGTTTATATAAAATCGTAACACCTTGTAATAATAATTAACGCTGTGGTTAAATCCGTGCGTCAAATTATCACTACATTCACGTGAAAAGCATATTCTATTACGGTGTACATTCATTAGGTGCGGTATGGTTTTAAATAAATTATATAATTTGTTTTTTTTGTATACAAATACTGGATTTTTACTCATTGCGGGTTAATAGTTTTTTTAAAGGATTAATTGTATCTCTGTAAAACGCCTCGACTACCATATTCTGTTTCCAAATAATTTACATCTTCGTCTCTATTGAGATCAATCCTTAAAAAAAAGTTATATGTTAACAACGTAAACAAGGAAAGAGGAGGAGCGAGAAAAACGTGGCATTATCAAATCAATCAAATATTAAATGTCGGTGACGTGAGGAGACAGAGAAATCAACGACCTTCGTGGCAGCGACGCAACAGTTATGACTGGCAAACCGAAGTTCCCGGGTTCGATTCCAGGCGATGACAGTGTAGTTCTCGTGTCTTTGGTCTGGTGAATAATTCACGCGACAATAAAATGACGATAAGTTAGCTACCTATGACATGTCATGAGAATCAATTAAAATATAATAGCTAAAACAAATTGTATATAGTAATTGGGTTCAAATGAACTGTTGTATAAAAAATAATCGAAGAGAGCGTGCACGACACGATGTATGAATTTTTCAATTCACTGGAATCTTCAAGTCATTAACGTGCTAACTACAGCTATGGAATTCAGGTAAAATACTGTATTTGTAAATGCAGTGCGAATGCAAGTGTTATGAACAAAATAATGAAAAAATCATCCTCTGAAAAACTGTCACAACACAAAAAAAGCAGTTCTGAGAGAAACACATTTTAATATATTTTTTACCTTACATGAACTACTATGTTGTAATGATAATGAATAATAAGCGTATATTGTTATTATTGTATGTGAAGTTCATCAATCTATTCGTGGATTATTAAACATAGCAATATTTTTATTATTTTCATTGAAAACAAACATTTTCTGTGTTACGACAGTTTTTCAGAAGATGTGCGATATGTTAACAATGAAAACGGAACTAGAAATAGATGAAGACCCTGGTAAACGTGGCACGATCAAATAAATTAAATATTGAATGTCGTCCTCGGGAGGAATCGGAGAAATCGACGTGCGTGCATGACACGATGTGTGAATGTTGAGGACCGAGATAAGAAAGAAGTTTGTGGTGTTCTATTTGGTGAGACGACGTGATGGTTTGTTAGTTGGTTAGTTTTGTTCTAGTTTGTATTTTGCATCAAAATCTCCAACGGTAAATCCGGTTGAATTTGTTTTATTTTATGTAACACTTTCTTTAGGCAACTCGCTGGGAATGTAGGCTAGGAACACATTTGCAGTACTCGCCGCATACACAACCCATCACCAACACGTGCTCCGCAATGTAAACAATCTTTCGAATCTTGTTAAAAATATTCTTTATACAAATCTCCGACATGGCAGGTGAGTTATTCCTGTTTACGATTTAATTATTTTTACATTATATTTTGAGAACATTAATACAAATGAAAACGTCTGTTTTCTAGAAGTTTTATTATATCAACTTATTGAACGCTAAGGCATTAATTAACACTGTGGAATTCCATAGTAATATACTTAGGAAATTGAAAATAACTTCGTTTAATCCACAAAATATTAAAAAACACGACTTGTTTCGGAGGATAACTCCATCTTCAGGTGTAAAAATATAATAAAAACTAAACAAAGAAAGACTAATATCAAAAAACGCATTTAAAAATCGATAGAATAATTTAAATTTAAAAATTAACAAATAGCCCAGGTTAATTTTTAAACTTTAATTATTGTACCGAATTTTAAATGCGTTTTTTATATAAGTCTTTTATTTTTTAGTTTTTATTATATCCTCCGAAACATGTCGCGTTTTTTAATATAAAAAAAAATATTTTGTGGATTAAACAAAGTTATTTTTAATTACCTAAGTGTTTTATTATATTTTATTAGAATGAAAAAAAAATCAAGAAAACAGTTGTTTTGTTTTCGTATTGATGATTTAATAATAATAATAATAATAAATTGGATAATAATTAGAACGTCATTTTTATTAATTACTCATCTCAAAGGAGCTGTGAATTAATATGGAGTTTTTAAGATAGTAAATGTTTTCTTATTGTTTTATTAAATCAGTATTTTAAAGGTTACCTGTAATTATTATTTACAATAGATACATCAGAATTACGGAATGTTATGTTCGATTTGTAATGCCACTTAAGGACTTTAGTTTTGTATTATATTTAGATAGTAGTATTATAACCAAACTAATCATCACGCCGTCTTTCCGAAGGGGTAGGCAAAAATGCAAAAATATTGGACCGTCACATTTTTCTTTCCTGGAATATTTTTCTCGAATCCTATACGCTCATACATAGTGTCCAGTGGCGGTACTCCCATAGAAGCCCAGAAGTCCGGCTTGCGTAAGAAATTTTGAATCAAAATCCCCAAATCTAAGTAATTATGCCCCCGCATAAACTAACCACCCACCAAATAACCTTCCAACAATGTTCCCATCAAACGTAAGAGGAATAGCCACAAGAGCTGAACCTCTGTAAGCCAGAAGAGGTTTTGATTCAAAATTTCTTAGGCATGCCGGGCTTCTGGGTTTCTATGGAAGTACCGCCACTGATAGTGTCATGCACACACGTCGATTTCTACGACTTAAATGGATGACATGACTGCCGATATTTAATATTTGATTGATTTGATCATGTTTTCCACGGTCTTTCTCGTGTTCCGTAAACATTGTTAACATACTTTTACATTATTTTTTATTCATTATTTTCATGTGCCTGAACCAATTAAATGATCCTTTCATTATAACTAACTAACTAACCATCACGCCGTCTCCCCGAAAGGGTAGGCAGAAAGAATGGACTGTCACACATTTACTGATGCGGCACTCCATCCTTCTCTTTTCGCTCCTTTCATTATTTTGTACATAAAACTTTCATTCGCACTGCAATCACTTCTTGTTTTAGCATTTGACTTTTTGTCATACACAGATTTACATACGAGTACATTCGTTTAAGAGATCTCATCTCTACTGCATTTATTCTACTTTTATCCTTCTTTTGCTAGTTCCATGCTTAACTTCCATACATACTGTACCCCGCTCAACTAGACAGTACCTAGTTTTAAGAGTGTAAATTGAATAATTGATCGAAACGGTTAATCTCAACATTTTAATGGATAACAAGCTTATACCGCTTCTATCTAGCTATCCACCTGAATGATTCATCCACGATATACGAGTATATATATTTTTAATAAATCAGCAAGTTCATTACTCTCCTTCTGTTGCGGATGTTTGCAGCATGTTGTTTGCTTAAATCCGCGCGATATGATAATAATCTTGCTGCATTGGTTGCACTGCGAGTATTTTTTTGTTTTTGTTTTGTTTGTTGAATAGCTCTTTGCATCATTACAACGCGAGCCAAATCGATGTAAATGGTATAGCTGTTATAATTATGACCTCCGTGGCCGAGTGCTGCTTTGACTGCCATATCGAAGGTTCCGGGTTCTATCCCCAGGGATGGCAGTGTGATTATCACACTGTCTTTGTCTGCTTAAGAATTTACGTGGCAATAAAATGGCGATAGATGAACCTATCACATGTCGCGAGAATCAATTTGTTAGATATACGCTTTAATTGTTCAGATGCTACTTCGGTCTCCAAAAATATCTAAAATCTATTCATATATCGAAGAAAACAAAACTTCGCACATATAAAACACTTATAAGGCCAGTCTTGATATACGAGTATGGAGCGGAGACCTGGACGTTAAGTGTTGTGGATTTCCAGAAGTTACAGATGTTTGAGCGCAAAATCCTAAGGAAAATTTTTGACCCAATCTGCGAGAATAATATAGGGTGTTTTTTTAGAGGTTTGGTTTTTAAACTGGCAACATTGTTTCTTTAGACTGTCAATTTGACAGTTGACAGTTGATTTGTAGTCAGTACGTTTTGCCCATAGACATTATTTTAATGTGTTTTTTTTTTCATTTTGAATTTGTATACCTAAAAAAAACACCTTATACACATTGTTATATAAAGGGTGTTTTTTAGAGGTATACAAATTCACAATAAAAAAAACACATTAAAAAAATGTTAGTTTCTATGATATTGGCTTTATTTAATAGATAATTTTATGCCATTATTATTTACAGTAGCGAGCACAGAAATCTTTTCACACTGAAAATATCAGTTTTTTGTAATAATATACATATTTTTTGTGATTTCTTGATGGCTTTTCAGTCTAAATTATTAAGTAACACTGTTTAAATATGATTTACAAGAAAAATACCGATATAGGGATCAAACTTTTTTTTTTTCATAATTTTAGAGTTAATTTGTAGATTTTCGATTTTTTCGCACAAAAATGAAAAATGCTCATATAATTTCAAAAACCACATATTTATTTCAAATAAAATTGCATGGGTATATAACACTAACAGTTATCAAAAACCAACAAAATCAGTACTTTGTTGTTCCTCCTTTTTTAATAACTGCTTCAATACGTTTTGGCATGGATTTCACCAAATTTTGTATGTAGTCTTGGGAAAATTTTTCAAACCACACTTCTTCAATTATGTTTTTAAGGTTTTGCTGTGACAAAGGCTTCAGTTTATTTATTTCAATAGCCATTTTATGCCACAAGTTCTCGATAGGGTTTAGGTCAGGGCTATTTCCGGGCCAATCCAGTGTTGGAATCCCATGAATTTTCATATATTCTTTGACCTAAAAATTATTTTAAAAGTGTTTTATTTTTTTTATATTTGTTTTTGAACATTACAAATCAGAGTGTCAGAAAAAAATAATACTTACAGTTTTTGCTCGGTGGCACGGTGCAGAGTCATATTGGAAAATGCACTCCGAAATATTGGAACAGTGCATTTCAATTGACGGGAATAAACACTTCCAATTTTTTTTTGTAAAGTTCTGCATTAACAGTTCCTTTTATGAATGCTAATTGCCCCACTCCATAAAAGGAAAAGCATCCCCAGACCATTTGTCCGGCAGGATGCTTCACTGTTGGTCTAAGACACTCCTCGCTTAAACGTTCTCCAGATCTCCGTCTCACGTACTGAATTCCATCCGAACGAAAATAAATTAAATTTACTCTCATCGGAGAAAATAACTCGTCGCCAATCGATTTCAGTCCAAGTTTTATATTTTTTAGCCCATTCTAAACGGGCAATGCACATTTTTTAGTCAGTAGTGGCTTTTTTGCAGGTCTCCTGGCAAAAAAAGTCGGTCTCCCGGAGTCTTCGGCGTACGGTGTGAACACCCACTTCAGAACCACCAGCCTTTATGAACTCTGTCCTGTAGAAACAATGTTGCCAGTTTAAAAACCAAACCTCAAAAAAAAAACACCCTATATATGGCGACGTCGGCATAACTTTGAGCTATACGAACTATATACCAACCGGACGTCGTCAAATTTATAAAACTTCAACGACTTAGATGGGCTGGACATCTGGTGGGAATGGAGGAGCTGTCAACACCCGCACGGTTGACATTTACAAGACCGTAGGGAAGATGCAGCGTGGGAAGACCGCGGCTCCGTTAGCTTGACGGTGTTCTGAAGGACTTGCAATTGTTGAGAGTTAGTCCTGAGGAGTGGAAGTCGAGAGCTCAGGATAGGATCGGCTGGAGAAACTTTTTCGAGGCGGCCGAGGTTCACCCAGGACTGTAGAGGCAGAGAGGAGAAGAGAGAAGAAGCTATACCATTTAAATCCATTTTCCTTGCGCTGTAATGATGAAAAGGAGGATTCTATAAAATAATAATAATAATATTGTGAGAGGTAACTAATTTATCGTCATTTTATTGTCACGTGAATTCTACCCCAGACCAAAGACAGTGTGAGAATCACTTTGTCATCACGTAAATAGACGCCGGGGCTTTTTGGTGTGGCAGTTATAGCTGTTGCTACTCTACCACGAAGGTCGTCGTATCTTAAATCATGACAAATGTTCGCTAAATGACCACATCAATGGGAAGTTGTGTAATATTCCGTCGTGGTTTCTGTGCGTATCAACACGCAGCTTCCTTTCCACTCGCACGCGAGTTCTATCAAAGTGAATCAGATTCTTAATTCCAGTGATAACATTAGGTAATTTCAATGGGAGAGAAAGTGGAACAGGTTGAATAATAATTCGTGAGGTTACATTATTACTAAAGGTCGAGTATTCTTTCTCTCGGACGCTGAGCACTGCGCATCCCCACGGAATAAACTGCGTGAATATTAACACGAATGAAAACGTCTGTTTTCTAGAAGTTTTAACATTATTATATGTGAATGACATGTTTTGTCTGTGTAAGGCATTATTATCAAATACATTTGATAATCCATTAGACAGGCGAAACATGCCATTCACATAAAATATAATAAAACTTCTATAAAACTGACGTTTTCATTCCTATTAATTATTTAATATAAAGTTTTACGCCACTGATCAAGAAACAATACATACTCGTATGTGAATATTCATTATTATAAATAACTAACTACGTTAACCTTCACGCCGTTTCTCCGGTTGGGTAGGAAGAGAGGATGGACCGCCATATTGCTCTGTCCCGACATACCTCTCGAGATTCCTCTACATTCATACATCGTAAAATGCAGTAATTTTTTTCCACTTAATAATTTATTAATATGGTAATTGCCGTATTTTGCGGATAATAAAACGCATCGGACGCCAATTTTCGGTTGAATTTTCAGAGTAAAAAAGTGTCTCTTATGGTCCGAAAAATACGGTAATTACTGACTATTAAGATGTTAAATAATGTTGTGTCCTGTTTCCAGTGCGCGCAGGTGGCCACCAATGTGCGCGAGCAGCAGCACCAGGTGTCGCGAGCCAAGCGCGGGCTGGCTCTGGGCTGTCCGCCTGGCTCCACGCGAGGCTTCCGCGGCACCACCGTCTGGTTCACGGGCCTCAGCGGCGCCGGCAAGACCAGCATCGCCTTCTCGCTCGAGGCCTACCTCATATCCAAAGGTTAGTTTGAAAGTTTCAATCCTGGGATTGGTTTGCAGCAATTTCTTCTATTCTTCTCTTCCATTCTTCCCTGTCTTGTGCGGCTCTTTTGAAATCTGCATATGATGAGCAGCGCACGTCCACCAACAGGTCCTCCAGGTACTCTCGGCGTGGGCGTCCCCTAGAGTTTGTCCCCTCGGTCATACCCTCCATTATGGCATGCAAGAGACCTTCTTGACGTATTACATGGCCGATCCATCTTGCACGCCTTTCGGACAAGGTCCTGAGCAGGTGCCTTCCTCCTTCGATTCCTCGAAGAACTTCCTCATTCGTGATGTGGTCTCTCAGGAAATTCCAAAGAGTCTTCTATAGGACCACATCTCAAAAGCCTCTAGTCTCCGCTTATCTCTTTCGGATAGGCACCATGTCTCGCAGCCGTACATCAAGATACTCCATACATAGGTCTTGATGAGGAGTATTCTCAGTTTTAGGTCTATATTATTTGATTATATTATTTTCGACCTTTTATTAAATGCAAGCCTAGCCAATGTATACGGCTGTCGACCTCGCTCTTAGACCGACCTCCATCCAAAGGTACCTATCGACAACTCGACTGCTTATCCAGTTGCAATGTCATACACTTGAATAATCACATAGAAGGGTATCCACGGCTGTTATAGGGCGTAATGGAGCCCTTTAGTCAGCCTCGCTTATTCGCTTCCTAGGTCTGTCCCCCTAGGTCTGTCCATTCGGGACTGACGTTAACAGTTATTTATTTTAACCAAATGAAACCGACACATTTAAGCTACTCTATTTTTTCTCTTCTTTGCTCAGCACTTACAAGAATAAACACATGGTATATAACAACAAGAGAATCTTAACTGCAATGGAATATAATTGCAAAAATCTTAATGTATGTACAGTATAGGAAAAGCGAGACACAGTTGGGGGTGGGAGAGAGTAAATGTTGGGTGTGGGGAAGAAACAGGATAGTAGTAGAGAGAAGAAGAAACACTAGAAGTATTTGAGTAAACCTTACAAGAATCTATCAATGAAAGCGAAAACGGCCGTTCACAATGGAGTTCTGGTCCCATCCATAATGTATGGAAGCGAAGCATGGAACTGTCAGAAGAAGGATGAAAGCAGAATAAATGCGGTAGAGATGAGGTCCCTAAGACGTATGTGTGGTAGAACGATGTACGACAGAATCTCAAATGCTGATATAAGAAAGGAACGTAGAGCGGAAGAAGGTATTATGAACAAAATTATGAAGGGATCGCTGCGATGGTTCGGACACATGGAACCCATGGTTGGAGAAAGAATGGTTAAGAAAGTATACGTTAATGATATAAATGGAGTACGAAGTCGAGGCAGACCGAGGAAAACATGGCATGACCAAATTAATCAAATTTTAAAGGTTGGTCATGTCAGAAGCCAGAAGAATCGACGTGCGTGTATGACTCGCTGTATGAATGTGGAGGAATCTAGAGAGGTATGTCAGGATAGAGTAATGTGGCGGTCCATTCTCTCTGCCTACCCCTACGGGGAAACGGCGTGATGATTTGTTTGTTTTTGTTTGTTTGTTTGTTTGTTACAAGTTAAAAATTATAAATATATTGTACATCTCCAGAAATGCTAGTTTAAATGCATTTCTGGCTTAAAGCTTTCATTTTATAATTTCTGTAAATATAAGACTCCACACCCACCAGTTTCTACTACGGGAATTAATAATCACAGCTTCTTCTCCGATGGTACTACACCCCAAATTGAGCCGTGGCATTCTTCAACTTTTGCCTCCAACTCCTCTTCTTAGCCGCGGTCTTCCAATTTATAGCTTGTAGAAGCTGTATCGTATCTTTCTTTACTTCATTCTCCCGCCTCAGCCTAGGTCTTCCAATCCTTGTCAAACGCAGATATAAAAAATAAACGCAGTGCGAATGAAACCGTTACGAAAAAAATAATGAATGATTAATTAAGATGGTTTGAACGCACGGATATAATGAATGAACAAAGAGTGTTAAAGAAAGTATATGTTAAAGGTGTAAATTTATCAAGAAATCGTCGACCAAGGAAAACGTAGCACTATCAAATCAATCAAATTTTAACTGTGGTCACATGACGAGTCAGAGAAATCGACGTGCGTGTTTGAAACGACGCAGAGGAGGCGAGAGAAGTAAGTTTGGAATGAACAGTTCTTTCTACACCTTCAGGATACGGCGTGATAGTTAGTTAGTTAGTTTATGACGTTGATAACTTATTAAGAACTAGACCGAGAAGCCTGTCAATGTTCTATTAGAACTGACTATTCCAAATAAAAGGAAAATTGCTAGGAGAGAGGATGAATCATGATTAAGCGTAACTAAATAGTTAAAAGTATCACCCCCTCTCTAAAAACAAAGTTATTAGAAAGTTTGTTATTATTAGAAACATGTTTTGAAAGTTGTATACTTTCAAAACATGTAGAAAAAATGATTTGAATAATAGAAAAGACGATGTTTTAATTTATAAATAAGTAAGCTTGAAAATTGGGTTAGTAAAAAGTTTATTTTTAAATGATCTTGTTCTGATGTCAATCAAGGTCCATATCGTGAGATGCATTCCTCATTCAAACACGCATAATCTAAAACTTAGTTGCAACATGAACACTTTTTCAAAGCGCCTTGTAATGATTTATTCATAAAATGTTTTTTTAATCTTTCAATCCATTTTGAATAATTAGGATTTTATCCTTCTTAACTAACTAACTAACTAACTAAAGAATGGACTGCCACACTTTTCTTTCCTAACATATTTCTCTCGATTCCTCAACATTCATACCTCGTGTCATGCACGCGCGTCGATTTCTCTGACTCCTCACATGGCCGACATGCAATATTTGATTTATTTGATCGTGCCACGTTTTCCTCTATTTCTGGTTCCATTTACATCGTTAACATATAATTTTTTTACCATTCTTTCTTCATTCATTCATTCCATATGTCCAAACCATCTTAATGATCCTTTCATTATTTTGTTCATAACACCATCATTCGCACCGCATTCACTTCTTATATTTTCATTCGACCCTCTATCATACACAGAGTATCCACACATTCGTCTAAGAGATCTCATTTCTACAGCATTTATTCTACTTTCATCCTTCTTTTGCCAGTTCCATGCTTCGCTTCCATACATAAGGGTTGGTAGAAGAACACCATTGTGCACTGAGATTCTAGCTTTTTTGGATAGGTTTAATCCTTCTTCTTCTTCTTTAATGGCGTTGCTTCTTCTTTAACCGTCGCGTTGCCATGTGGTAAATTGAGTTTCCACTGCCAATTTAAAGTTGATTTTCTTAAAACCTATGGACCCTAATATTATAAAAAAAATTGTAATCCTCCATTGAAGTGTTTTCAATATTTCGTAATAAAAAAAAAAGCAAAAATTACTTCCTTCATCCCAAAAAAAAATATTTTTTAAGACTGCCCTCACCTTCATTCGTGTTAAGGTAGAATTTGTTTTGCTAATATTTACAACTTTATCAAAAGTGACAAATACTTACTCGCTGTTTTGAACGTATTATAAATTATATCTTTTTTTCAATATGTACGTAATAATACCACTGTGGACGGAAACGCAGGACGCAACTTAATAATATCAGAACTGTGAAAATATTAACACTTTACCAAAAAGGACAAATATTAATACGTACTCGTTGTCTTGAACGTACTATACATTTTGCCTAGGTGCCTTTATCCTCGCCCCGCCGGCCGAGGCGCGCAGACAAGTATATACCCGATGTCCAGTCGCCCGTATGCTGTGACGCATTACATATCAGAAATCGCATGGTTCCAGAAAAAAATTAATAATGATATGTTTTTCAAATAATCCATGTATGTTATAGATATCGATCTATTTCTTATGAAATTCCCTACAAGATGACATAAATTAAATTTTGATTCATCTAGTCATATGCTTGATATTTAGATAAAGTTAGCGGTAAACTGAACTTACCACATGGGAGCGAGCGTTTTGTTTTGAACACGGTACGTTAAGGGTTAATCGAGCCTTGGATTCCTCCAACTTCTGCATCCAACTCCTCCTGTCTTTCAACTTCTTATTCTTTTTCCTTACCCCTCTTCACTGCTGGATGTGGGCCTCTTCAAATGTTCTCTATTTTTCTCTATCCTATGCGACTCTCATCCATCTTCTTTCCCGACTGGAATTAGGACCACCTTTTTTGGGGTCGACAGATGCTGCTTTTTTACTATCGCGGTCTCCAAGTCAAGACTCCCATCTCTCTGTTCCCATGCCCACTTTAGTTTGGCGATATCGACAAGCTTTGTCCGGCGTCTGATTTCGGTATTAGGTATTTTGTTTCTCTGACTCATCCCAAGCACTTGTCTCTCCATAGCCCGCTGTGGACATTTCAGCTTGTGTATGATATTACCTGTGAATACCAGTGCAACAGAGAAGCAAAATAATATGATTATTTCTTCCATGTTTGCCGTACTTTGTGTTGTAGATGTTTTATTTGTCTTTTTATATACTTTGTATATACAACACTAACTTTATTTTTTTTTAAATTACATATCAGACATGTTTCGAACAACCAGTCCTTACTCAGTGATATAATATTATAAAGATACATATTTAAAATTTAAAATATAAAAAAATTGGCGTTCCAATTTTGCATGTTAATAACTTTGAGCAATCTCGAAATTTTAGAAATTAAATAAGCAATTAAAAATAAAGAAAATATTATAAAAAATCAAATAAATTTAACGTGAAGTCCAATCTTTGATTTATTTCCTTTGTTGTAAGTACCTTAAACCTGAACCTCAAAAAGAACTTTAAATTATTATTTTAAATTGATTCATAATATTTGTTATAACAAAAGCATAAATCTTTATAACATCTGTCAAAAATGATAATATTTGTAAACAATTTTATAATATTTTAAATATGTATCTTTATAATATCACTGAGGAAGGACCGGTTGTCCGAAACATGTCTGATATGTAATTTTTTTTTTTAAAGTTAGTGTTGTATATACAAAGTATATAAAAAAGAAAAAGACAAATAATATGATTCTGTTAAAATAAAAATGAAAACCTGAAATGAAGGGTTAAATGCACGTAATGTATACGAGTAGTATATGATGGGTGTTTAGTTCGCGACCTCGCGGAAATAATGTCTTCACGAAGTCCTCCACGAATGGATGTCATTGTAATTTTGTACCCGCATAGTCATTCCCTCTGCGGCTTGTGCTAACTGTTACTAAATATTGCTTACGATTCGCAGAATTAATCTAAATCCGATCGCGTTATATTGCCTGTTATCAGTTTGGCATAATATTTCTATCGATAATTAATGTGCAATTTGTAATAAAGGACTTAGTCATCTATAATTTGAGAAGCAACGATTTTCTGATAAATTAATATTAGTAGGAGTTCACGAATGTAGACGTCGGTGTTCGCAGATTGCAAACGGTATTTTAATGATCGTAAAAATAAACGAATTGCGCATATTCTTCAACGGTTTCTATAATCGTTGTTGTTCTGTTTTACCATACGGGTTTGTAAACTGATTGCAAGAAGGTATAAACCCTTCATTACCTTAAGATGATAGTTTATTACATTTTCTAACTGGATTTCACATTTCACTAGTATATTTCACATCCATTCAGCATGTTACTAATATAGCGTTGTATCTGAAAAGGCTGATGCTATTTTCTGTTATATAAACATATAATATTTCTTCTTCGCCTTCTGAGAGCCTTCTGCGAGTATTATAATTTTGTATCCAACCGTGATTTCGTCCAATAAACCCAAGCTCTGTCATTTTGATTCGCCTTTCATGATAAGCCGTTGCATGGAATGGCACCAGCTTGTATATCTGAACTCTGCATCAACGAGAACCTGAATGATAGACAGTCTACATTGCGATCGGCTGAGTCTTCTGCGACCGGTAAGCAAGCACAAACTTTGGTGACCGAGCCTTCGCGGTGGCCGGCCCTTCAGCCTGGAACAATCTTCCAGCAGACCTTAAGTGCATTGAGAATCAATCAGACTTTAATCGAGACTCAAAATGGACCTTTTCAAATTATCATTTCCTGACAGGAAGGGCTGATCGACTATGTCAGGTGCAGCCCTCATACTAAATATGTTAATCAATATTTTTTTATCTAGTTGATAAAACGGAGCATCTTCTACAACGCCCTTGAGATGAGTAATTCATAAAAATGGCGCTCTATAAATTATCCAATTTATTATTATTATTATATATGTATCATACATTTCACACCAAAAATTATAGTTTTTTTACTGCACCTAGAATCTGGAATAAAGAATACACTCTGAAAACTTGCCGAGTGTTTTTTTTATGAAAGACTTCCTTCACATCTTAACCTTACAATAAAATACCTCTTAAATTACGAGCCGAACACTCCCAACCGCCACAAGCGCCCAAAATTGATCCTGGGGTCGCGGATCTTGGAATACAAAAGTTTGCTCACTTACTCGAAGGTTTAAATCGAAAATATAATTTAATCGTTTATTCCCAGTACTATTTGGTATTGATGAATGAAAGATTAATATTATGTGTTTATTTAAGCACAACACCCACTAGCCGACTCTTGTATGGAATATATAAACAATATAAATTTAATCATGAACAGGAAAGTAAACAAGAATTTGCGTGATTTTAATGGTTAACACTTCGAATAGAAGAATTACAAAACAAGAACAATATTTAAAGATACAAAATATGAAATCTTCTTCTTCTTCTCGTTCCTCTCCTATCGGAGTTTAGACAACTTCATGGCTATTTTTACTTTAGATGTAGCAGCTCTAAACAGGTATGTTTTGAATATTTTTTGTGAATGTATACTTATATAATACTTGTATACGAATACTGGATTTCACCCATGGTGGGTGATTAATTCATGAAATTTAATTGTATCTCAATAGAGACGAAGATGCAAACTGGAAACTGCACCCACCATGGGTGAAATCCAGTATTCGTATACAAGTACGAGTATATGGGTGAAATCCAGTATTCGTATACAAGTATAAGTATACATTCACAAAAAATATTTGTAATCATTCTGGTCAATTTTTTGGCATATAGATAGGAGTGATATCTCCAGGCGGCTTCTAAACAATGCGCTAATAGGCGATAGCCTTCACATTGTGTTAATAAAGTAGTTTGCTAAATGCTAAAAATTAATCTCCATAGATGGCGTTAGTGTGTGGATTATATAGATTAATCTTAAAAAGATTAACATATGTAATTAAATCTACATAGATGGTGTATTGAAACTGATATGTGAAGATAGGCATAGATTTGTAGCATATATACAACCTCCAAAAATTTGTCTTACATGGTCATAAAGAAATAGGTGGAATGGGGAATGTTGTAATTACATAAAGCGTGCGCTTAACCCAACCAATGACAGGTCATAAGTCCTGTAAATACCTTGATCAACCATATTCAGTTTCCAGTTTGCATCTTCGTCTCTATTGAGATACAATTAAAGGTATGTTTTGCTTCAACTGAACCATTCTCAAAGATTTCTTTCTTCTCCCGGCATTTCATTTTCTTTTAATTGCAGCATTTTATGTTTATCGTTTTTCATAACGTGCTCGGAAAATTAAAGTTTCATGGGCTTAATGGTTATGATATTTTCTTTTCTTTTCTTGAAGTAAAGTTACATATTAGTTTAATAAAATGAATCCAACAATGCCCTTGTTTCAAAACTACCTTTCTCACATTAACTAGAACTAGAAACCTAAAAAAGCTTTCTTATTATTTACGCAAATGAACGAAATAATGAAATTATCATTCAAATGGTTCGGACACATGGAAGGAATTAATGAATAAATAAAGTATACGTAAAAGACGTAAACGGAACAAGAAATAGAGAAAAACCGAAAAAACCGTGATAGGATCAAATCAATCAAATATTAAATGTTGACCACTTGGGGAGTCGGAGAAATCCACGTGCGTGCGTGACACGGTGTATGAATGTTGAGGAAACGAAAGAAGTATGTCAGGAATTAACCGTGTGGCGGTTCAATCTTTCGACCGTGATGGTTAGTTAGTTAATTCTTTACTGTTTTATTAGTTTTTTTTTCCGTAGTTTCTGATAAAAATGGGTAAAATAGTGGGACGTCGGGGAATTGGTAGAAAGCAGTTTTCGTCTTATTAATTACCGTCGTCAAATACAGCACATATTGTTTTATTTGCCGCGCTGCAGAACCAACCTGCCAATGGTTATGCCTGTGGGTAGGGCAATCTTATTGCTTAAACGAGTCGCCTTGGAGGTCGACATATTTCGTGATAGTCTGAGTTGCCTCATCAATGTTATGATTCTTTCTACTTCCTTAATCTTAATGCTTTTTATGCTTCTCTTATAAATTCTTATTATGTAATTGCAAACGATCTAGAATTATATGTCTGTAATGTTTGTGATTTTTATTCAAATAAATAAATGAAATTGAAAATAAGAGAATGGACAGGAATGATCAAAGTTCAGAACCTGTTCCAAGTGACGCAGGACAGAGATGGCTTCGCTGCTGTAATCGCTAACGTTGTGGGGACCTGACACGGCACAGGAAGAAGAAGAAGGAGTTTCTGTTCTGTGTTATTATTCGGAGCAACGTATAGCTTTGCGTAATTAATAGGAATGTAACGTGTGTGTGTGGGATATTGAGGTCGTTTCGCCAATAAATCACTCTCCTTGAACTTACACTGATAACCGCGGCGGTGATAACCATCAAGGAAATTCCGATATTCCCTCGAAATTAAAGGATGATGCGTGTTACTGATTGCGGCCACCTATCGAGACGCGTGCTCCGTGCAAATGCTCTAATCATATCATTTTACAGATAATTTTGTGTCGAATTCGATAGATTTAATTTTGCTCCTACTCATAATATCCGTAGTAGGTATACGTTAATAAATTATAAATTATTCATTTAAATAAGACTTACAAATTACGCAATATAAACATATCGCACTAGTATTTCTAAAGTTACATAAATCATCAAGTGTTTTTAACTATTATAGTATCACATCAGAAATACTAGTATGAAGAATAATAATCTTTGTAAAAAAAGTTTCGACGTTCTCAGTAGCGCAGTGGTAACTGTGTTATTCCGGGTGGTCTGGGTTCGACTCTTTACTTATTGAAGGCTTAATCAAATCAAATCAAATCAGTTTATTAACTCAAAAGACATTACATTACAAACAGCAAAATGTTTAAGGCATCTATTGAGTATAGGTAAAGTATTATAAAAATACAACATACCAGGAACGCATTAGAGATGGTTCGACATTAGGAAGACAAGATACTTTCTAGAGTCAAGAGTATTTGTCCTCTGAACGTACCTTCACTAATATGAAAGACGTCGATCTCCGAGGAGACCGTGTTAAGCAGACAAAATTGCTCTTCCCACCGGTGTCACCAGAGGCAGATTGGTGCTGGTGGCCGGTAGGTAAAACAATCTGTGCTGTCGGAGAAATCTATACGGCCGAGTTCTCGAAATATCTCCTGATTAATTTAAAGAAATGGGTAATGAGATGCCCATCTCTTCGAAGCTGTAAAGAATTGGTTCCGAGCATTTCCAAAAGAAATGCCGTGGGATAGAGCCACGGATAACTACCATACTCCTTCATTTGTGATGGGAATAGCCCGACCCGAGTTCGTATTACAGTAGGGACACTACATTCAAGCAACGCTACCATTCTCTTTAAAAGAGATCATGTATTTAAATCATCGTTTTTTGGTTATTATTATATACAGTAGCGAGCACAGAAATCTTTTCACACTGAAAATATCGGTTTTTTGTAATTATATAATTTTTTTTTGTGATTCCTTGATGGCTTTTCAGTCCAAATTATTAAGCAACACTGTTTAAAGATGATCTGCAAGAAAAGTGCCTTTTTAGGGATCAAAACATTTTTTTTCTTCTTAATTTTAGAGTTAATTTGTAGATTTTCTGGAGACTCTGAAATATAAGACTTCGTGCATATCAATTGGCGGGAATAAAACTCTTCCAGATTTTTTTGTAAATTTCTGCATTCACAGTTCCTTTTATGAATGCCAATTGACCCACTCCATAAAATTAATTTTCGTAGCGAAAAATCGAAAATCTACAAATTAACTCTAAAATTAAGAAGATTTTTTTTTTGATCCCCAAAAAGGCACTTTTCTTGCAGATCATCTTTAAATAGTGTTGCTTAATAATTTGGACTGAAAAGCTATCAAGGAATCACAAAAAAAAATATATAATTACAAAATCGATATTTTCAGTGTGAAAAGATTTCTGTGCTCGCTACTGTATATTAAGTAGCGATATTTTGATTTTTGGATGTGCTCTTAACTAAAATATCTTTATCTTCTTTCCATTTGCCATTTCAGCCAAGGGGAGTCGACATTATATCTGGTCGACCCCCCTTGTACGAAGACGCCAAACTTCTCTGTCCTGGCTCAACTCCTCTGTCAGGTTCTTTTGCTGCAGCTCCTTTTCCACGTTAGCCCATCATGTTGCCATTGGGTGGCCTCTAACTCATGGTTTTGTGGGATGATGAGGGCTTTTTGGACAATGTTTTCGCTGTCTCTTCGCAACACATCATGGCCGTACCACCGGAATCGAGATTCTTCCATTTTGACCGTTATCGGGGCAACTAAAATATCTATCGTTTTAATTTTATTAATTAGTATTATTTGAATCATTTTGTCTTTTGAGCATATCCAATTTAACTCTAATACAATAATTTGTTCTATTGAAATTGATGTATCTCTCTGTTAGGTGTTGTATTTTTACATAATTTAATCATACGAACAATCTTTTTTATGCATACAATATTTTAGGCAAATGATAACGTTTCAGTGCAACAGCTCTTCGTGTCTTATCAGTCGGTTTATCAGCTGATTTGGAATTATTATTCGATTTAATATTCGTAATAAGGCATACACACAACCTTGGAAAGTGATCTTTTTGTACAAAATCACATAATAATACGTTTTTGTTTAAAAATGAATATTACTGAAAACTATTTTTAAAACATATCAAAAATCACCGATGCTATCTATCCACTGTACTGAAAGGACGTGCTCTGAACATACATTCATTCTATTATTTTAACGTGTTATTAAATTTAACTGATTTTTTACTATGGCTTCATCATGTTTTACTAATTGAAAATAAATAATTAAATGTCACTAATGACACCGGGATGTAGCGCCGAGAAGAAGAAGAAGATGTTATAGATAAAAAAAACATTTATCATTAAGTATTACAATTATATAATTACTTGAGTGAAGACTCCACTGACAATAACTTTGTAATTAGAACATACATTATACAACGTTGGTGAACGTCTTTGGTTTAAAATAATTATTTCAATTAGGAAATGCGATTTTTTTATTAGTCTCAAATAAATGTATTTAATAAACCGAATAATTAGTTGTATTTTATTATGATTATGACTAATATTATATGCAGTATTTCACGAGTCACTTATTTTGCTCTCTGTTGGAATTTTCGTGTAATCTTTGCTGTATCTCTTACAAATTCACACTGAATATAGGTCACATTGTATTGTAAACACTCGCACTTTGCATATAACCACCGTTTACAATGATTTGTATCCATATTAAGATAATATGTGCAGTTCCCTTCTCAGTTATGATGCACATTCTACACATTATTAACATAATCTCTTTTGAAGGCAAAGTGAAATGATACGGTTTCCAGTTTAATGTGTTTTTTTTACAAGAATGTTTTTATTTTATTTATCACTTCAAACTAAGTTCTTTGCATTAGAAATAAACTTCTTCTTTCGCCTAGCCATTTCCCGTTATTTGGGGTCGGCTCTCCTAATACGGCTCCGCCAAGTCTCACGATTCAGGGTCATCTGGCTGTCCAGTCCCAGCGCCTTCAGGTCATTCCTAACTGTGGACATCCACGTTACAGGAGGCCGACCTGGTCCCCTCTTTCCGTTTTCCAGTTGCAGGGTCTTGTGAACGATGTATTCATTGTTCCTCCTGCTCACATGACTGTACCACCGCAGTCGACGTTCCCTAGTTTTTTCCACTATGGGAGCGACTTTTAGGCTACATGTGCTCATTTCTAGCTTTATCCAGCATATTAACCCCGGCGACAACCCATCTTCATTTCTGCTACGTGCAGTCTCTGTTCTTCTTGTCGTCTTGCTGCCCTAGAGCATATCAGGTCTTACGACGGTTCGGTATACTTTTCATTTTATTTGCACAGGTAGAGCCGAGATATCTGAAGTCCGCCTTTTTTAATGGGATTTTGCGTTAGAAATAAACAATAACTAAAATTGTTAACTGATCTAAGCAGTAAGTTCTTATAAATATGATAAAATTAAATATGTTTTGCTTGGAAGTAATCGATTTGTGGTGGTGATGAAGTTTTTACTTCCTTAATGCAATGAATGAATATAGTCTTCTTCACAAGAGAGTGGATAGCATAGAGTATAGCATATTACATCTTCCTTTTCCCCAAAATTAATCTCTCTACTGCTGGAAATAGCCCCCTTCCAAACGTTTTCACTCCTTCCTGTTGTTTTCTCACCAACTGTGAGCTATTGAGACTACATCATCGGCTTATCTCTTTTGCGGTCTTTTGACACCTTTTTTTCCTTCCTGTGGTCTCCATTTGATTAATCTGGGTGTCCTCTTATTGT
Organism: Lepidostoma basale; assembly: GCA_022606425.2. Lineage (NCBI taxonomy): Eukaryota > Metazoa > Arthropoda > Insecta > Trichoptera > Lepidostomatidae > Lepidostoma > Lepidostoma basale. The sequence goes on from JAHDVF020000177.1 coordinate 501,993, forward strand.
TATCTTGTCATACTGTGTATCTTGCCCATTGCCACTGCTGCACATAATGTTCTGCATCTTATTTCTTTATTTTTAATGGGTCTCTTAGACTCACACCGAACATGTCTTTCCATGGATCGTTTGCGTACACTTTAGCTTTTGACTACTCTATTTTTACGTTTATTTCATTAATGTTATTGAAGAAGGATATGTTTTGTTTATGTTTTCATCAATATTAACCCATTTTAACGAACCTTCAAGTCAACATCAACCTTCTGTATTTTACAATTAATATCATGAAAAAGTGATTTCATCTATATCACTCAATCACCTCCAATTTGATTGTATAAAATTCAAGGAATCAATTAGACATGTGCCAAAATCAGTTCCTTTCATAATTATTGTTTTATTACCTGATTTAAAACTCAGATTCACAGTAAATCTTTATGATTGATTTCTTTATTATACACTGTTTTTCACAAGGCTTATTAACTCGCATGTACTTAATTGTTGCATTAGTGTTGCAAAATATCTGCAAGTATGATCTTATATCATTTTATGCTGCTATTGTACAATGGGTAATTATTGTGTGCTTCAGATTTTATTAGACTGTTATGCTGTTTAATGCTTTCTGCATTCATGGCTGTAACTATTTTAAGTATGGTCCATTAGAATTAATGTTTTGTAAGGGTTATTTAATATAATATGTAACCATGTCAGGCCTGTGTGATGTTAGCAAACCGTCAATGTGGAAACTTCTCCATGTCTTATGCTAAATAGTTATACTCTAGGAATTTTACTCTGATGTATAACCAATAAATCTTAATTTCATGGTGAATATATATTATAATATTTATAAATAATTTCTTACAAAAATTTGTTATTATTGTGACTGGTTTCATCTGTGTCGCTGATGTCATAGATTAGTTGATGTCGGTGACCCTGAAAAAATGGCCACAAATACAATTAACTTGGAGAATAATTTAAAAAGTCCATGAACATCATCATAATATAATAATAAAACCAGCCATGCCTTGTGTCAACTATTTGTTATTTTTAGCCTCCAAGTAATCTACATCTCTTCTTCTTTCTAACCTTGTCCCATTTACTTAGGGTCGGTTCTTCTCGTATGGCAACTCCAGGACTGTTTGTTCTGGGTGACTTCTAGTGGGATCCGGTATCTTTTGAGACTACTTTGAATAAGTCCTATGATACATCAATCCTATCCATGTCAATCACATTCTCTGGATCGCTGGTCTGTTTCCATCAATTTCCGTGTAATATGGTCAGCTGGGGCCCCATGACTTGGCAGTGTTATCTAAGACTTGTTTTTTTAAGTTTATCTGAGATTCTTCTCACTCTGAAACTGCTGCGGATGTGGATGATCCTGATGTGTTGAGCAGCGTTACTCCGCCCATCCATCTATGCATCCTCATTTCGGCGCTGTGGAGTTCGTCTTTCTGTTGTTTTTTGAGTGGCCAGCACTTTGAACCGAAGGTCATGGCTGGTTATCCATTCCAATAATAAAAATAACATAATGTGTTTCTTGCAGCACTTAATTCCGGAATCCAGAAGAGAATTTGGATTTTTTTTTGCATGCAGACTACATTTTATTATATTTTAATTAATAATGATTTTATCTGTTTAGGAATCCCTGCATATGGCCTGGATGGCGACAACATCCGCACGGGACTCAATAAGAACCTTAGCTTCACAAAGGAGGACCGCGAGGAGAACATCCGAAGGGTAGCAGAGGTGGCCAAGCTGTTTGCTGACAGCGGAGTCCTCGCCCTATGCAGCTTTGTCTCTCCGTTTGCAGAGGTTATTTAATAATATTTTATTCATAATTATATTTTTACATACGCTAACATTATACCCTTCCCGCTGGACCGACGATCTGAAGAGGATTGCTGGACATGGATGGATGGGAGCGGCAATGGATAGGGGGCGGTGGCGTGCTTTGGGAGAGGCCTACATTCGGATTCGATTCACAGACGGCTGATGATGATACGCTAACATGTTTTTTTAAAATAAGTTTCAACCCTAGGGATTGATTTGCAGCAAAGTCTATTAACATCTTTGCTGGTTCTGGGATGGTACTTGGGCCTTTTTAATGTGGCCCAATTGGCCTGTTATTTTACTATGTGTTGTATAAATATTTTAAATCTTCAATTAAGAGTGTGATGTAACATCTGACGACATCACTCTGTGTTTTGCATACTTTCATCTTACAAGGTAGATTGTAAATAATGATCTATTCTCGTAAAGGAATTTAAATTGTGATTTATGCCTTGATATTATTATTAAATACTTTCACTTCTTTGCATATTCGCTTCTATTCTAAACCATTCACATAAGTATTTGTGAAATTGGCTTAGGTGTGCACATCACACATAGTAGAGTCAAAGTTTAATTTTCTGAGTTGGAAATTACCTTTATGAAAGTACAATGATTTCTAAAACACGCTGTTAACAAATCAGAAATTTCCCCTTGTTGTATTGTGACCATTTTTTTTTTCTCCAGGACCGTGATATGGCCCGTCGCATACACAAGGAGAGTGATCTCCCATTTTTTGAAGTATTTGTAGACACCCCCCTCAACGTCTGTGAGTCACGAGATGTCAAGGGTTTATACAAGAAAGCACGAGATGGACAAATAAAGGTAATTTTTATTCCGTATACTTGTGTATACTTTAACAGAAATATAATTTATTATACAAATACATATATTTTTTATTCTATATACTCGTATATAGTATATGTTATAGACAAAGTGCAAATTTCGATATAGTAAACATTAAATGACCAATGTATGTACTAACTATTTTAATTTATGAAAACTCTAGCTGGTTGATGTACACATTCATGGTTCGGTGTCTGTCGAAGTATTCACAAGGTCCGTCTAATGTATGGTACAGTGGAGTTACCATGTAAACAAAACCTAACCTGACTTAACCTAGGGATTGGTTTATTTCTTCAACTTTGATTCCACTTAAAATACGGTGATTTCACGACTCCAACTCCACAGCCCTCCTTGATCAATAAAGTGCACTCACTTTTATCTTTAGAATTGTTAATGTGCGGTGGGATTAATATTCAAACTTGCTCTTATTAGGTTAGTTGACACACACTTGTTTGACCCACACCCAGTCAGCGAACAAACGGTGTTGTCTATAGTCATTAACTTTGAGCTTCTGGGCAGTTGAATCTTGTACGGGTGCAGGCCCAAGTCTTGATGCGAAATTTGCCAAGTTGAAGTCCACGAAAGGCCGAGTTTTTGGGCTTGGCGAATAATTGACTGCCTCGGGTTCTCCTGCTCACTTTCATGGACACCGGCTATGTTCTCGGTCGATCTGCCGTTCCTTTCACGTGCGGGTGTTGGCTGATTGTTTACCGAACCAGTCGACTCGAATTTAACCACCACACGTTGGAGAGTCGACTTTGAAGGGCCACCGCGTCTGCCGTAAAATGAGCGCAACGTTTGCACTAATAAACACTTAAGTTTTATCATTTGGACATGCTGCTTAATCGTGTAACTTGCTATGGTGATTTGGCATTAGTGATTGAATAATAAACAATAGATTTGACAGACGCTGCAAAAATTACATGGTCGTCACAGCGTGTCAACATCGACCCGTCCTTATTGGATGATCCTTTATGCTCGTATAATACTAGCAGTTTAATCTCTGATTCACATTAAGATTTATGATTATAATCCATTTATTTTTTCACTCCGATCAAATTCAATATTGCTCACTGAACCCCACAGTGCCTTCTGTTTTCTTGATTGATAGTATGTATTTATATTTTCTCTTTCCTATACATAGTAGGTAAAATTTAATTTACTGAGTAATCAAATCTCTTTTTTTAGGGTTTTACAGGAATAACACAAGAATATGAGAAGCCCGAGTGCCCTGATCTAATTGTAAAGACAGAAGATTGCTCTATAGAAGAGTCCACCCTTCGGGTTATCCGGCTACTGGAAGAAAAGGTACCCAAACATGTTTATTGTGTGAATAAATACTTTGAAGATGTGTGAGATTAAAAAGTATAATTATTTATAATGTAAAAGCTTGAAGCTATTCTCCTCTTGCATATATCGGGAATATTGTTTCATAGGTGATTTGGTGGGTAGTTTTTTAAAGCGAGAGATCTCTATTATCGTAGTCCTTTGTAAAAATGTTCGGCAAGTTACTGGATGTATTCATGTATCATCATGATTCCAGATTTTAGATGCAATGTTTGTCTTATATATGTTGTATTAATGTTTGCAGGGAATAATCCCACGCAGTCATAAAGACACGGATGAGGTGCCCGAACTGTTTATAAGTGGAAACCGGTTAAGTCACGGCCTGGAGGAAGCTACCACCCTGCCCAAGTTACCCATAACACTGGTGGACTTACAGTGGCTACAGGTTAGTCACTTCTATAAAATAATCTAAAATATGTGAAAAAAAATCTGAATATGACTTATGCCAATATGTTTAAATAATTTAATTAGATGATTTCACTTTGACGAATATCTTCACGAAAGTCTTTATATCGTCCATAAATCTATACGTTATGTCTTTGATATTAAAAAGACACATATTTTAGATATGATGATGATACGCTAACTTGTATTTTTACTGCCATTTTTATTATTTTGTCATCATTAAAAACTATATTTCAGCGAATAGTTAAATTTTATGCATTTTGATTTTGTATCTTTTCAGATACGTGGAAACAATCGATCAAAGTCTTAACAGAATGTTTGTAAATTGATAAGAATAGCAGTTTTCTATAAGTTTTTTTTATACACAGAAATTAATATGCTTAAAAATATTTACAGATTTTAGCTGAAGGCTGGGCAGCCCCTCTAAAGGGTTTCATGAGAGAACATGAATATTTACAGGTAATTTAATATTTACATGATATTAAACATATTTTTTTTTTCATCAATACAAAGCATGCAATATAAAATTGTTTCTTTCATTATGTTTATAACAAAAATTAGAGAAAACTTATTTTCATGATAGGTAGGTTATTTAGGGTGAGGGTGAATCTATTATTATAATCTTTTAAGAAAATAAAAAACCAAATTATTAAACCTTTTTAATCCCAAAATATTTTGTATGAATTGTTCAAAAACTCCCAAGCATTTTTTAGCAACAAAAAAAACCAGTAGTTTATATATATTTTTTCTCAGTGAATATTTAGTTTTAAAACCTATTTTTATGTGGAAAATCCTGTAAAGTCTACAATAATAAACAATTTGAGTATATTGATTAAAATATGAATAAATATAATAAAAAATATATACATATTTAAATTTTGTATGAAAACACTGAATGATCGGTTTCATGAAATTATTCACATACACTAGTTGAATTCCAATTAAAAGGATTTATAATTTTTCCATAATTCATTCCTAAGTTCCGATCTGTGTATCATAATAACATGTTATTTACCTTTTAAGAGTTAAACAAATAAATATATTACTTAAATGATATTTCAGAGTCTTCACTTCAATAGTATGATTCAAGCCAATGGAACTGTGGTGAACCAGTCAGTGCCCATTGTGCTGGCGTTGACGGCAGCCCAGAAGGGGCGCCTTGAGGGGTGCAGTGCACTGGCGCTGGAGAGCCGCGGCCGGCCCGTTGCCATCCTCCGAGCGCCTGAATTCTTCCCGCATCGCAAGGAGGAGCGCTGCTGCCGCCAGTTTGGCATTAATAATCCCGGACACCCGTATATCAAGGTTTGTATTACTCATAATATTCCATTGTAGAGGAGTTAATTATTAAATAATCATCTCAATGTTTCCAGAGGATAGAAGGATGGTAATGAGTGATCTTTCATCCTGATACACTTTTTAGAATCTACCACTTCCATATAGCTTGTCATACAGTGCTATATTTATCTAGACTTGTTTCTTAAATCTAACGTTGTTATCCTCATACTTAATTCTAATAGAGAAATTATTCCATGCTAACGGACCCGGAACCAAACTGTTTTTCGCATTCATTTCCACTAATTAAAGTGAACATTATCTTTTTGTTGCCATGGATATCACGCAATAGTCCCAAATGTTCACTGGCGCTCTCTGGTGTCGACCTTTTCTGACGTTTTCCATTGTGCTATTTAAAAAATCATCTATTGTTTTTTATATTAAGGAGTTACACCACCCTGAAATTTGAAAAAAATCAGAGGAGATCAAAAGGAATCAGAGGACATCACAGCAACAATAGAAAACCTCACGTACGGTTCAGGAATCGCAGATTAAATTGTAGTACTTTTTGCTCCTTGTGGGAAGCCACCCGTACAATTGGGTGCGAAGGAATGATCTTCGATAATAAAACCTAGGGTTGGTTAAGATGTTTATTGTGGGTTCATTCTACATTTAGTGCAATCGTGACATAAACAAAATACATTTCTTACAGTCGGGAAACATTAACATTACTTGTGTCGTCTTTCTATAACTAACACAGAAAACTGACTAAATCCGTCAGCGACAAGATCTTAGCATTACGGGACATCGGCTTACTGGGTAGAGGCCGGCAAAAGGTTCATTTTAACATAGGACGAAGGCGGGTGGTTCGGGTCTCGTATTTGTCCCCGGCGTCGAAGAGCCGCAGGTCCTCTCAGGAACGGGGTAGCGTATTGCGCGGTGGGTTATTCCGAGGAGGAATATTACCTCGCAGTGTTATCACCGAAGGGTGGCGATAAGAGCTATCCGCTTCCTATACTGTCGATTTACTTGGCGCTCGCAATGGACGTAGCTCAGGCCAAGGGAAACTTCGTATTCAAATACCAGGGGTCCCTCCCTGTTCTACCTTGCGAGAATACAATTATCTCTACAGGTTCCTCTTTTCGGGTCCTCCCTTGGAGACGTCGCGCTACAACGGAGCGCGATAGGTCTCTCTTCAGGCTGATCCGTCCGACGCTGTGGTTCCTTCCGTGCCTTCCCTTGGAGACGTTACGCTACTACGGAGCGCCAGAGATCTCTCTTCAGGTTGGTTTCAGGTTCCTCCCTTGGAGGTGTGGCATTATTACGAATGCGAGAGGCCTCTCTTCGGGTTCTTCCGGGTCTTCCCTTGGAGACGTTACGCTACTACGGAGCGCTAGAGATCTCTCTTCAGGTTGGTTTCACGGTTCTTCCTTTGGAGGTGTGGCATTATTACGAATGCGAGAGGCCTCTCTTCAGGTTTCTTCCGCCCGGTGCTGGGGCTCGTCCCCAACTGTGGCTTCGGGCTGCCCTAGTATGGCTTATAAAGGGCTTCTGGAGCTCTGGATCTTCGTCCCCTCCACTCTGCTGATGATGATAGCAGCGCCGCTCTGGGGATAAACTTTGGGACTAATATTTATGGTATCAGCGCCAAATCGAGTTGAATATGAACTAATCTTGATGAGGTCAGCGCCAAATCGGGTTAAAGGTGAACTACTATGCGGGTGGGCAGCGCCTCGTCGGTGAACGCGTGAGATATCCTTCAGACATTAGCGCCTCTACTGGATAAATCGGGAACTATTCATTAGGGGATGATATCCGTAACGGCTGGTTCGCTCGAGGGAGAGTTTTAACGGCTCGGGTAAGCGCTCGGGTGTCTCCGGAATCTTGGTTCGGCAATGCTCGGGATCTAGGCCCGTGGGACTGCGTGCGCGGCGGCCGGCGGGAGTATCCAGATGTATATCTTAATATTTGGAGTTTGCCGGGTGCGCAGATGAATATAAAATTTTTGAAATTTCCGTCTGGTTACATCCTCCCCCTAGGATTCTGAAAGGCGCCTCGCCTCAGGATCCTACCTCCCTTTAACAAAGATTAGCATTCCTTGTCGTTTCCGGGCCTTATTTTCTCTTTCCAAGGCCTCCATCGTTCGGCAGAACACACCTTGCATCTGGGTCCTCCCCCTGGTTTCCAATTCTTTACCATGGGAGCCGACGTTCTGCATCTCGTTCTACTCATTTCATATATTTCACCTCCCCCTAGTTTCCAATTTCTGACTATGGGAGTCGTCGATTCACAAATTTTCTCGCTTTCCTTTTTCTTTCGGCGGTTATCATCTCTGTAGGATGTCTGCCGATTCCATTTTCTACTCTTAACGTTTAGAATAGCAATCGTAGCAAGTCCGATTCTAGGCATTTCGCTTTCTATCGGGGGACCGTATCCCCTTTCAGATAAATCATTTTCAATACTATGAAGGTCGATTTCATTGATAACGATTTGAGGCTCTATTTCAGCACTTTTCTTTCCTTTCCCACGTTTCTTTCTTGTGGTTTTGCCATTTACAGACTGTGAATCATCTGTTTTATTTCCATTTTCCATATTCACATATACCACTTCTCGTACGTGTGGTACATTTTCGGGTTTGCGAGTTACATTTAACTGATTAATTCTTTCCTTTTCCTTTTCTCTGTCTTCCTTCTTTCCTTCGTCGTTATCTTTTTCAACAAAATTGTACTTTCTCCATGATAAGTCAGAGAAGTACCACTTCTTTTGATGGAGATCAATCACCATTCCGGAGTCTTCCATGAAGTCTACTCCCAAGAGCGTATCATTATCGGTTGCCTCTGGGAGGACCATGAACGTAGTCTGAATTGTTTTTGTTTGCAGACGCACATTTACAGTGGCCATCAGCACATCTTGCAGTTTCTCAACTCCATCAGCCATTCGAACTAATTTCCATTCCCGTTGGAAGCTGTACCCAATCTCTCGCAAAAGATTGTATAATTCGTGGCTGGCTACAGTGGCTCTAGCACCTGTGTCAAGAAAGGCAGTTCCTTGATGTCCATCTATTCCAATAAAGACTGCAGGTCTGCTTCGCAGTTTTGGCATCACATCCGGTCGTTGTGCATTAAGAGTGCAGAAACTGACATGTGACACGGATGCCACTGGATTGCAGGTAGGGCATCTACTTCTTATAACACCTGGGCGACCGCATCCGTAACAAGCAAGTTGTGGTTGTGCTATGTTATTGGCGATCGGCCGTCGTGGGTGGGCTTCTTCCTTCTTAATTGCATATCTACAATTCTCAATTACATGTCCGACTCTGTTACAGTGTGTGCAAAGCGGTCGGGACCGTTTTTCGCTATCTACGGGCCTATCTTGTCGTTCTCTTCCTTTATTTCTTTCTGAAAATTTCTCTCGATCTGAATCTTCAAATAATCGAGCTCTCTGCATGAGGTCCATAAAAGTCTTGATGGACTCACGGGGTACCCTATCTCGGATTCCACGGCGAAGTAATCCGTATAGGAAGTCAATTTCCGTGCTTTCTGCATGTTTCATAAGCAGTTCCGCCAGTATTGCTCGTTTCCTTGTGATAAAGAGATCTGTGGACTCGCGTTCCTCTTGTCGAGTCGAGAAGAAATCTATATACACTTGATACGCCTGTCTCCGGGGCGCGAAAACTTCTCTGAGGGTGTCCATCGCTGCTCTCCATGATGGAACTTCGGATTTAATTCCTTGCCACCACGTAGCTGCGATGTCCTGGAGGAGTAGAGGTAGACCTTCCAAAGCACGTTCGTCGGAGATCCCCTCGAAATCCTTGAAGATTGTCGCCGTCCTGATGAAATCTTCAACTTTCTGTACGTCTCTATCACCATTGAAGCGCGACGTACAGTGAGCGAAACTCCTCTTCGGTTGATTCCCAAGAATCAGCTCGAGCTGGTCAGCAGATATCTGGAGTGCCATCTCAGCTGGTAAGGCTGAGCCGTTGCGTCTAGCCATTGTGCACTTTTAATCACTTATCACTAATTTCAAATTTCAAATATAGTTCAAAACACGAATTCCATTTCACTTTTAACAGTCGTAAATCACATTTGTCAATAGTCCTTTCCTAACATATATCGTCAACCTTTTTCCAATAGTTCAACACAATTTCACATTCACTAATTGTTCAACAAAATTATAACATTTCGGCACAGTTCGCGAATGCAAAACATTTATCTATTATTTCCAACACAGTTTATACACTTACACTGATTTGACTTTATTTATTTTTCATCGAAAATCCACAAATTTCAGCAAAATTAACAAACTGAATTGTTCTTATAACACAAATATCCGATTCCTTTACGAATTCAATTGATTTGCCTAATCTATTCCTCGAAAATCTTCAAATTTCGGTAGGGTTCGCAATTACAATACTGCTATTTGACAACAGTTCGATTACTTTTAACACTTTCACTTGACATTTGGTAACTTTTCACTGATTTTACTCATTAATCTTTATCAAAATCCACAATTTTCTGTAAAGTTCGCAACATTAACACACGTATTTCACAAACGTTTGGTTAATTTTATATTCGAGATCGTCGGTTTCGCACCACTGCCTCGGGGGAGCACCCTTAACATTTTTTGCTTGCACTTTTATTGTTTCCAGGAATTCCGTTCTAACAGTTGACAGTTCTTTTTCGTTCGGTTTTAGAGAATTATGTTAATTACTGTATACTTTTGCAATACGCACACGCGCGATTTCTATCATTTCGTTCACTGATTCGTAACTATGAGTCCATTTTATTCATTTAACGACTCTTTTATTATTTATTGTTTTTATCGATATACGCACATTTTCGCGTTTCAAATTTGAAACATTTTAATCGCGACTCTAATTATTTTATTTTTACGCGAAATACACTAAGCTATATAGAATGCCGCGAAGTTGGGCGCCATTTTTGTAGTACTTTTTGCTCCTTGTGGGAAGCCACCCGTACAATTGGGTGCGAAGGAATGATCTTCGATAATAAAACCAAGGGTTGGTTAAGATGTTTATTGTGGGTTCATTCTACATTTAGTGCAATCGTGACATAAACAAAATACATTTCTTACAGTCGGGAAACATTAACATTACTTGTGTCGTCTTTCTATAACTAACACAGAAAACTGACTAAATCCGTCAGCGACAAGATCTTAGCATTACGGGACATCGGCTTACTGGGTAGAGGCCGGCAAAAGGTTCATTTTAACATAGGACGAAGGCGGGTGGTTCGGGTCTCGTATTTGTCCCCGGCGTCGAAGAGCCGCAGGTCCTCTCAGGAACGGGGTAGCGTATTGCGCGGTGGGTTATTCCGAGGAGGAATATTACCTCGCAGTGTTATCACCGAAGGGTGGCGATAAGAGCTATCCGCTTCCTATACTGTCGATTTACTTGGCGCTCGCAATGGACGTAGCTCAGGCCAAGGGAAACTTCGTATTCAAATACCAGGGGTCCCTCCCTGTTCTACCTTGCGAGAATACAATTATCTCTACAGGTTCCTCTTTTCGGGTCCTCCCTTGGAGACGTCGCGCTACAACGGAGCGCGATAGGTCTCTCTTCAGGTGGATCCGTCCGACGCTGTGGTTCCTTCCGTGCCTTCCCTTGGAGACTTACGCTACTACGGAGCGCCAGAGATCTCTCTTCAGGTTGGTTTCAGGTTCCTCCCTTGGAGGTGTGGCATTATTACGAATGCGAGAGGCCTCTCTTCGGGTTCTTCCGGGTCTTCCCTTGGAGACGTTACGCTACTACGGAGCGCTAGAGATCTCTCTTCAGGTTGGTTTCACGGTTCTTCCTTTGGAGGTGTGGCATTATTACGAATGCGAGAGGCCTCTCTTCAGGTTTCTTCCGCCCGGTGCTGGGGCTCGTCCCCAACTGTGGCTTCGGGCTGCCCTAGTATGGCTTATAAAGGGCTTCTGGAGCTCTGGATCTTCGTCCCCTCCACTCTGCTGATGATGATAGCAGCGCCGCTCTGGGGATAAACTTTGGGACTAATATTTATGGTATCAGCGCCAAATCGAGTTGAATATGAACTAATCTTGATGAGGTCAGCGCCAAATCGGGTTAAAGGTGAACTACTATGCGGGTGGGCAGCGCCTCGTCGGTGAACGCGTGAGACATCCTTCAGACATTAGCGCCTCTACTGGATAAATCGGGAACTATTCATTAGGGGATGATATCCGTAACGGCTGGTTCGCTCGAGGGAGAGTTTTAACGGCTCGGGTAAGCGCTCGGGTGTCTCCGGAATCTTGGTTCGGCAATGCTCGGGATCTAGGCCCGTGGGACTGCGTGCGCGGCGGCCGGCGGGAGTATCCAGATGTATATCTTAATATTTGGAGTTTGCCGGGTGCGCAGATGAATATAAAATTTTTGAAATTTCCGTCTGGTTACATCATTAAATTAAAAAAAAAAGGTTTATTTATCTTTGTTATTTTATTTTATATCATTGTATTTCAGATAATTTGTTTTAGATTTATTATGTAAACGTTGAACGATCGAAGTGTGCGCGGGAGATGCCTTTTGGTGGCGATGAGGTTCGCAACCCATCACACCGCGTCTCTCGCGATGGCGAAAAGAGAAGGATGGAGTGCCGCATCGATTAAAGTGTGGCAGTCCATTCTTTCTGCCTACCCTTTCGGGGAGACGGCGTGATGGTTAGTTAGTTAGTTAGTTAGGTTTATTTAAAGACGCTGACGTCATACTTTTTTTTCTATTGCGTTTTTTTCGAAACTACTTTTTTCAAAACGGTGTACACGATATCTCCTGATCTACTCTCCCGATTTGGTTGAAATTCACAATAGTTATTTTCCATAATATTATCTACAATGTGACATAGGCTTTTTTGATTGGGTGTCATGTTCAAAAGTTATAAATTTTTTAAACTCAAAATTTGAATGAAAATTAGAGTTTTTTTTTTAAACAGCTGCCATTTCTACAAAAATAAATTTAAATCCATATCCCTACACCACTCGATAGCTATTACAATTCTTAATAATAAACTATTTGTTTTTTTGATTTCGGTTAATGCATTATAAAGAAATCATGTACACCATCAGCAAAGATTTTCAAAACATTTATCTTCGCCATTTTTTTTTATTTTTCTATATTTTTAATATTCTAAACTGTTTATAAAAATGCTATGTACATGTATAAAATAAAGATTATTTTATTATATATAATGGCCGTGTTAAAAAAAGTTTATGTTTATACCTATTTTTCCGAGCGCCAAGGTGGTGTAACTCCTTAACCTCTCCATGTGTACCGCCCGCACCGTGGGGCCATTGAATACATAGTCAGATAGCGTATGCCCCCGTGTTTGGGGCTCATTTATAATTTCTCAAATATACCCAGATTAGGCCAAAATTTGGACTCCCAGCGACATCTATTGGTATACACAAAATTAAATAATTTATTGGCTAGTTACATGTTTTAAAAACTGGAAAAATGATGTTTCGTAAATGTCATTAATATCTTATTTCTCGAAAGGTTAAGAAAAATATGTTTCTCTTATACTTTATAGATAACACGGAGATTTTACATCAAGTACCAATGAACATATGTTATGTACTTTCTATTACTGATGTTCTGACATCAAGATCTGGCTTGTGTTACTGTTAATAATAAGTAATTCCTTGGTGTTTGTCAGCCAGGTCAGTCTGATCTTAATTTATTATTACATATATGTACAATAATGATCATAAATATTTACAGATCATCGAGGAGAGTGGAGACTGGCTGGTGGGCGGGGACGTGGAGGTACTGGGCCCCATCAAGTGGGACGATGGTCTGGACGAGTACCGCCTCACCCCAAACCAGCTCAAGAAAAACTTCAAGGAGATGGGTGCAGATGCTGTATTCGCGTTTCAGGTACATTTGCAGTTGTCACTCTGTCTGTTTATTTTAAGATTTATTTTTGATAAACTAAATTTATGTAGTTTTGTGGCTATGTAAGTACTGGACATTATTTATTTAGATGTTTATATTCTGCCAATAACAAAAATGATTCTAAATTTTCTCTGAAGTGATGGTGGAGGAATATCATGAAAAATAATATGTATATTACTGGATAAACACTCGCTGTTTGTATTACAATTTTACATGATATTTTTGCTCTCAATTAAATCATAATCTTGTTTTAATAGTTGTCCATAATAATTTCCAGTATATGTAAGTGCTTACATGAAGAGTTAACCTTTTGAAGCTCCATTAATAATGCGTTTTCATTCCTTTGACCCAAGGTTTTGCTTTAGTTATTTACCCTTTTCACGATGTGAGCTTACTAAAAACGCCATATGGTCTCGAGAAAGAGATTATGATAAAGAATAACTTGTAAGTATATACCATTTTTGTCTTATAGCTACGCAATCCCATTCATAATGGGCACGCTCTCCTGATGACGGATACGCATAAACAACTTCTCCAGCGAGGATTTAAGAAACCGGTTCTGCTACTCCACCCATTAGGTATTTCTTCAAGAATGCAATTAGTTTTCCAGCCGCTTCTGCATGACCTTCCTTTGCATCTTCATCTCTGGTTTCAGTTCATAGCTTACTCCTTGTCCACACTAATGCATATCCCCGTTACTTACACAATCTCACGCGCTACATGAAACAGTTAAGTTATTTGTGGCTGCTAAAATTGTATATAAAGGTATAAACGTCATCTATGGTAAATTTTTCGAAGAATTATTGAATTCTTTTCTCTGCTAGGAGATTTTTAAGGTTGGTTTGGTTTCTTTTTTACATTTATATTCATGTTTTATATATATTTAATAGGTGATATGATTTATCCTTTATGTCTGTCTGCTTTAATAATACACAGGGGTATAATTTGATTATTTATTATATTATTATACTTATGTAATATCAGTAAATGCTTTTTTTTGTTCTGTGCAACTAGTGACATCTATGAGTAAATTGTCAATATATGTTTTATTTTAAACAATTTGAAATCTTATTAAGTGACACTTTTTTAAATCACTATTAAAGAATACTAAATGTAAATTTTTGGGAGGACATTTAGCCATTGTTTAATTTTTAAATTTATTTGTGTAGAGCAAACCAGTAAAACAAATATGTATTTTTAATCTGAACGATTCATCCGAAATATTGAAAGTGTGAATTCTAACTATAATTTGATGACATTTTGTATGCAATATTATTATTTTTGGGACATAGGTGTTTACATAAATACTTAATTAAATAATATCACAAACCTTGTTCGCGATTTTGAATTATATAACCATTTTGATATTGAAACATTTTAAAAATCTCACATAGATTCTTTGATTTATTTATTTACTTGAAATAGTACACATGTACACAACACATGTTCTAATAAAAACAATTAAACATTCAATTATAATAATAAAGTTACAATATAAGGTTTGTTTACATATTTATTTAATTCTATTAAAAAAAAAATGATGCTCTGCACACTTTTGACATCCTCTGGTATATCTTCATAAATTTTAAATGCTTTATACATAAGATAATTCTGAGATTTGTTTTTTTTTTCTGAATGGGAGCCTTAGTTTATTTTTCTTTCTTGTTTCATATTGATGTTCATGTTGGTCACTTTTTATCTTCCTTAAAAATTCTTGGGATGACACTGATATCTTTATGAAAATAAAAAAAATAATTAAAAATTACTTTTTCATTTTCGGTTTCGGCATCTAGCTGACCAGAAGACGGTCAAAGCCATAAAACCAAGTGGATTTTAAACTTAATATAGTTTATTAAGGAATTTTTAATTAAATTGTTTTATTTTCATTTTTTATAATGGACTTCAACCAAGAAATTTCAATAAACAACATTATACTGATATCTTGAAACTAAATACTAGAAACAAGAATTTAATGATACTAGGAGGCTCTTAAAAATTTACAAATCCTACTTGAATGAAAGGAAATCTAAATTGGTGTTTTATGAATACAGGCGGGTGGACCAAGGATGACGATGTTCCCCTCCCAGTTCGAATAAGGCAGCACCTCGCCGTGCTGCGTGAGGGAGTACTGCAGGCCAGCAACACCATCTTGGCCATCTTCCCATCGCCCATGATGTACGCGGGGCCCACTGAGGTAATTGCCACATTTTTCTTGTTTATGCAATCTTGTTGCTCTCTGTATTTAAATCTTTGCCTGCTATAACTGACTTTAGTCAGATTAATAAGTCGTGCGCATCAGGGCCTCGATTGATATAATCAATTATTGCTATAATGATTTGGTTTCTAAAAAAAAGTGTCATTTTATTCAACATGCTTCGATTAACGTTTCCTTAGCGGTCTAAGGGTTAATGTTATAAAAATTGCAAACTCTTACAAGTTGCAAATATACGAAGTGAATGCAGTGCGCATAAAAGTGTTATGAAAAAATATTAAAAGGATCATTAACCACCACTTCACTTTGACTGTACCATTCTACGATATCCCGTATCACGTACGAGCTTGAGAAAAAGTAATGTACCTAAAATGTACAAAGTTTTAGGGATACGGGCGTGTGCCATCAAAACTTGAGCACAAGTCTTCATAAATATGATAGTTTTACAAGGGGCAGGCGAAGTGTGCGGCCGAGTATTTGACGTTTCATAATTTAAAAAAATTAAATTAGTATACAATTAAATTTCATTAATAAAAAACCTGCTTGTTTTTTGCACGTTTCTCGGAAAATAACCCAAAGGTAGGGCGGTTAAGATGGTTTGGACACATGGAAAGGATGAATGTAGAAAGTATATGTATACGACGTATATGTTAACTGGAAAGACAGGAAAACTGATGGCATGATCAAATCAATCAGATATTAAATGTAAGCCACGTGAGGAGACGGAGAAATCGATGTGCGTGCATGACACGATGTATGAATATTGAGGAACCGAGAGAAGTATGTCAGGATAGAACAGTGTGGGGGTTCATTCTTTCTGCCTACTCCTTCTGTGAGACAAGTTAGTTACAAGCTTTTATCAAATTATTTTTCCTGTTTAAAATTTTTGTCTATTTTTATCTTAGGTCCAGTGGCACGCAAAAGCTAGAATGAATGCCGGAGCCAATTTATATATCGTGGGGCGGGACCCCGCGGGCATGCCACACCCTGAGACAGGAGGTGATCTATATGACCCTCGCCACGGAGCACAAGTCCTCAAGATGGCACCCGGACTAGGGGATTTGGAGGTACAAACATTATTAATGTCTCATTAATATTGTCTTCCTAATGTCTAACCATCTCTCATGCGTTCCTGGTACAGTAGAACGTAATTTATCCGGAAGTTAGTTAACCGGAACGTCAATTATCGGGACAAGCTGAGATGATGAAGTGCAAAAAAAGACGAGGAAATCTTGTTAAAAAAAATCTCGGATTATTTTTCCAGTACTGTAAGCCTTTTTTATGTACATGTACTACATACATACTTGTTTTTGCAGTAAAATTTGTAATTTCATAATCAATAAATGAGCCGAGAAAAAAAATCGATTTACACCTTATTTTGCTAAAAAAATTAGCACCTGTTCGATTATCCAGAAAAATCATTATCCGGAACACCTCCGGTCCCAATTAGTCCGGATAAACGACATTCTACTGTATTATATTATATTATATTTTACCTGTACTCAATTGATGCCTTAAACATTAATATTGTTTATAATGTCTGTAGAGGTAATAAACTGATTTGATTTGATTAATCAAAGGTGAACATTTATTTTATTTTCTAATTGGTTGAATATTGTTCTTATGTTTTATTATTTTGCATTGAAATAACCTTTTTCTATTGCATTGAAATGACTGTTGTATTGTGTTGATAAGTTTTTATTAGAACCTGTATATGTAATTATTTGTAATAATGAAATACGACAATGTTTTTTTTAAGAAACAACAGTGGCCATTTTCGCCAGCCTCGTTGGCATCAATTCGTCATCGATGACAGTGAGGCTGGGGAAACCAGACGCTGTCGAAATGAAGACAAAAGTGGAAGAAGTTCTTTAAAATACATTCTTCTTTCGCCTAGCCATTTCCCGTTATTTGGGGTCGGCTCTCCTCATACGGCTCCGCCAAGTCTCACGATCCAGGGTCATTTGGCTGTTCAGTCCCAGCACCTTCAGGTCGTTCCTAACTGTGGACATCCACATTGCAGGAGGCCGACCTGGTCCCTTCTTTCCGTCTTCCAGTTGCAGGGTCTTGTGAACGATGTATTCATTGTCCCTCCTGCTCACATGGCCGTACCACCGCAGTCGACGTTCCCTAGTTTTTTCCGCTATGGGAGCGACTTTTAGGTTACCTTTGATGTGCTCATTTCTAGCTTTATCCAGCATCGTAACCCCGGCGGCCCATCTCAGCATCTTCATTTCTGCTATGTGTTCTTCTTGTCGTCTTGCGGCCAAGCAATCTGATTCGTAGGGCATAACAGGTCTTACGGCGGTTCGGTACACTTTTCCTTTTATTTGCACGGGTACTCTGAAAGGGCACGCCATTTAAGCCCTCCTACGTTTATTCTATGCTCCACATCATTTTCGATCGTGCCATCATTGGTAAGAATAGAGCCGAGATATCTGAAGTGGTCCACCTTTTTTTAATGGGATGCGTTCCATTTGTTGGTTGCGTCCTGGCTCGTGAGAAATTTCTTAAAAAAACAATGTTTTATTTAATTATTACTTAAAATGATCTTCAAAATGAACAGTGTGGCGGTTCATTCTTTCTGTCTACCCTTTCGGGAGACGGCGTGATGGTTAATTAGTTGTTTTATTATTAATTATAATTCAATATAACTTGACAAATCTTACATAACAGATGTATGTACAATGTGTTATATTACATTCTAGAGAACTTCGTAAAATATAATAAAATATGTACATTATTCAAACCACAAACAAACTTACATTATAATTTATGGTTAGCATTGTGGATTTTTTAAGTGCTAGGATTGATTGCTTGTACCTGAGATTCATTTAAAATAATGAAATATGTATATGAATGTGTGATTAAAAAATATGTATATTTTGCAGATTGTTCCCTTCCGAGTGGCCGCGTATGATACTGCTAGTGGGAAAATGGATTTCTTTGATCCATCAAGAAAACAAGATTTTGACTTCATATCTGGAACCCGCATGAGAGGTGGAGTCTTTCACAGTATATTAAATATTTAATTTGAAACGCTGTTGATGAAATTCTCGCGACAGCTGTTTTGCAAACCGACGTTAAAATCATGTGTTATTAACAGTTGCTTGTAATATCTGATAATGCCAACATCGATTGACAAAATAGCTATCTCGACAATTTTATGTAAAATAAATAGCAGTGTTTCAAAATAAACAGTTTATAATGTCAATGTATGATAGTGTTTCTGGCAAAACACTATATTATCTTGCACAGTATAATTAAAATAAATTTCAATTATATTTAATATTAAAAACAGATAAAACGTTTGCTTCCCACTTTTCTCCTGATGGTGTCTCATGTTATATGGTCGTTAATCATTTAGTTTTTTTTTATCTAACAATTATTAGAATTTTTTAATAATACTCAATGAGCTTAGATTGTCACAATTGGTTCAATAATGCTTCCTAGGATCTTAGGTTTATCCATGTGTCGTGATATTCTCTTCCACTGACATTTCGAAGATAGTTGCAGACTCCATCTTGAGAATTCAGTCTACAATGATTTCATAATTATGACCTAAACCATAATCGGTCAGTTTACTATTAAGCATGCGACATGGAAAGAATGAATGAAGAAAGTATGCTGAAGAAAGTACGTGATAACGGTGTAAACAGAACAAGAAATAGAGGAAGATCAAGGAAAATGTGGAACAATCAAATATTAAATGTCAAAGAAATCGGCGTGTGTGCATGACACAATGTATGAATGTTGAAGAAACCAGATAAGTATATCAGGAAATACCACTGTGGCGGTCCATTATTTATGTCTACCCATTCAGAGAGACGGCGTGATGGATAGTTAATTAGTAATTAAAATTGTAAATAATTTTTCCATATTTCTTTCTAAATAACTAACCATTACGCTGTTTCACCAGAAGGGTAGGCAGAGAGGATGGACCACCATACTGCTCTGTCCTGATGTACCTCTCGAGCTTCCTCTACATTCATACATCGTATATGCATGCTTGTCAATTTTTCTGACTTCGAATGTGACCGGTTTTTAGTAATTGATTAATAATTTGGTCATGCCATGTTTTTTTCGGCCATCCTCAAATTCTTTTTCCATTCTCATTTTCCAATTTTTTAACCATTTTTCTCTCATCCATTATTCCATACATCAAAAATAATTTTATAACTTAGTGATTCTTTTTTCATTTTACTTCGGATATTTCTTTCTAGAATTATAAAGTTTGACGGAATATGTTGTATTCAGGTCTGGCACGCAGTGGCACGGAGCCTCCGCCCGGGTTCATGGCTCCTTCGGCCTGGGAGGAGCTGGCACACTACTACCAGTCTCTCAAGGCCCAGCCTGACATGCTCTGAGTCGGAACCACCTGCACCACCACCCTTCACACTTCCCCCACATTCCTTCGCGCCTGCGCTCACCCAGATTGCTATACACTTTTATATTCTTGTTTATGTACATTTAAATATATATTTTTTATTTTTATCTTTACTTTATTTTAGTGCTGAGCTTTATATGTGCAATAAATACTTTACTTATTATCTCGTGTCTTTTTTATTACCCTTATTCAATAATGGTCAGAATATAATTGGACCGGAAGAGTTTTCAGGGATCCCAATGTGCTCAGAGTCCTATACAACGCATTGGTTCGGAGCAGGCTCTAAGGTGGTTCTGTGATATGGAGTCCTCACGAGGCGAGATATTCCGTTATGCTGAAGAGGGTTCAGAAAAAATTTCTGAGGTATCTCTACATGAGGGAGTATGGTAGCTATCCGTGGCTCTATCCCACGGCATTTCTTCTGGGAATGCTCGGAACCAATTCTTTACAGCTTCGAAGAGATGGACAACTAATAACCCATTTCTTCAGATTAATTAGGGGATACTTCGAGAACTCGGCTGTACTGGAGGATGTTGGTCTTTTTGTCCCCGATAGATATCTCCAACAGCGACAGCACAGATTGTTTTACCTACCGGCCGTCAGAACCAATCTGCCTCTGGTGACACCGGTGGGAAGAGCAATTAGTCTGCTGAACGCGGTCTCCTCGGAGATCGACGTTTTTCATGTTAGTGAAAGTACGTTCAGGGGGCAAATACTATTGACTTTAGAAAGTATCTTGTCTTCCTAATGTCGAACCATCTCTAATGCGTTCCTGGTACTTTGTTGTATTTTTATGATACCTGACCTGTTTTATGACCTGTACTTAATAGATGCCTTAAACATTTTCCTGTTTGTAATGTCTATTGAGTTAATAAACTGATTTGATTTGATTTGATATTTGTTTATAAGTAATTAATTTTATCTTGCAACAAAGCAGTAAAAGATTTCTATTTTATTATTCTTATTTTGTTGAATCACCCTTTTACACAGTGCGAGCTAAATCGATGTAAAGGGTATAACTATCATATTGGTTTTTATGACATGTGGTAGATAGCTAATTTATCACCATTTTATTGTCACATGAATTCTATATCAGACCAAAGGCAGTGTGACAATCGCACTGCCAGCGCCGGGAATCTAACTCGGGACGAAGGTCGTTACATTTGCAAAAACATTATGTTATGTAAAGTGAAATGGTTTATACATTGTAAAAACATCTTGACTAATCAGACAAAAATCTCTGAAAAAAGATATTGAAAAAAAGTGTCTGCTATTTGAGATTTAAACAGCTTCTTATTTCTTCTTTTTTTGTATACAACAGGTAATTTGAACCCAATTACTGTATACAATTTGTTATTGAGCTATTATATTGATTCTCATGACAGGTTATATGTGCTAACCGGGTGGTGGTCCAGGGGATAGAACGCTTGGCTCCTGATCCAGGGGACATGGGTTCAAGCCTGGACACGACCAGGTTCCTTCTTCATAATAATGAGCTATTTTCTGCTCACATTGAAAATTGTAAAATAAATTCTAATATCATTGATACAAATCCTTGATGTTAGTCTTTTTAAAAAAAATAAAAATTAATCACATTTATAAAAGGTATAAAAGGATTATCACCTTTATAATCTTCATAAAAGGTATAGAATTCACATGATAATAATGTCACGTGAATTTTATACCAGACCAAAGACAGTATGAGAATTGCATTGCCATCGCCAGGAAGCGAACTCAGGACCTTCATTGGGTCAATCATAGTTCTTGCCACTCTGCCATGAAGGTTATCCCTAGTTTCAAATACATGCAATAACTATTTTTTTGGAATTCCATGACATTGAATGTTTATGAATTCAAATACAAATTGAAACAGAAAACCAATTCATTATATTTGATTGAGTATACAATGTACAACATGGAATATATCTTCTTCTTCTTAAAGTGTCCTGTCAGGTCCTCCCGACGTTGGCGATCACTCTGGTAAACTCTTCCCTATCCTGCGCTGTCCGGAATAGCTCCTCCACAGTTCCGATTCCCGTCCATTCCCTCACATTGCGCAGCCAAGAGATCTGCCTTCTCCCTGCCCCCCTGCGGCCCTCTATTTTATCTTAAGAAATATAATAAAGTTTCTAAATTTATCAAAATTAATCTATGAGCAAAGGTCAAAATCACACATTCACAACAGTTTATTTGAACATGTTTAATTTAAAAGAAATTTGTCTCACTAAATAAATTCAGTGTTATCTCATCTGAAAATAGAATACGGAATCGCTTGAATTGAATACAATGAAAAATATGTTTTTTTAATAAATAAAATAATCAATTAGTAACAGGATGAAAAGTAGATTTGCCCTTACTTCGCTGATTTCAGATTCTATTCATATCTCTATAACAGTAGTAACACTGATTCGGGGCCCCAATGAGAACTTCTATATACAGCAAATAAATCTATTAGTTCCTGCAGCAACACCAGCATCGATCGTTTTTAATTTTGCTATACAGAACCTACCTGTCTTTGGTTATGCCGGTAGGGAGAACAAATTGGAAATTGAGTTCTAACAGTCATGGATACAGTTCTTTAAAAATATAGTCATTATAAAAGAAACAGCGCCACCTTATTGATGTTGTCATATTTGGATTCCCTTGCAGCGTCAGCATATTTTCTTTTATTTTATTTACATTTTTATTATTTTCTACCTGTTTCATTAATGTGTCTTTTGTTATAATAGCATGTTAATGTGTCATGTTTTATGTTTGAAATGTAATTTTTTTTTAGAAAGGCAAATTTTGTATTAGCATTTCTTGTTAAACTTACAATCAACAATATGTTTAGTACACTTGAATGAAGGAATTCATATTGAAATAAAAATATTAATTATATGTAATATAATTATTTTTTTCAACATTTATTTCAAAAGGAAGTGATTAAGTTTTGAGTATTAATAATAGTTATGTTATTTAATAATAGTTTCGAAACCTTTCTCTTCTCTGAGCCGATAAAAACTCTCATGAGTCATGACTAGTGATGGGAAGTATAAAATTATTGTAATAATCGGTCGCATCATAATCGATTTGCTAAAAAGAAGCTTGTCCTAGTCAAGTTTGAAATAAAATTAATCTTTTCATACGTGGGAGGCATTGAATTATTATTTCTGGAATATTGTGGGCTAATTCATTTAATTAAAAAATAATAATATTGTTTAGTAAAAAAATAATAGCTGTTAGGCATACAATCGACATTTTGAACTGGAATTTGAACCGTTATGGAATACGCTTTCTGACGATCGCTTAATTCGAATAGAAGTATTTAAAACTGACTTGTATCCATTCTTCTTCTTTCGGTGCCGTATCGGGTCCCCCCAACGTTGGATTCACCTTTGTCCTGCGCTACTTGGAACAGGTTCCGAACTCTGCTCATTCCTGTCCACTCTTTTTGTTTCGCAGCCAGGACAGCGATCACTGCAGCAAAGGCACCTTTGTCCTGCGCTACTTGGAACAGGTTCTGAACTCTGCTCATTCCTGTCCAATATTTTTGTTTCGCAGCCAGGACAGCTGCCTTCTACCAATTCCTCGACGTCCCTCCACTTTACCCATTAATATCAGTCGAAGGAGGTGGTATTTGTCTCCCCTTAAAATAAACTTAACATTACGGCTTGATAAACATAGATTCGAGACGGCATAGAATAAACCATCAGAAAATCCCACAGAAATTTACCAATTCTGGTTACCAAAATGAAAATATCAATAATCGATTTACATTTGATTATGAATCGATTGTGGATGTATCGATTTCAGCCGTGTTCCCATCACTAGTGGGTTTGCCGGCGCTATTGCGTAATTATTTTTGTTTTCATATAAGATTTGGAGTTCAATGTTATTAAAATACGTCGCGTCCCGCGCCTCTCTCCCGCCCGCGCCCGGTCCGTCTCACGTGCGGCTGTCCTTATATTATACAAGTCTTGTGTACACTGTATAGTATAACAATCCTCCTAGTATAGGTGGCGTAAACATTCATCATATTATTTATATTATGTGTTATATCACCGCGGCAGTGTCTTGGGTTATCAGTGGCGCGGCAACGATATTTTCATTCCTAAAATGTTTTTTTTTTTAAATACGGTGGACCTAAATTTTGTAATTAATCTTATTTGCCCATGTTATTTTAAACGTAAAGGTTTTTACCATTTTTTATTGAATTAGGTTTTATTATTTCTTGAGATTTTTGCGTTGATATTTCATGAGAATCAATAAATAGCTAAAAAAATGTATACAGTAATTAGGTTCAAACGATCTGTTGTTTACAATAATAAAATAACACTTAGACATGAACTTGGATCTTCTGGCTTACAGAGGTTCCTCTTACGTCTGATGGGAACATTGTTGGAAGGTGATTAGGTGGTTTGTTGGTTTATGCGGAGGCATGATTTGTGTGGCCCGGAGTATTATTATATCCTAAATATAAAAAAAAAAACATTATAATAATACCTACATGACATCATTCTTACCATGTAAAAATCAAACAATAATGAAATAATAATAATAATATTTTTTTATAATATGCATATAGTTTGATTCCAATTGGTTTTATGCTTCGATCGGTTTCGGCAGTCCGCTGCCATCTTTAGGTGGAAAATTAAACTAAACATATATTACAAAGATTTTTTTTTTCAAACAATGTTCCAGTCTTAAAAAATATGCACGGAGACAATTTCTAGTGTATATCTTTATCTTCATTTCGCCTACTTTTATTTTTCGCGAATTTAAGCTGTACTCTATCAAAGGGTAAGTGAACTCACCATTTATAGTATAAAATGTAAATTATTTTTGACTTTTTTAATGTATTTTTCTTATAGGCGGTAATGAGTTTTCTGATTTTTATTTTAAATTAATATAATATATGTGTTGTACAGGTGTTTTTTTTAGAGGTTTGGTTTTTAAACTGGCAACATTGTTTCTACAGATTGTCAATTTGACAGTTGACAGTTGATTTGTAGTCAGTAAGTTTTGCCATTTCACAATGACTGACGTTAATTACTGACGTTAGAATAGCGCTTGCAAATTGTGCAAATTTATTTTGAAAATCACGGTTCGGTTCGCCAAACTTATCGTGCACTACGTCCATTTTATGGTCGACATAATCGTCCATCCGAGCAAGATATTCGGAAGACCATGGATCGTTTTCGCACCACGTACACTCTAGTGGATAATACGCATCCACAAAGACGAAAATTGTCGAAAATTGGATTTCACGATCGAGCTTGCCGTAGCGCTCATATGCCCGAATCATATTTAAACAATAATGGCATAAAATTATCAATAAAATAAAGCCAATATCATAGACATTAACATTATTTTAATGTGTTTTTTTTTTCATTTAGAAAAAAACACCCAGGTATTCTTAAATGAAACAAAACAGAAATATAACATTCTTAAAACAAAAAAAAAAACAAAGATATAACGATAAAAGTTATCATCTTCAAACACAACGTATCTTGGTCATAAATATAAAAAAAGACTCCACGTTTTGATTAGCATTCATACGCAACAGGTGCAGATCTGGCTGATTGAATAACCGCCCGAGAAGGGGAACAATGAGCGGGAAATAAGGCGAAATGGGGGGTGGTGCGAAAGAATATCATGCCTGAGTTTATCGGGCACCTGGGTGCGGCGGCAGAAGACGGCAACAGGTTGACGATGGACTACCTTCAACCATTGTATCATTATGTAGACATATGTCGTAACTACATTAACAAAAACACTACAATACTGTCTTGTGTTTTCACTCAAACCATTAAATTTGGATAAATCTGAGTGGATGGAATAGAAATGTATCGTTAAAAAGGTCTTAACGACTTAAATTAGGATAGTTATATTTAAAAATAAATTTCAAACACTATTCTAGTTAATGCAAATGAAAACGTAAGTTTTATTATAATTTATGGGAATGACATGGTTCGCCCTTCTAAGGCATTATCAAATGTAGGGCGAAACATGTCATTCCCATAAAATATAATAAAACTTCTAGAAAACTGACGTTTTCATTCGTATTTAATTATTTAGTATGGAGTTTTACATAATTGTCAAACTATTCTATTTGTTTTATCACCACTTTACATTTATTTTATCAAATCAACCGGTTTCGCTCCTGTCGGACTTTCGTTATGCATTACAGGATCTACAATACTGAAAATAATATTGATTCTATAGGGTGAATTTTTTTTTATTGACAGTCGATATCGAAGCGATATTGATGAAATCCAGATGTTCTGATCTCGGGCCTGTCAATATTTAAAAGCGGAGGGGATATGATGACCTTCGTGGTCGAGTGATAAGTGTATTGACTGCCACCCCGAAGGTTCCGGGTTCGATTCCCGGCGAGGACAGTGTGATTGTCACACTGTCTTAGGTCTGGTGTAGAATTCACGTGACAAAAAATGGCGATAGATTAGCTACCTATCACATGTGACGAGAATCACTATGATAGCTATAATACAATTTACATAGATTTGGCTCGTTCTGTCATGATGTAAAGAGCGATTCAACCAAATAATAATAATAATAATAATAATTGTCAATATCCTCAAAGAGTAAACGACTGTATCAATATTATTGACAATACTGGTATTGTCAATAATATTAATCGTGTAAGGGCCGCTTTAGGATTACAAAACAAACTCAGTTTTTTTTTAACCCTGACGAAGCTCAGCTCCGGCGGGAGCGAAACCGGTCGCTTAGATAAAACAAAAATATAGTGGTGAAAAACAATTATATATTTTTTTTTAAATAATGCCACACCGTAAATTAAGTGCTAAAGTAAGTAAGTATACCATACAATTATTTAAATATTATATATGAATCTGTTATACAAAATGACAGTCGAGATTATTTTACAGTATGGACGTATAAAGTTGCATATCTTTAAAATATTTTGTAGTCATCTTTTGTGAAATACAAATTATACAAAATGTTCACTCAACATTATTTGCATATTAAAATTTGCATATTCTGTAATTGAAGCGCAAGTGAGCACGTTCTCAAAGCGGAAACAGATTGTGCATACAAATTTTGCCTAAACGGCATTCATTAGCTTCTTTCTGTTCAAGATACGTAAGTGTGTCAATCTACGCATGTCGATATACATATTGTACGTGTGTATATGTATCATCCGAGTAGTAGAAGTGATAATTTAGACGAAACGCAATAGTCGGAGGAATCTCTGGCTGGCGATCGATAGGGGTGCGCATGCGCTCTATTTCCTCCCTCTCCTACCACCAGCCCGAGTGGTGGAGGGTGGTGAAGGGTGGATGGGTCTATTTTACATAAATGCTTATCAATTTTCATAATTTAATCGGGCATTACAAATTGCGCGCGGGGCGGGTAATATCGAATATTCTGCGGTAAATAGATTTCCAGAATAACGATTTTTATTTCTGCTTACATTGGTTCAATATTTTTACACGACCTTTAAAAATACAACTGAAATAACCTGAATGCGTGGGTTTATTTTTTGATGGCGTTAGATTTTCATGCTTTTATTATTTATAATTTGGGATGGATAATACTAAATATTTGCGTTAATATTTTGGATAAAAATCCATTAATATATTTTTATACAAATAAGGCCTAAAAATGTATAAAATGTAAAAATCTAAAAAATGTATAATATCTAAAAAATGAAAAATAAAATGTATAGGTAGTATGTGACTCGTTTGGACATGTGTAAAAATTAGATTTATTAAATTACTTTATTTTATTTAAGTTTTCCAAATATGTCCAGAAGATAGCAGTGAGCTGTCGAAACCGGTCGAAGCCAAAAAACCTAAGTAGAATTTAATTAAATATGTATTTAAAAAATACATTTTCATTATTGATTCGAAATATGACGACATCAGTAAGTCGGCGATCTTTCTAGAATAGATCAAATATTATCTTCTTCTCCGGTCTCAATCTAAAGATTGGTCTGCAGCAAGGAGACGCATCTCCTCTTCCACTCCGCTCGGTCCTCGGCAACTCTTTTCAACTCCGCATAAGAGGTGCAGCCCATATCTCGGCAAATCAGGTCTAGGTACTCCTGGCGAGGTCGTCCTCTGCCAATCGATTCCTCGACCATTCCCTCCAATACATCATGCAGGAAACATTCGTGTCGCAACACATGACCAATTCATCTTGTCAAATATATACGAACACTAAAGATGTTCACATTCGAGACGATGGAATTGTACGTCCGAATTGCTCTTCTTATTGTCATCACCAAAGGCAGATTTATAGAGTGTAGAACAATAATTGATGCTGGCGTTACCACGGGTAGCTATCAATTCAAAAAGACATATTTGTTCCAGAACGTTTGAGTTCTGAATAGAACTTTAAATCAATTTGAAAAAATGTGTCGTTGTCAACCCTTTCCATCTCAGTTCATGCACGAATAGTCTATGGATGGTATTTGACATTTACATTTCCCCCATAAATCTGTAATATTAGTTCGCCGGGGAAGTAAAGTGAATGCATCAATTATATCCATTTATTATCAATTCTCAGAATACTGAGAATACTCCTCATAAAGACTTATGTAGGTATGGAGTATCTTGATGTACGGCTGCGAGACATGGTGCCTATCCGAAAGAGATAAACGGAGACTAGAGGCTTTTGAGATGTGGTTCTATAGAAGACTTTTGGGAATTTCCTGGAGAGACCACATTGCATTCGATTCTTTGGAGAACCTCCTCATTTGTAATATGGTCTCTCCAGGAAATTCCTCATAGTCTTCTATAGGACCACATCTTAAAAGCCTCTAGTCTACGTTTATCTCTTTCGGATAGGCACAATGTCTCACAGCCGTACATCAAGATACTCCATACATAGGTCTTGATGAGGAGTATTCTCAGTTTTAGGTCTATATTATTCGATTATATTATTTTCGACCTTTTATTAAATGTTATTTATTTATATAGATTACGTATTACTAGAATCGTGGGAAGTGTACTCATACACGTATTATTTAAGTACACAATTTATAAGAAACTCCTATAATTTGAAGTGAATACGGTAACCACTTGTGAATTTTCCGCAATTCAAATAATGAGTATCTACATGTACTCTACTAATTAACAAACTCACAAGAATTCACTTGTGGCAGTGTAAATTGCTGTCAGTAAAGGCAGGTATTTACTCTCGACACTTGTAGATTAACAGGGGGCTTTAATTATCACATTATTGTTAGCCAATAAGCCTTTAGTCTCATATAGATATCATTTGTCACAAGTGAACCGATCTGATATGCAAATCCTACGTTATAATTTTTTACCTAAGAGTAGGTACTATTTAATATTTTTCACGCACCGGTTGGTAACAAATGATAATAATACAATTATTTAACTATACGATCAATACGCAAGCGCATTATTATTTCTGGTCCAACACAAAATAAATTGGTATATTATATTATATTAATAAGTGAATTGGAAAAATTAATATTTTTCCACGACAAATATCTCACGATATTTTGTTTTGCTTTTGCTAGAGTATTGAATTGAAGTTACACGAGCTGCATTTTAACTTAAAACTTCGACAAATAATGATTAAATGTTATATATGGTATGTTAGAACATACATACTCGTACTAGAGTATATGGCTGCGAAACCTAGACTCTGAAAGTGAATGTAATGGACCGGTAGGAAGCGTTCGAGATGTGGATATACCGCAGAATGCTCCGTATACCGTGGACCGATAGGGTCAATAATACAGACGTACTACAGAGAGCCAGAGCCAATAGAGAGCTGTTGTCGAATGTGAAAATTAGAATGGTCTCATATTTGGGTCACGTGCAAAGGGGAGAAAAATACCACCTCCTTCGACTGATATTAATGGGTAAAGTGGAGGGACGTCGGGGAGTTGGTAGAAGGCAGCTGTCCTGGCTGCGGAACATCAAAGAGTGGACAGGAATAACAAGAGTTCAGAACCTGTTCCAAGTGGCGCAGGATAGAGATGCCTTTGCTGCAGTGATCGCCAACCTTAGGGGGGGGGGGGAACTCACACGGCACCGAAAGAAGAAGAGTTCGTGAAACCAAACCAATATTTTGGAGATACAAAAACTCGACCAAGAAATTTCAATATCCGACGTTAACATTATTAGAAGAAGAAGCACATATCAGTTACGTCGCTAGGTAAGCGTGACGTTAAAATATAATTAAATAAAAAAAAAAATACTGGTAGAAAAACATGACGGTATTGAGCGTTTTACAGCTTTTAGTCAAAAACATATAATGACGAGTATATGTAATAATGAAAAAAGGTTCGTTTTGAGATGTAATCTACACTATATCGGGTTTTCGATGCATTTGAGGTCTATAGGGAGATTATTCCAGGCAGACGGGCTGGCTACCGCGAAGCCTAGGTCACTAAAGTGTGTACAAGGACAGCGTTTTGGCACAGACATTCTAACCATCGCAAAAGATTTTGTAGACTGCCTCGCATTCAGTATATGATGTTATATATTTTCTAATCTGTTATTCAGAGTAAATATAATAATAGACGTATTGAAATACATTATAAATGTTAGGTAATTGCAATAGTACAATGTTTCCTAGTGAAAAGTTTAAATTGCAGGTGTGCTTTGTTTAATTTTTGTAACCCGTTGCAACCTATGAAATATTCACGAAAGTAAAGATTTTCTACCATTTAAACACTTAGTTCATTGTACCATGGTAATCAGTAATAACTTTTAACTTTTAATGTAAATCGTTTTTATTTCACACATGCAAAAGATTTCTTAATAAACAACACCAACTTGTTTTCATTTTGTTTTCTACATGACAACTACCTGTCACCGTCCCTCGGTCTCCACCCAAGACCTCGGCCCCTTTCCAAGGTCATCCCCAACCCCTCCACACTCCTCCCTACCCGTGTAGTCAGGCCCAAATGCCGGACACAACCCACTACATCCACCAAGTAACCCTCCCCTCACCATCCAAAAATATCCAACTTTATCTCCAAGAAAGAAATTTCCAACATGTGGGGGAGCAATAGCCTTCGGACTGGTACTTTAGAAAATACAATATCCAAGATCCAAGACTACTGTCATACAACAGTAATCAGAACATCTTCTTCTTCTTCGTCAGCCTTCATCGATCCACTGATTGGACATAGGCCTCTTCCCTTCCCTTCCACTCGTCTCTATCTCCTGCCAGCCGCAGCCACATTTCCCCCCCCCCACAGCAGCAATGTCAGAACATAATTTAAACTAATTAATTTCGAATTACGAGTACTTTCAGATAGAATCGAAGTATTCTCTCTATCTTATGATATGTAATACTTATGTTTGTTACCTGTGTATAAATGTAATATGGGAATTAAATACTGATATTTCTGTCGCATTACGTTGTTACATCTCTTCCATTGGCGATAAATACTACGAGAGCAGTGGATAACAATGTTAACGCAAAAAAACCAACCTTTGATCATTTAAAATAATTCGTATAAGTAAGGAACTACCATACACGTTCGCTAGTACCTACACACATGTTAAATGTATTTATTAATATGTATAGTGGATGATGTAACGCGCAAGCTATTGCGGGTTCTCCAAGTCAATTTTAATAAAAATAATTGCAAAACATGTTTTTGTACGAATTTTGTACTCCTACCAAATAATTATCGATCAAATGTGGTTTTTTGTGCATAATGTGTTTTTAATATTAGTGATACAATGTACACGTGCTCAAGTTTTTTAGTATGCTTGTGTATAATATAATAAATTAATGTTATATTATAAGATATATTTTTTCATAGACAAGCGATACTCTGTATTTACTAGCGGTTAAAGAGAGATCATTATAAAAAAAATATTACGCTGTTTTTGTTTGGTATCCTAGTTAAAATTGAAACAGCTCAAATCTAGCAATTTTGAATAATTTAAATATATACTCTGTTATAACACAATACTATTTACATTTAAACAAATATGTTTAGGATTGTCACCCATTTTCAATGGTAATCTCTTCTTCTTCGCTAGTTTAAATTCAAGGGATTGATTTGCAGGAAAGTGTAACCTTTTTGGTGGTTCATGGGATGCCACTTGAGCATTCAATGTTGTAGTTTCCCGTTGCTTTCCACATTTGTATACTGCGGGTTATTCGAACCCAGTTAATATATACAACTTTTTAGCTATTAACCTACATCTATCGCCATTTTATTGTCACATGAATTCTACACCAGACCAAAGACAGTGTGACAATCACATTGCCATTGCTGGGAGTCGAACCCGGCATTTTCGGTGTGGCAGTCATAGCTCATGCAACTCTGCTACGAAAGTCGTATCTTAAGATTCATAAAAAAAAACATTTGTTCGGTTTCCAACGGGGGCGTTACCGCCCCCCGGGAGGCGCTGGAGCCTTCCACGGGGGCGGTGACGGATCCAGAGGCAAATGGCGGGGTTAAGGAAGCCAAGAGGAGCAGGCGTGGCTTAACTATTAAAAAAAAGACTTGGAAATACCATTATTGTGAATTAATACCGTTAATTAAGGAAGGGTCACTAAGATGGTTTGTACGTATGGAACGAATAGATAACAAATACGACCAAATAAATCTATTACTAAAATGCGGCCATGCTCGAAGACAGAAAAATCGACGAGCTTGCATGTTACTGTGTATAAATGTATAAGAGGCGCGAGAGTTTTGTCAGGATAGAGTAGTGTGGCGGTCCATCCTCTCTGCCTACTACTCCAGAGAAACGGCGTCATGGTTAGTTAGTTAGTTATTTATCGTTAAAAAAACTACCCCTTTATTTACACACCCCCAGAATTTGCTTTATACTCGTACGTATTATATTACTCGTTAAAAATACATAATTAGAATAAAATATATTATTTTGCCTCTACCGACTAGATATCCAAGGCACGTGTATTTAAATTTATTACTATGAACTCCGAAATACGAACCTTGGAATTATTATAATGGGGTATATTTTTTTTAAGAAAAGCGGAAAGCTAGACGTTATATTCCGAAAGCTACATATTCTAAATATTGATGAGCACGCAAATAGCGATGACATATCCAGCGGATACTCGTGTCGTGTGTTGCGAAACCTGCTACATAACAAGATTTAAATCCTCCTGCAGTTAAAGCAAGATGACAAAGCCGAACGAGGGTGGATTAATTTTCGAAATTGAACAATTTTTCTTTTTTCCGTATCGATTAAAGGAATTCATACAATTTATTTACACAAAAAAAAAGAGAATTTGAATCTTAATAAGTTATTATTTATCAGTAAAATAAATAAATCCAAAGAGGCATATCTCCGTTGCCACCTAGTTTAGAAGATGAATTGTCGTCTTCAATACAGGAGAATTTCAATGCGTCTCTGTGCGGCAATTTGGGGCATAAAATAAAATATGCCTCTTTCTCTATAACTAGGTAACACAAAATTATTTCTCCTAATAAATGCCATTCTTAGTTTCGAGGTTAAACCATTACCGTGCTGTTAAAATGAGTATTATAAATAGCACAATGGTGTTCTTCTACCGACCCTTATGTATGAAAGCGAAGCATGGAACAGGCAAAAGTAGGATGAAAGTAGAATAAATGCAGTAGAAATGAGATCTCTTAGAAGAGTGTGTGGATACTCTGTGTATGATAGAGTGCCGAATGAAAATATAAGAAGTGAATGCGGTGCGAATGATGGTGTCATGAACAAAATAATGAAAGGATCATTAAGATGGTTTGGACATATTGAAAGAATGCATGAAGAAAGAATGGTAAAAAAATTATATGTTAATGATGTAAATGGAACCAGAAATAGAGGAAGACCGAGGAAAACGTGACACGATCAAATAAATCTAATATTGAATGTCGGCCATGTGAGGAGTTAGAGAAATCGACGCGCGTGCATGACACGATGTATGAATGTTGAGGAAGCGAGAAAAATATGTCAGGAAATAAAATTGTGGCAGTCCATTCTTTCTGCCTACCCCTTCGGGGAGACGGCGTGATGGTTAGTTAGTTACATATTTAATTTTTTTTTTAAATTTGATGTTGACAGTGAGTTTTGGAATATTCCACGTGTTTCTAGAATTCTTAAGTTTGGTTTATGATTGATACGACTGTTTTTGCGAATGTACGATACGTATGATATCGGTAGCCGACACCGCACCGCGCGCCGCCAGCCAGTGCGGCACGGTGCGGTGCGGCGCGGTACAGGGTGGGGCCGCTTTTCCTCCCGGCGAGCGCTTTCCCGCTTCCCGCGAACAGCCACGGCGTACGGCGCTCAAGAAGGCTGGCGGGTGCGCGTGCGCGGAGCTTGCACACGGCAGACAGGCTAACAGCTATACGTACTGTACACGGATCATACATTTCCTCGGCCGATACCGAATCTAAAGTTTACTCGATGACAAGCATACGTGAGTGATTCGCTCGTTTCTCGCGGAATACATTCGGCTACCCCTCCAAGTTCTAAAACCCATCGGTGAGTGATCATTTCTTCAGTTTTTTGTCGTTTCTTCGGCGAGTCTCTGTGCTCAGATGTGCTTTGTTTATTGACGTTCCGAGTACGCCGGATCTTTTGTGTTCCGGCCTACGTGAGAATGTCCATTGACCGTATTTACGCAGTTGACTTTCATACGACGTATCGAGGTCGGACGTCCGATTCCTATAATTAGATCGGCGCTACTATTAACGGTGGTGGATTAGTCCCGTGGAGACTAGTCTATGGGGATTTGTTGCTCTCCACACCCTCGAAGGTCAAACGATACATAGTAGGAGGCGCGTAATCGAACCGGTGTGATTATGTAGTCCTGGAATACTATTAAATAAGGTTACGCAGCAGACACGACATGAACTGAACTTTATTAATAATCGAATCCAGCCACCGTAACGCCCCCAAATATCACTTAGTTAAATATGTAAACAGTCGGATTGTAAGACAATGAAATTCCCGATTTAATCTTAAACAAATTTATATTTAGAGAACATGTTTACCACCCACGGGCAGCGCTCGGCGTAATTTGTAAATATTTAACTTTACAACTCCAGCGGGGTCTCAAAATACTGTTTACGTAAGTTTCTTACGTTTCAGAATCGATAATTTATTTTTATCAAAATAATTATAGCATCGGTGTACATTGTACAACATTTAGGTGCGTACTGTGCACTTACTATATTTTACTATTATATATTTTTATACGCGTTCCTTTAAAATAAGTTTTATTTCTCGTTCAAGGTGTACACTTGTATTGACAAAGTAAAGACACTTGAACATACACTCATCTAGTTACATATAAACTTGTTTACGCAAATAATAAACCCAATGTCCTAATGCAGAAATAAATTTTTAATCATCATATACGGCGATAGACGATAACAAGTAATAAGTAAAACACGTTTTTGATATACATATTAGGTCCATCACATGTGTATTTAGGTTTTTGAGATTTAGGAGATTGGATTGGGAGTTATCTGCATTATTCACTATCGTCATTAATTATCATTGGGCCAGAAAAATAATCTAATATGCACACGGATTTATCATTATAGAATAAAATGTGAAATGTTAATTTTTAATAGTTATAATTGTTAAATAAATATTTAAACTGTAAAACGTACTTTGATTAGAACAATGAATACAGTTAGTACTGGGTGTGGCAATATCATGTCTAGTTTATACAATTTACTTAGTGGAACCCAACAAATGGTTATTAAACTCGACAAAATTACCATAAAACATGACACATACGAGTGCCGTATCTTATTTTGTTATTTTATCGTATCTTGTTTTGTTATATTTCTTTAATCAAAATAAAAACTGGTGTTATTCCAATACGAATTCGTTATACTTATTGTATTATAAAGGAATATGCTATGGTCAATATTTTTAAATAGTATCAATCATTATTAATTTCCAGTTTTAAGGGGTTAGGGGCAGTCAGAGGTATGAAAAAAAAAGTATTTTAAATTTAAAAAACATGCCAGTAATTTTCTTTATTTTATAAAACCAACAATACAAAATTATTATATTATGTTTTAACTCGAACTGACACAAATTTGAAAAAAATATATAAATTTATACTCGTATATCAAGTTATCACCATGTCTGTTGGACCATGTTTCATAACTCGGTGACTATTATAACTTCTTACAGGTTCATCTTAAACCATTCAAATAAAAAATATTACTTTAATAGTTAATCTAGTGCCCGAACGAATGATTTTTTTCTTTTTAAAAACTTCTAATTTTTACAACAATTAAATGAGTAAGTAATTCCATAAGTAAGTAAATTATCAGAGGACGGCATTTTGTTTATTTTCAAAATAAAAAAAAACTTAGATCAGGCACTAGATTAACTATTTAAAAAATATATATATTTTTTAGTTGAATGATTTTAGATGAACCTGTAAGAAGTAATAATGGTCACCTTAATGCATCAATTATAGAACAGGGTCCAACAAAGATGTCGATAACTTCATACATAATTTTTTTTTTAATGTTTGGTCAAGTTAAAACATAATATAATAATTTAATAATGTTGGTTTATATAATAAACTAATTCACTGAACTATATTTTTTTTAAATACTTGTTTTTTCTTACCTCTGACTGCCCGTAACCCCTTAATGACTTGTTTATAATATAAAGTAAAATACCAACTACAAGCTAACTTTTTTATTAAAATTATTTTATTGTATGATATAAGGGGTAGTGTTAAGCCATACTAATTTTATCCAATATATCCCTAAAGTTAATTCCTAGAGAAGGCAACACAGGCAG
Source organism: Lepidostoma basale (assembly GCA_022606425.2). Classification (NCBI taxonomy): domain Eukaryota; kingdom Metazoa; phylum Arthropoda; class Insecta; order Trichoptera; family Lepidostomatidae; genus Lepidostoma; species Lepidostoma basale. The sequence continues at coordinate 538,931 of JAHDVF020000177.1, forward strand.
GATATAAAATCACCGTGGAAGTTTTCGCCACAGTGATCGTCAATGTCAGGGGGATCTGGCACGGCACTGTAAGAATAAGAAGTAAAACGTATTGTAGACTAGAACAGTGATTTCCAAAGTGGTCTATATAGACCCCCAGGGGTCCACGACAACTTGCAGGGGGTCTACTACAGTTGCAAAAAATGGGGTCCACGAGATGTTTCAAGTAAATTGAAGCCGTATATTGAAACGCAAAACAAATTTCAAAATCTTCGGCGACGTTTTTTTAGGTTGACAGCGACTTCCGGCCAGCAGAATTCGGCAGCGACCATTTTTTTTGTAATCAATTCGAAAAATCAATTAGGAAAGCACCCCTACTACCCCCGTCTAATTGTATAATTTTACAAATAATACACATTTTTTTATTGCACAAACAAAGCATACGTTATACTCTGGAACGTTGTGATGAAACGTCATATGAATTTGAATATTGGCGCTATCAGTAGATTACTGCCTCCTACGGTTACAACTGTCTCTTGAATGCCTCTATAATCCCAGAGGTACTTTAGGAAAGTTTGGTAATCCATTCTCTGACGTTTTTATGTGTAACTAACTAATTAACCATCACGCCGTCTCTCTGGAGGGGTGGGATGAAAGAATGGACCGCCACACTATTATTTCCTGATATACATTTGTGTCATGCATGCACGTCGATATATAATATTTGATTTTTGTCACGTTTTCCTCGGTCTTCTTCTATTTCTTGCTTCGTTCACGCCGTCAACGTATACTGATTTTACGATTTATTCATTCATTCTTTCCGTGTGTCTAAACCGTCTTAATTACCATTTCATTATTTTATTCATAACGTTTTCATTCGCACTGCATTCATTACTTATATTTGTTTTTGACACTAATATGTATAGAATATTTAAATTTCATGTAGGTATATTCTTCTTTTACGCTACTTTCTATATTTCCATCTTAGGGAATGGGAATGTAGAGTGTAGCGTAAAAAATCGTAACCCATAACTAGTGGCGCTATACTAGTGGTGCTATTATTCACTTTGATATTTTGAATAACACGTTATTTTTAAATAAATTAAAACACCTACATTGCCAGATGATTATTTATAGCATGGTTAATCATTTATTGTATGCCATGGTCAATAATTTATTGTATGTATAATATTATATATAAAATATGATATATTATTTAGCTTTCTAGTAATTTTAGCAATCAAACACAAGTTTATCGATATAGGTATAATTAATAAACAAAAAGTATTTTCCAGAATTCTATTTTGTAATAGAAAATGAACAATACTATTTTTGTCACGAAAGGTTAAATGACTTGTTGAATTGAAACGATTTTGGTGAATAGGTTATCGGTACTTTATAACAGGAATGTGAAACATTCACATTTACGCACTAGTGCGCGTCAACAATATAATAGATTATGAAATTAAATTGTGCATTATCTTCAGGTGCATGCTTCCGCGGTATTTACAGCTAGATGCAGAGATAATTTCACTGATGACAAATACAAGATACCTAGATACTCAATATATATTATTCACAGTATGTACATATTATACATATGTTAGAATGTACAATTATTTATACAAATATACCTAATTTGCTATCAGTTCGAAATTTCTGCACAAATAACAATCCGTTAAATACACGGATATAACATTGTAAGGTTTATAAAAAGATGTCACCTTAAACTATCATAAGACCGGTAGCCACCTACGTCTGTGAGACATGGTCCCTAACACAGAGAGAGGAAGGCAGGCTGGCAGTATTTGAAGATGAGGCTTACAAAATCAAAAGATATCTAGATCTTGAGCACTGTTTAACTAGGATACAGTGGTGAGATTCTGTAAGTCTCAAAGCCTACGGTGGGCTGGCCATATAGAAAGAATGCCAGAGGGTAGAACACCGAAACTTATGTCCAGATGGGTGCCGCGCGAAAGGAGACCAAAAAGCAGACCTTATTAGGTTATAAAAAATTACCCACCGCTTACCCGAAGCTATTATAGAACGCAACAGCGCCCTTTCGTCAGCTTCGCTCATGTAATCCCTAGGCCCGTCCCCTGTCCATGCGAAACTGACGTTAACTGTGGAATGCAAAATTCCAAAAAAAACAAAAGGTTCTCCAGCCACTAACTATCACGCCGTCTCTCCAAAGGGGTAAGCAGAAATAATCAAATCAGTTTATTTCATCAATAGACATTACAAAATTAAGGTTTAAGGCATCTATTGATAACAGGTAAAATAATATATTGTATAATATTGTAGTATACTACCAGAAACGCATGAGAGATGGTTCGACATTAGGAATACAAGATACTCTCCAAAATCAAGAGTATTTGCCTTCACTAATATGAAAGACGTCGATCTCCGAGGAGACCGCATTCAGCAGATTAATTGCTCTTCCCACCGGTGTCACCAGAGGCAGGTTGGTTCTGGCGGCCGGTAGATAAAGCAATCTATGCTGTCGCTGTCTGAGATATCTATCAGGGACAAAAAGCCGAACACCCTCCAGCACGGCCGAGTTCTCGAAATATCTCCTGAGTTATCTAAAGAAATGGGTTATGAAATGCCCATCTCTTCGAAGCTGCAGAGAGTTGGTCCCATCCATGCCCAAAAGAAATGCAGTGGGATAGAGCCACGGATAGCTGACATACTCCCTCATGTAGAGATGCCTCAGATTTTTTTTCTGAACCCTCTCCAGCATAATAATGAGAACTTAACTCTGGTCTCCAGCCACATTTAACCTAATTTAATTTCTTTTCACTTCTATGCCACAATCTCACAAAACAGAGCACAACATGGTACATGATTTTATGACCTACCATAAAACTATTTCAGACAGATATTGATGAGGGTGGGACAGAGTGTGGAATGGGAGAGAAACCGTGGAATGATGAAAATTTTATTATTTTCCTAAGAAAATAGAGAGAACACTGGATGGTGCGAAGGGGGATCTCAGGGCTATGAATTTCTAAATTGGAGAATGCGGGCGATGGACCGGGGAAAGAGGTGAACAATTCTGGAGGTGGCCAAGTGGGCTGTAGCGCCAGTAAAGATGATGATGAAGAAGTGCTAGTTTGTATAATATTTACGAATCCCTTATACCAGATGTGGCGAACCTTTTTGGGTCCGCGGACCAAATATTTGTGGTGTGCTTAGGCAGTAAAAAATTAACAAAATAGATAAAATAAAATAAAATATTTTTTTTGAATGTATACAAATACTTGTAGACAACAAAATGTTCTATAAAAACTGGTCCAACTTATAAAAAAACATAAAAATTGAAGAGCCATCTCCAGGCGTTATCTAGCAATGTATGATAATTGCATAGCCTTTCACTTTGCATTAATAAAGATTTTCGGCTTAATGATTACACCAAATCTTAATTGATGGTGCTAGTGTAGATTGAACTAAAAAATGTGAAGTGTTTCTCAACATAGTAGCATCTTTCAAAAATTTTGGCAGACATGGTGGTCGTAAGAAGGGCGGAATGGGGAATGTTGTTAACATAAAGTGATCGCTTAACCCAACCAATGACACGTTATAAGTCCTGTAAACGCCTCGACCACCATATTCTGTTTCCAAAAAAACAATTTACGTCTTCGTCTCTATTGAGATACAATTAATCCTTAAAAATAAAATAAAATATTTTTTTTATTTACAGGCTTAAAAATTACAATAGAATTTCATAAAAATAAAGTCGTGATCAATAAATATACACATTTGTTATGTATCAATGAGATTTTTGCTGTTGTACATTCGATGACACATTCTTAATACCTGGTTCATATTTCGTCACTTTTAGTAATGCACACGATCAACTGGATTCATCAGTCATTCTCGTTCTTGAATTAAATTTTATGAAATTCATGTCACGTAAAAGTTGTTGTAAGTGGCCACGATAAAAAAATAAACAATTGTCGTTTATCTTGGGAATAATTAATAATTAATCAAACGGAAAAAAAAATTCACCGATTATTTAATCAAAAATATATTTTAGAACTAGGAAATCTTTCGCGTGCCATCCAAATTATCAAACGTTCCAACTCGTGCATGAGTGCCTTAGGATCGCCACACCTGCATTCTACTTATATACTTATCATTAAGATAGTTTGGACACATAGAAATAATGAAAGAAGAAGAAATGGTAAAGAAATTATAAGTAAACGTCGTAAACGGAACTAGAAATAAAGGAAGATTGAGGGAAACGTGGCACGATTAAATCAATCAAATTATTAGTTAATGTCGGCCATGTGAAGAATCGGAGAAATCGACGTGCGTGCATGACCTGTATGAATGTTGAAGAAGCGAGATAAGTATGTCAGGAAAGAACAGCGTAGCGGTCTATTCTTTTTACCTGCGACTACTTTCTTAGACGGTGATGGTTAGTTAGTTATTTTTTTTTTTTTATATTATGTATATATATATTTTTTTCAGTTTTATATTAATTTTTTTATATTTTATGTGATTTTTTTATTTTTATTTATTTACAAACATACAATAGTTTCATTGTATTCCTAATGAATAGAAAACTCATCATCACGATCACGGTCACTTCAACATCCCCGGAAGAATAAGAATCAGTAATGAATAATACTTCAATCATGAATTTGAGAGGTCGCAAACCTGCCCTTCACTACATCTTGGATTGTAATAGGTGTAAAAAATATGTAGAACAACTCAACTACGACTGAAATGCCAAATTCGTATGAAAAGGCGGGAAAAGAGTACCAATCTTCAATTAAAATCTTATATTTTCTTAAATAAATAATATAGATTAGTGATAGATAACTATTTATTTTCTTACTCAAACGAAAAAATGTAACGCTGGAATGTAAATATGTACATTTATTGTAAAAAAAAAAAATACAATGAGAGGCCAGCGTTCAGGAAATACCACATTATTTTCGGTGTGGCGTGAACATGATTTGTTTTACAATATCAAACCTAGCATTGGTTGCTTAGTAAATAAATGCACAATACTTATGATGAATAAATACGTAATGTTTATTAATATTTATTGTGCATTAACTGCATGTATACTTTCACAAGTCCAATGTAATTAAAAGTGTAAGGTTATGTTCGCTAGACGAGAAGACTATAAATCAGCTGGTAATGTTACGCGAAATAAAGGTGGATACTGGGGTACCTACCTGTGCATACAATTATTAGACATATTCGCACGTTGAAAACAAAAGTGACACTATACAAAAATCTCAATTTTTCAGTACGGTCATTTAAAGTTTTGCCTGCTTATTAACCTAATTAAAATCAACTAGATTCTGATAGAATAATATCTAAACTAATATATAAAGCAACAACATTAGATATATTTCTACTCACATTCAAGTTAATGACCTCACAAAAACTTTAAATGACCGTACTGAAAAATTGAGATTTTTGTATAGTGTCACTTTTGTTTTCAACGTGCGATATGTCTGATTGTGGAGTATTTGCTTAAGAAAAGCGATGATATGAATTAGTGCTACTTCCGAATGGAGGTAATTTATATACTAGTAATTGCACGTAAAGTCATTTTCAAGGGTTCTTATAAAAGTATTCGTTTTTTAATTAACCCTTAAACGCCCGTGCGCCGCGTACAAAAAAGGTAGCCCACTACCCAAGCATTTTTTCTGAAATATTCGCGCGACTTGCGACCTACGCGTAGCTGTTATAAAAAATTATATCTCTAAAATTAGTCATCCTATCTAGGTAAATTAAATGCATTATAAAATTAAAAGATTGTTAATAATTTACAAAAGTTTTGTTTGTAATTTTTCACATTTTATATAATAAAACATTAAAGTTAAAGAATAAAAACATAAACAATTTAATTTAAACATTCACAACAGCAATGTGATTACAACCGTCCAGTTCAGAAGATGACGAAAAAGTGACAGCGGTGTAGATTGTGTTTTATTAGGCGGACTGTAATAAAGCACAACGCATATCCCAACGCATATCCCAGAGTAATGCAGGTATAAACACTAATATTTCGCATGATGACAAAAATATTTATCGGAGCCGAAAATAAAATTATGGATTGGTACCTAAAAGATATTCTTTGCATAAGCTAATATTCATATTTCGAATACTTTTGTCATAAATCAATGTAATCCGATAGCTAAATCACCGGTCCCGCACGGGACCGGTCGGCACTAATTGACACAGATCCGTGGTCCCGTATGGGACCGCTGGGCGGCTAAAGGTTAATTCAATTCAAAGCTTTTGATTAACTTATCATCATGCCATTTCCCCGGAGGAGTACGTAAAAGCGGCATACTTGCACATTATACGCAATCCATAGTATAATTTACTGCAGGTGATAATTGAGAGGAAGATCGAGGTAATAAGAGGCGTGTGACCCAGAAGAATGTCATGACTGAGAAACATCAGACAGAAGAATGGATTATTGACCGTGGGCAGCCTCATACACGCTACAAGGTATACCAATAAAATGGATCAACTAACTAACTACAGATCATGTCTCTCCGGTGAGGTTGGCAGAAAGAATGGACCGCCACACTGTTATTTTCATTTTCATTCGTGCCATGGACTCACGTCGACTTCTCCCATTCCCCACGTGGCTGAAATTTAATATTCGATTAATTTGATCGTGCCACATTTTCCTCGGTCTACCCGTATTTCTTTTTCCGTTTACGTTAACTTTTTTCACCATTATTTCTTCATTCATTGCGTCCAAATATCTTAATGTTCCTACAATTATTTTGTTCATAACACTTTCATTTGCACTGCATTCACTTCTTATATTTTCATTCAACACTCTATCATACACAGTTTTTCCAAACATTCGTCTAAGAGATCAAATTTCTATTGCATTTTTTCTACTTCAATCTTTCTTTTGCCAGTTTTCATACAAAAACACCATTGTGCACTGTCATTTTAGTTTTTTTGGATAGGCTTTTGTTTGCGATGACAAATTTAAGTGCACCATTCACTCTGTTGCCTGCCCCAACCCTTCATTCTCTCCACTCGCCAATCCTTTGTAAACATACTACCCAAATATACAAACTCATCTACTTGTTCCAGATTTTCACCATTCACGTTTATTGTAGACTGTCATGATTTCGTTCTGCGTTCACTTCTTATATTAGCATTTGACCCATTACCATATACATATTTACCACGCATTAGTCTAAGATATCTCATTTCTACTGCATTTATTATACTTTCATCCTTCTTTTGCCAGTTCCATACTTCACTTCCTTACATAAGGGTCGGTACAAGAACATTTTTGTGCATTGCCATCTAAAATGGAGCAAGAAGTCGTAACTATCTAACTAATTAACCATCACGCCATTACCCCGAAAGGGTAGGCAGAGAGGATGGATCGCCACAATGCTCTATCCTGGCATACCTCTCGGTATGTCAGGTATACATCGTACCATGCACGCACGTCGATTATTCCGACTTCGAATGTGGCCGCCTTTTAGTAATTGATTAATTTGGTCATGCCATGTTTTCCTCGGTCGTCGTCGCCTTCTTTTTCCATACACGCTGTTTGTGTATAACTTTTTAAACATTATACTCTCATCCATTCGTTCCATATGTATGTCTAAACCATTTCAGGGATCATTTTTTAATTTTATCCATGATGCAGTCATCTGCCTTACATTTCTTTCTTATTTCATCGTTCGGTATTCTATAATACAACGTTATCTCATTTCTACGGCGTTTATCCTGCTTTCATCCTTCTTTTGCCAGCTCCAAGCTTCACTTCTATACACTGCTATATTTGCTTCTGTGGATATATTTCTATTTGCAGTAATGATATTGAGTGCGCCATTTATTTTATTCCCAGCACCAACCCTTCTTTCGATGTCTTTCTCTATTTTTCCGTCTCTTGTAAACATGCTTCCCAGATATGTAAATTCGGTAACTTGCTCCAATTTCTCGCCCATCGCACTTATAACACAAATCGTCATACATTCTTCTTTCTCGAAAACCATCACTTTAGATTTAGACACATTCATCACCAGGTCACTCTTTTTGCATGCCTCATACATCCTTGACACATCCTTGACTGCAAGAAGTCGTAAACATCCAATAATGGGCATGCAACGAGAGACGAAGAAGAAATATTAAAGTGAATATCGATACTAAAGATGTTTTTTCTTACCACGGATATAATCTTCCTCTGTGGATTATTACGTGCCAGTTAATAAGTAAGATGTTGCCATGACAACAGGTAACAGTGACAAGTTGTTATTATCAACTCGGCGAACCAGTGTGTTATTAAAGAGCGAAGTATCTTGTGACGTAGGGAAGAGTGAATAAATTGTATGTTGCTTTGTCGTCATATGACATTATTTATTCAAAAGAATTCCTCAGATAAAATAATGACTTCTTAAAATATGTTGGACTTGGACCTCGATCTTCTGGCTTACAGAGATTCAGCTCTTGTGGCTATTCCTCTTACGTCTGATGGGAACTGTGGGTTGTTGCATTATGCGGGGGTTTGATTTGTGTGGTCCGTGTTCCTCTGAAGGAGGATCGATTTTGGACGCTTGTGGCAGCTTGTTGGTATTATTGTATACATATCTAAAAATTATTTATTAATACAAAATAATATTAATTTAAAGTTTTTTTTATATATCTACACCTGAGTGCTATAAAGTCTTAAGTGATTTTTTGGCTAATATCTACACCTGAGAGCTATAAAGTCTTAAGCGATTTTTTGGCTGAAATGAGTTATGTATAGGGTGTTTTTTTAGAGGTTTGGTTTTTAAACAGGCAACATTGTTTATACAGACTGTCAATTTGAAAGATGTCAATTTATTTGTAGTCAGTACGTTTTGCCATTTTACCATGAATATACTGAACTCAGAATAGCGCTTGCAAATTGTGCAAATTTATTTTGAAAATCATGGTTCGGTTCGCTAAGCTTATCATGTCCATTTTACGGTCGACATAATCGTCCATCCGAGCAAATTATTCGGAAGACCATGGATCGTTTTTACACCACGCATCCACAAAGACGACAATTGTCGAAAATTGGATTTCACGATTGCGCTTCTTTCGATCTAGCCGCGGCGCTCATATGTCCGAAATCATATTTAAACAATAATGGCATAAAATTATCTATTAAATAAAGCCAATATCATAGATATTAACATTATTTTAATGTGTTTTTTTTTTCATTTTGAATTGAATTTGACTTTCGGGGGGGGCAGTAGAAGCCCCAGAAAAAATAGAGAGCGTTAAATTCAACTATGTGTTTCTAAATATTTGGAATAACTATTATGGAAGGGGGGCGTTGAACGTTTATTTTTCTTGAAAAGGGGGCGGTGGCCCAGAAAATATTGGAAACCTATGCTCTACATTCATTCATCGTAACATGCACGCTCGTCGATTTTTCCAACTTCGAATGTGGCCGTCTTTTAGTATTTGATTAATTTGGTATACCTTTGTCTGTTTTTTGTGAGTTAATGCTTAACTCGTAATTGAACGTTGTGTCTTATTTTTGAAACGTCATATAAATTCGTAAAAAAACCGAACAATGCTTAATGATTTGTACAAAACATAAATTGCTACAAAAAAGATACATTTAAACTAAAATGTGCAAGTGTATTTTTCCCGCTAACGCCGCGTATGTCCGTGGCCGAACTAGTTTCATCTGAAGCGGCCCAGTGCGGACCGTCGCGTTCTGGTTGCGGCTCGCCTGCGCCTGCGCCGCGCCACTGACAACTGTCACTCAGGTGAGCCGAGCTCCCATCTCACGGCTTGCGACCGGCCTGCGTGCGATTTCCTTATCAAAAGCGCGTAAATCACTATTTCTTCCTGTTATAAATAGCTTACTCCGTGTTTTTATCGTCACTATGTAACTAAAACTAAATCCCATTTCCTCGCATTCAACGAGGCAATATTTAAAAACATTTCTTTATCATGATATGCATGTTGTTTATCTGCATTCTGAAATTTGACTTATAATAACTCGTTTATTATATAAAATCTGCAGTTTAACGTATGCAGACTACTTGTTTATTATCTGTATTCTGAAGTTCAACGTAAGCATAGGTACTACTCGTCATCTGTATTCTGAAGTTCAACGTAAGCAAACAACTCGTCTATTATCTGCAATCTGCAGTTTAACGTAAGCAGAAAACTCGTCTATTATTTGTATTCTGAAGTTCAACGTAAGCAGACAACTCGCCTATTTTCTGCAATCTGCAGTTTAACGTAAGCAGACAACTCGTCTATTATCTGAATTCTGAAGTTCTGCATTTGTTGCATGGAGCTATCCATGCTGCACATAACCGAGAACCTTGCTGCCTTGTGTTATGTATGGAGGAGGATCTACTTCGTACGTCCAACGATATTTGATCGAGTTGCCACAGATACGACAAAGAAGAAGCGGTTGACATATATTTCATATTTCAATGAAAATTGCTAATATCAGATATCCATTTATCGTCGACAGCGCGCAAAACTGTTTAGGACTTCCGTATAAATCTCCATTATAGTGATACGAAGGTACGGCATGTGTTAATAGAGTAATAAAAAAACAGAAATACCGCTTAACAATACCTTCATAAGGCAAAACAAGTAGCATCATTAATAATACACCTTATGATGACGAAATATAGTTAAATTTTACTATTTGTCCATAAATAAGAAGAGATATTAGTAACCCTCGATAATCGCGACCGCGGCGGGGGCGAATTCGTTACATCACTTTTATTGTTTTTATCTCGGTACTTGTCTGGCTTGGGCATATTCCAGGAATTGTTATAATGAGTGGTTACACGTATCACAAACATCGACAAAGCGTGGAATGAAGTCACCAGTCGTGTGTGAAGGGTGTTTGGAAAATTATGTTTATAGATTTTACAAGGATTAATTGTATCTCAATGGAGACGAAGATGCAAGTTGTTTTCTGGGAACAGAAGGTGGTGGCCGAGGCGCTTACAGGACTTATGACCTGTCATTGGTTGGGTTGAGCGATCGCTTCACGTTTAACAACATTCCCCATTCCGCCGTTATGACCACCACGTCTGACAAACTTTTCGGAACTTGTATATATGGTAGGTTTCTACACCTATTTTCACATTTTTATGTTCACTCTACACTAGCGTCATCTATATTAAGATTAGAAAGCATTAAGCAGAAAACCTTTATTAAATGTACTGTGAAAGTCTATGCAAATCATACAGTACTAGATTTCGCCTGGAGATGTCTCTCCAATTTTTTGCCTGCATGGCCTGCATGTTCGTCTCTATTGAGATACAATTAATCCTTGTAAAATAAAAATAATTTATCCGCAATGGGTGAAATCCAGTATTTGTCTACAAGAATTTGTATACATTCAAAATGTTGTTATGTTTATAGAAATCAATGAAGTTTACAACTACGAAATTTCTATTCAAAATATAACCAAAGGCCACTTTCAGATGCATCGTACGTGTAGGTGTGAAATATATTTAGATATAATATACTAAATTGATACCTAATGACGTTCTGCACGAAATGGACCGCTATACTGTGTCCTTAGAAAATGAAATCTCGGAACTTTGTCCTCCTGTGCGAAATTCAAATGTCAACTCTTGATCCTTCTCTTCACAATTAATGCACGAAGTTGCTTGATGATTATTTTAACATATATTTGACAGTTATTGACATTCAAAACAAAGTAATAAGATATGTTTTTCGCAACGCAGAACAAAATGAATACATTCATTCATTCATTCATTTCTCGGCGCTACACCCCAGTGTGGGACTTGGGCTCCTCCACAACGGTCCTCCACTGACTTCTGTCTCTGGCCGTCTCTCTCCATTCTCCTCTCCCAGCTCCTTCCATTTTCTCCTAATCTTCTTCCACGCAATTCGCCCATCTTTTCCTCGGTCTGCCTCTTGGTCTCTTTTCGCGAGGCACCCATCTGGATATAATTTGTGGTGTTCTACCCTCTGGCATTCTTTCCACATGGCCAGTCCACCGTAGGCGTTGAGACTTACAGAATCTCACTACTGTTTCCTGGTTAAATAGTTCTTCAAGTTCAAGGTTTCTTTTAATTCTGTAAGTCCCATCCTCCAGCGTGGGTCCAAAATTTTTTCTCAGTATTTTCCTTTCAAAAACTGCCAGCCTGCCTTCCTATATCTGCGTTAGAGACCATATCTCACAGCCGTAGGTGACTGCCGGTCTTATGATAGTCTTATATATTAAAAGTTTGGTATTCCTGCTGAGTAACTTAGAGCCCAGAAGCTTCTTACACCCATGAAAAGATTTGTTTGCTGCTAAGAGGCAAATTTTTAATTCTTCTGCCAGCTTGTTCTTGGAATGGAGGTTCGAGCCCAGATAGGTGAAACAAAATGAATACATAATTAATAATTAAAAATGTTTTTTAAGTTAAATTGTAAAGTTTTTTTCACCCACTCGAATTTTCACTCATTACGACCATGACCAGAACGTACCATTACCTGTACTGCCTAGACTTTAAATAATTATTCTTCAATTTCGTATACTTATACTTATACGTATACTTATACTTTCGTATACTTACTGCATAAAATATAGATCTTTTATTTTTGCTTGAGATATGAATATCTCCTATGATATAATTTGCAATTTTCACGGAGGTCGTGTATAAATATTCCACCTCCATGGCCGTTTTAATGAAATTTAATCATTTTATTGACATCTATTACGACAAACGCAAATAAATTTCACTCATACCAATTACAAAGGCAGCGACTAGTGTGCCCCCGGGGACTATTTATAATTTCAGAGTATTGATTAAGCACCTGCAATGTTAGTAATACATTATCGGAAAATGACACTATGTAATATAGTCGGAATAATATTTCCGAAAAAGAAAATGACGAATTTCTTCTATCTATGCATGATTAATACCTATATCTCAATCTAAAGATTGGTCGGCAGCAAGGCGACGCATTTCCTCTTCCACTCCGCTCGGTCCTCGGCAACTCTCTTCAACTCCGCATAAGAGGTGCAGCCCATAGCTCGGCAAATCTGGTCTAGGTACTCCTGGTGATCGATCTGCCAATCGATCCCTCGACCATTCCCTCCAATACATCATGCAGGAAACATTCGTGTCGCAACACATGACCAATTCATCTCGTGCGCCTCTCCGCTATGGTGTTCAACGTGCGCCTATTCTCTTCAACTCTGCTGAGAACCTCCTCATTTGTAACATTTATACCCTAATAAGAACTTTAAAATAATATTTAAAATTTATTTAAAATATTTGTTATAACAAATGCATAAACGTTCGAAAAAATCATTTTAATATCTGTCAAAACTGACCACATTCACGAAAAATTTGTTTAAATGTTTATTTTGTAAATACAAAAACTAATAAAACACCGATGAAGGGCACCTGTGTCCAAAACATGTTTGTATTTTAATTTAAATTTAGTTAGTGTTGTTTACGAAGAAATAAACATTGTTCAGAAAATGACGAGTTCATCGATAAAAAAACTAGTGCACCTGAAATAATTTGGGTGTTCTATTACTAAACTTCAGAAGCTACTTACAATGCCATCTTGACGTTATAATGTCATTTTCGAGACGGCAATGCAACTGGTCAGCACGAATCTTGAACGCAGTTACTTTCTTCACTCATAGACATGAATCCCGAAGAAGAACTCGCGAAAAGAACGAATCCGGACGTCAGTTAGGGTACGGCCACACCGAAGTGCCAGGGTCGGGGGCTAGGTTGGCGTCTTTACGCAGATGGCTTGTGATCACCCGCTTAGCGCGAACCTTATAGTGTGGCCGGTCCCATAGTACGCCATACGTTGGTTCGCCAGGTATCCCCCTAGCCTCCGACCCAGGCACTCCCTGAGGGTACGGCCACACCGAAGTGCTAGGGTCGGAGGCGCACCTGCGAACCAGCATATAGGACCGGCCACACTATAAGGATCGCGTCACAGGGCGTGATCACAAGCGAACTGTGTCTTGACACCTACCCAGGCACTCCGGTGTGGCCGTACCTTAGAAAATGACAATTTTTAAATACTTTAAACCCAAAAACTAAGAGTTCCTACTACATCACCTTCCAGACCCTAGCTGCCGGTCTATATTTGGTAGCTACTTGATTGCTTGTGATTGTCGAAAATTGATTTATTATAATTAAACTTCCAATCATTTTCAAGTCCATCGTACAATATGTTGGGCCCGAACTGTCACTGCTCATAAAAGATGTTCGGTGGAACAATAAAATCATTGTCGGTTAAGTGATATTGATTGTTTAGAAAGCATGTGCAGCCTGCTGGTTCTGCTACAGCGTGTGTATTGGTCAAGTTAACGTATAAAAAGTAATATTTTATCATTTTTTTTATAAAATAATAAATAATTCAATGATTATTATTGATGCTCGATTATTTTTTATGTGGACGTATGTCATTTCTAAAACATCAATAAGTAATGGCTAGACGACACACATTTATCCCATAATGACACACGTTGAACATTTATGCGGATTATTATGTATCAGGTACAGGCAATAAAGTATTATACTCGTATACGCTTTAAATGCACACATTAACATGCAGGAAGTATTTTAGAATTCAATGAGAAGCTATTATCGTTGGCAAATCAGAATCTCGGAGATTTCTCTTCCGATATTCTATGCAAGTATTTTTTTTGTTAGTGGAACACAAATGATTGTATTCACGCAAGACGGAAAAGTGAAAGGTATTTTGAGAACCCCCAGTACAGTACATGCCGTGATAAGGAACGAGCGAGAGTTCCGATGGTTGTTCGGATGCGCGACCTTAACACGAGGGGGCCCTTCAGCGACAAAAACTTGCGAGATTGCCCTTCAACTTCACCTAGAGTCCGTTCATTTCGGAAAGAATGTTTGTAATAGTGCGATTGACAGTGCGTTTACACAAAAAAAAAAACTAGACGCCGTTATTTTAATTTTTATGTATTGAAAAAGCAAAAAGCAAAACAATACTTCAATATCTTGTATTCAAAAATTGAAATAAATAAACCTGTTTATTTATTTATTTATTATATAAAAATGCCATCATCTTCAATTATATTATCAAATAATAAACACAAAAATAAAATCTGTTTGAAAAAATGGATTTTCTTTAGAAACACAATTAATCGTGTAACTAATATTCATAATAATACAATAAAAAGGTTAAAATTCATTGTTTTTTTTTATTGTTTCTTGAACAATGATGTAAAACTCTATATTAAATAATTAATATGAATGAAAACGTCAGTTTTCTAGAAGTTTTATTATATTTTATGGAAATGACATGTTTCGCCCTTCTAAGGCATTATGAAATGTCAAATGTCATTTGATAATGTCTTAAAAAGGCGAAACATGTCATTCCCATAAAATATAATAAAATTTCTATTCGTATTAATTATTCATTGTTTTTATTTAATTATTAAAAATAACTAGTGGCCCGGCTAATGGTGTCTAGAAGTTCTCATTTTTCTGGTAATTATGTGCTGTTAAATAAAACCATAAGCATGTCCTTCCACTGTTAAAATGAATTCTTTTTCGTATTTTCGACATAGTAGTAATTTTCTAGTCACTGAGTATTATATTTTAGCAAAAAATTCCGTACGCTCCGCCAATCAAATAGCTTTCTATAACCAATTTAGGAAGAGTTACTTACGCCATTGGAAATATTATCCTTGAAGTAATATACTATACCAAGGCAGATATTAGAGGCAGGCTATAGCAATAGGTTTTGAGGTTTAAAGAGTGTTGTGTTTCAGGAGGTTCGGGACGATGCGGACGTGGACCCGGAGATCGGCCGCCCGTCCATGCTGAGCTACCGGCTGGTGTCCACCCACTTCCTGAAGCAGCCCTAGGCCGGCCATGTGCCGCGAGTGGGACATGCGGCCCCCGCCGGGCCACGGCGCCGCCTCGCTGCGAGCCCAGCGATGAGGTCCCCCGCCCCGCGATGACAGACTATTCCACAGGCGTGTTATCACACGTGCGAATCGGTTCAGTGATAATTGTCGCTAATTGAACATTTGCATTTCCATTGCCCAGTGTCGAGTGTCGCGAATCGAAGCGTTCGTACTCCACAACTCGCGAGTGCTCGGTCAATCGTCGGGCCATCGGCGCTACGGGCGGTATAGTGCTACACGGAGAATTACAAACGAAAATACTCATCGCGCATTCAACCGGCAGATTACATGTGAGTACCCCTTATTAGTTTTCCAATACTGTGCTCGTGTTTGTTTTGTCTCGTATCTCCAACAGGCGGCTTCCTTACTGCTCCGCGCGCGTCAGGTGGCATGCAGTGGGCCGCGAGCCGTCTACCGTGCGCCGCAGTGCTTCCTTCTCGGCTTCTTCTTCTCTTTCTCGGACACCGTCAACATTTGTGTGTGTGCTCAAGTTATTGCATTGGACCCATGTAATATCTCGAATCTGAGTAATATATGCTTATTTATATATATATGTATATATATATATATATATATATATATATATATATATATATATATATATATATATATATATATATATATATATATATATATATATATATATATATATATATATATATATATATATATATATATATATATATATATATATATATATATATATATATATATATATATATATATATATATATATATATACATTTTTTTTTTTAAATTTAAATAATTACAAACCAAAGTGATAAGCTTAGATAAAACATCGCTTAATAATCATTAGATTTTAATTACATGTGATCAGATTATCGAAATACGAATTAAAATAAAAAATTGCGTAACGTCCCTATATTGATAAATTATTATTATTTATGAAACCAAATGGAGCCAACATGAATCTAATATTAACAGTTAATATTTTGTAAGGAGAATACGAAATGTAAGCACGGTGGATGCCGGGATTGCTGTCCTAAACAACAAATATCCAAGAGTTGAGGTATCGACTCAAAGGTATACAATAAAATTAAACGTGCTGATCCCGCGCTACGCCCCTGATTCGGGATCAAGGTCGCGCTAAAGGTGACTTACTCCAGACCAACCCGCCCAGCGTGTTATTTTCTTTCCTTTTGCATTATGCACCGGTTACTTTATCACCCGCGCACGTGGGTACAGATAGTAATACTTTTTTATGCATTTTGTAAACAATGATTGATGTCAATTCGATGTACCGTGGTTTATAAGGCACGGTTAACAACTAGCAAGATGCGATTACGTTAGTTGACTATTTACTCCGATATCGTGTTGTATCTTAGGTAAAAAGCGTTAGCGATTAAGACCGTAGTACATAAGTCAGATTTAAATATATTTACATAAACATAGCAAAACGCGAGTGCATAACGCGATGAGCATCCCGGCTTCAGCCTCCCATAAACCATAGACGTGATTATTTAGAATGAAGATGTGTTATTGCGAATGTGGAGTGTGCGAGGGAGTCAGTGAGTATTGCTGCTTGTACGCTAGTCGCATACTTCAATTTATTTGCAACATCTCTTAGAATATATTGTACATAGGTAGGTACTACACCGCATTCGGCGGTGCGGCGTGCCCTCACCATTGAACCGGCATGGCACCGCGCGAGTCGTGAGTGGCGAGCCGCGCCGACCGCCGTTCACCGCGAGCTGCGCTCCGTGGCCGTCTGGCCGTCTGCCGCATGCCGCCCGCCGGCACTGCCCCCCGGTGTCCGGCTTCGCCGCTGGGCGTGCGGAGTCAAACGGTATATCTCCGATCCTCGGCCTCCGAACTTCGTAGTTCTCCCATCGTTTTCATTTGACTCGGTGACTTAGTATTGCTATCGTGTTTCACACACTCGTGACTCTTGCAGAGTGTATGCATCGGACTCTCGCTGCTGACGAATACCAGTTATATTTTTAGTCCACCGCATACGAGCGTAAACATGTAGATACTAATACGCTTTCATGTAAACATGCCCGCGAAAATTTGTGGCGTGGTTGATAGCGCGAACATTGTTTATTTACATACATTCTACTTGTAATCAAGTTGGAATCCGACATCCGCTTGACGCACGTTCTGCGGTTCGCACTCGATGTATGATAGAATAGAACATTTTAAATATAATAGCAGGCTCCGTTCGGTAACAGTTCTTTAATATTAAATTCTGGAATGTTATTACCTTGTAGTGAAATCGTCCACTTCGATATTCGCTTGGGTCAAAATATATTTAAGATCCCGAAGAGAATCTGAGAAATAGTGTCGAGGAGCAAAAATAGCCGAATTGTTTAGAACCAATATTTTGCCAAGTCAACACGACTGCTTTAATATAGTCATAAAGTGCGATATACGCGAGCACGTACAGCGCTTTCAAGTCTGAGCCAAATTTCTCTGGACATCAATTCGCGAGTTTTTCTCAGATACCCGACATACACGGCGCGACAAGGAATGTTTCTGAATGTTACGTAGTGTTAAATCCTAGCCAAACCGAACATGGTTAGTCTTTAGTGACGTTCACGATCTTCGAGGCATGTGAGTGCGGTGGCGGTGTTTGCTTCGCGTAATCGTTTTCTGAGGTTATTTACAGGTATGTTCATTTGCTTACTAAGTTTACGGCTGTTTTATCCGATATCAACTACAAGCTCGTCACCATAACACCTTTTCACTAGTTTTTGAAGCGCACTGCCGATTCGTTTATTTTCTTAGAACAGATATTAAACTTAGGATTTTAGGAATGTAAACATTTCGTACAAAAGTCAAGCTACGAAGTTACTAGTCAACTCGTCGCGGCCGCCTTCGTTAGCGCTCGGTAGAGATCGCCGGCCGTTCGTTTTATCAAGCGATGTCAGAAGTTATGCAGGCGGCATGGCAGCAGGCGAGGCGCAGCGCCTCGGATACGTATACCTATCCCGCACACACACTATCTAATATAGGCTGAGGGTTGCTAGCGCGCGGACACAATTAGACCCCGGTTAGCCGGTGTCCCCTTTACCCTGGAGTAGTTAGTACTTAGTCCGATATAAATATGTGTGATGTCTTCCCAGCTGCGGTGTTGGCCGTGGGAGGTGTTGGCTCGCAGCCAGCCCAGCAGCCATTGCTCATCTCCTGCAGGCCATCGTGGGCGCCGCCAGACACTGCTTCGTGAGTACTTCTCTGCTCTCGGACGACAGTCCTCCAGCCCCAGCCTCCCCCTTTCCTCGGTCTCCCATCTCCCACAAAGCTCTCGCTTCATGTGCAAATTCAGTTTATTCGCAATTCAATCGCGCGTAATCTTATGCATGTACTATAACTAGGAAATCAGCACTTCTCTGAATGAGGTTTCGTTCTCACAGCAGATAGCACCATACTAAATATTTAATATTGAGGAATTATCACAATTTTCAGAAGTTTTCTTGAAATGTATGGAAGAGACATGTTTCGCCGTGTTATGGCATTATCCAAATATTTTTTCAATATTAAATACTTAATATGAAGTTTTGTATAAAAGTTTAAAAAAAACTATAATAACCGTATTGGATATTATTATTAACAAAAAAAATGTTTACTATTTCTTCCGGGGGTGTCAAAATACGTGTTTAAATAAAGAAATATGGTAAATTAATAATATAACAGATTTTAATACATTTTTAAATAGACAATACGCCAATGTAGAAAGAAGGACCGCGAAAAATAATTACCAGTGCTCCAGTTCTGGGATTTAATTATTCTTTTTTGTTTATATTTTTCATCACATATAATAATTTGCTTATACACATCTCGAAACATTCGCAATGGCGTTTGTGTGTTGTTTCTCGGTCCTTCGCTTTGGATTAAAATTTTGCATTCAAATCAAGCTAATACTTTTTATAATTTAAAAAACAAATAGTGATATTGTGAGTATTTCTTATATTAAAATGTATTTTGCTTACCAACGAATTAAAAAGTTTGCCCAATATATTGTACATCAACCAAATAAAGCAATGGTTCCTTACATATCTAGGCCCATTACTCCCTGAGAAATATATTCTTCACCCGCCCACTGTAATTGTTGAAGGGGTATGAAATATAAGATATCTGTACCTGAGAGCCATAATCTCTTACGTAAATTTTAAATGGTCATGTCAGATTTTCTTAATGTTATGATTCCACCCAAGACTGATTCCATTATTGTACAATTCCAACGCTAACTGGTGTTTCATTGATGCAGTCCTGGCCGAGAAAAAAGTAAAACTTTAGCATAAACTCCAAATCCCCCCTCTCGCTCTCTTTTAAAGGAGCACCCTGGCACACACATTAGTCCCCACATAAACAACCACCAAATCACATTTCCAACAATGCTTCCAACGGCCGTAAAAGGTATAGCCATTATATCTGAACCTCTGTATGCAGGAAAATCCATAACCGAGTCCCAACTCTAAGGGCAACTGTCTATCCAAACTGTATCTTCTTACTATACTATATACTGGATACCTACCGTGTCTTTGATAACATAAGCGTACACAACGCCAAAAATTTACTTGAGACATTATGGCTCTGTGGTACAGATATATTTAATTTACATAAAATCGGTTTCCAAATGTTTACTATTGAGCGCGCCCCAAACGACTTAAATCCCTCACTTGTTTGCGATATTATAGAAGGCGGGAATTACTGCAATAAAGCAAGTCGTTTAGTCTGTAGGCTGTCAATAATTATATTGTAACAATAATATTCAAACTCTTGTATGTACAACGGTAACATGTCTGCATAGTAATATTCTGTTTTCGCATTATAATTACGTTATGGCACCCGATCAAAAATAACGTCCTCTGTATTTTGAAGAATATCGAATTGCTTCATCGGCGTATTTACACACGTGATCAATTGCCTAATTCAAATTTTATCCATTCTTTTGATTGTTCAAGTTATGACAAGTGAAGTATTATATTTGTGAAAAAATATTCAAATTCCATGACAATGGAGGTGAGAATTTGTATTATATTTTACTGTATAAAATCAAATGTTTTTTTTTAATATTGATATTTATAATTGTAACGCATTTTTTACATCTTGTTCTGCTTGGATTGTTGTCGCGATATCACTAATAGTACGACACAGTTTTTCATTCGAATCGGGTAGTGTTTGTTGTATTTTATAATTAATGTTTTAAACACAATCTCTCGAGTAGACGTGTGAGGTACATGTGACATTTAAAAATCATATCCAGGGCCATGCTAGGGCTTCGGGCGCCGGTAGTCACGGCCAATGGGAAGGCGGATGATATTATCGCATTAGTGAGGACTGCATTTGATCGCAGAACGACTCGGGCATTAGCAGTTCTCCGTCATATTGATGAATAGCAGCTAGTCAATATTTTTTCGGGTTCATTATTATTATTTATAAAATGATGTAATTAGGCAAAAATAATTGTTAATTTATGTTTATTTCTTTTTTTTACTTTGGTGTTCATAGGTAACGTTTCATTTTTAATTCAATGTATTAGGTTTTCATAGTTTGACAAGTCAGCCGGCAGATTTTTAAATTAGACATATTTTGTTGATTTTATTTTTGTAACTAAATCGCCATTTCGTAGTAATGCGAGTTATTTGGATTGAATAATTGTTTGTATGTATTTAAATTTTATTAATTGAGAAAACGATTGTTCCGCATAGTGCGGCGCGAGCGAAGAGGAGCAGCGCGTGGTGCCGGAGGGCGACATCCCGTCCTATGAGGGGCAGGCGGGCCGGGCGAGCTGCTCGGGGGCGCCGGCCGCGCGCACGGAGCCCACCCCCTGCGCCGTGATCTCCGCCATGCTGCCCACGTACGGCGAGCACTCCGCGCCCCCCGCGCCGGCGCCGACCGCCCAACTTGTCGAAGGCGCGGATCACACCGACGGGAGAATGGGCTCTTCCGACCTGATGTACAACTTATCCGACGTCGAGAAATTCCTTCCGAAGATCGAAGAGAACGCCAACGTCGAAGACTTTTGCGCGGAAACCCTCACCCGTAAGAGGAAAGAGAGGCAAGACTCGGGCAGCTTCTCCGCTCACGAGTGCAAAGTCACGAGATCCAATAGCGAGGAGAGAACCGTGGAGGTGAAGATTATGTCCGAAGACAATATCCGGCGGGTGTCCTCGCACGAAGACTTCGAGAAGTGCAAGAAACCTCCGAACCCGCTGCACGAGCAAAACTACGACGACGGATACCTCCCCTTGCGGGCGCATAACCGCCTGGAGACGGGCGGAGACAATTCTTTCGTCAAGGACATAAACAAATCGGTTACCATCGGTGAAAAATATTCTAAATTTTCTATCCAAGATATGGACAATGATAACTCTCTCGATTATTACAATACGAAGCAGAAATACAGCAAGAATGACAATTCGCCGTCCAGGTCGACCATCCACGAGTACATTCTGTTCCCCAAGAGGATCTCTCCGCACCGGGACCAGCGCGCGGCGGGCTCGGGGCCGGGCGCGGGCGGGTCCGAGGGCGAGGCGGAGCGCGCGCGCTGCAGCGAGCGCCGCTCGCGCGCGCGCCGCGCCGTGCCCCGCCGCCAGCCCAAGGCGCACTTCCTCTCTCACTCCAGCTCTTTGAAAGAAAACGATCTCCTGCCTTCCGACCGCGATACTGAGCGCAAAACTAAAAAACATGGAAAACATTTATCAGATGACAGAGAAGCCTCCTGCTCCATGATGCAGGACTCGCAGAATAACGCGAGTTCTATAGGCAAATATGAAAGAATATATGACGAAGAAGATGTTAAAGCTCATTGCCCGGAAAAAGAAAACGAAAGCTCGAAATTCCACTCGAAGAATTCGGTATCAAAATGTGAAAACAATAAAAAAGTGCGCGATAGATCTCAGAGCCCCGTGGTGCACTCTCAGGCTGTGCTGAAGAAAACTCCATTTATCGATCTGAAAATGTTACACGAACAGTTAGGGAACGATGGACCCATTCCTAGTGTGCCCGCAAAGTTTATCGATTTTCCCAATGACAATGAATCTTTCGAAAATCTCTACAACTTTCACGATGATTCTGAGCCGCTGCTTGATGACAATATTGCCGGATACAGTAAAGCGATTTCGGAGATCCAGAATCAGAAAAGGATACTACCGGACAAATGCGAGTACGGTTCTATCGAAACCTTCGGCGGCAGTCTGGTGGCTGAGCCCGATGAGCGACTCAACCGAATAAGCAAGAAAATTCAAACTCTCAAGAAGAAGATTTCTATGTGTGAAGTTGACTTCGAATCCATTCACGGCTATAGGGCGTCACAGGCTGACAAAATGAATGACAACACACTCAGAAAGTTGTATGCTGAAATGAGAAAACTCAAGTATGAGAAAAAAAGCATTAAAAAAGGGCCCAGTGAATCCATGCTGCGTTTGATGCCGGTGATTTCAAATGATGAGCAGTTTGTTAAGAGTAAACCGATTGCGGATATAGTCCAGGAAATTGAAAAGGTGAGTTCATTTTTCATATAATACCTACTTTTGAGAAGATAGAAATCAAAGTCAACCCAACGTGAAATGTTAATTATGAACAACATTATTTTCATATTACACTTAAGTTTTGTGATTCTTGGAGTTCTTGAATTCTTAATCCTTTTTAGAAATCTTTTTATTTGGATCATATATTAAAAAAAGGAAAAGCATAAAATTTATGTATATTCATGTAATGTTGGAATTACTTTCTTAAAAATTGATTTTACTACTTGGTAAATTAACCATATGTGGTTTCTATTATATTGACTTAGCCGGTATTTGTCCTGAAATAAACAGTTGATTCTTAAACTAATTGAGGGTTGGACATTACAAAGATGCCAAGAATCAAAAAATGAGTTTTTGATCCCAATTGATGTTATACATAAATAACCGTGCAAAGGTACGAAGTGGTATAATAATATAGTATAGTGCAAACATCACCCTAAAGATGCCACAATAAACTGTTTTTTCTTTGTTTTGTTTAAACCACTTGACACCTTTGTAATAACCAGCCTTCAATTGTATTGATCCAATTAATAGTAACTATTTTTTTATGACTCGTTTTTCTATTATTGTAATTAATTTGATCCCTTCCACAACACTTTAAAAATAAGGTTTATATAAGGTCTGTGAATTGGAAGTAACGATTGATCATGTGCAGCGCCTGGAGGCCAAGCGCAGCGCACACGGCCGTCCAGCCCAGCTGGAACAGTGCTCGAGGGCCCAACTACTAGAAGAGAAGGCGGCTGTGCAGCGCGCGCTGCTGTGGCTGGAGGGGGCCCGCGGCCGCCCTGCCACACGCCCCGACAGAGACTCCGCTCGTCCCCTTTACGACCGCTACAGGGTCGTCAAGAGACTTGTCGCCGGATTTGATGCTGTATGTTTAGAGACACATCCTATTACTTTTTTAATAATAGATTTAACTATTAAAACAATATATTTTAAGTTTAAATTATTGTTAAAAAAATATATTCTTTAATGTTACATGATTTGCTTTCTGTTTTCAAAGCTTCATAATTCTTTTATCTTGGAGTAATTCTTAATCTTTTTTTGGAATATTTTGACTTATTTTAGGATATATAGTAAGAGCACAAAATTTAAGTATATTTCGTTACGTTGGAATTACTTTCTTGAAAATTGTTTATACTACTTGGTAAACCAACCACACCTGGTTTTTATTATTATATTGATAGTTAGCTGATATTTATCCTGGGATAAACAATTAATTCAATGGCAACATTTAATCACAGTTATTAAATGTCAGGCACGTGAAGAGTCGGAGAAATCAATGTGCGTGCATGACACGATACATGAATGATGAGGAAGCGAGTGAAGTATGTCAGGAAAAAATAGTGTGGCGGTCTATTCTTTCTGCCTACCCCTTTTGGAGATGGCGTGATGGTTAGTTAGTTAGTTTTGGTAAGTTATTATGTTGATACTTCACGGGTATTTATTCTGGGATAAACAGTTAGTTTTTATACTCTCAGAATCAAATAATAATATTTAAAAATGTGAATCAAATATGTTATATATTTTAAAACTTATTCATTTTACATGAAAATACCCGCAGACCTCTTAATTTTATTTTATTTGTCATCGTAAAAAATGAATATTTAAATATTTCAGCAACAATTATTTGGACATATATTTAATTATTTGTTTAATGCATATATTTAAAATAATTGTGAAGTATATGTAAACTCTTTATAATCTGATGACATTTGTCCAAATATAGATACAATTTAATTACTAATTATGAAAAACATCAGTACTAACCTTTTCTTTATTTATTGTGATATGCATGAATATCCTTGTGAACAATATTTAACTTGTTTCACAGATGAAATTGAACTGCACCAACGGAGGTGAGCTGGCGACCATCATGGAGAATGAGACCTTGCCCTTAACCAATCCAGACAGTCCAGTGGAATCTCCAGAATCTATCGATAAAGAAAGTAACAGCGAAACGGAGAATAAGGATTCCTCCTCCGAAAACAAAGAAATTGACGAAGGTGCATCTTCCTCCGCCAAGTCCACCGCCAGCGACCAGGCCTTGGTGTTAGTGGAGGAAAAGAATGTTGCCACAAATGAAATCTTGCATTGCTTGCCGCTCAGTGACCTGAACAAGCTTCTCATAGAAGCTAAGTCGTTAAAACTAACTCTTAGGACTACCATAAAATCCATGGAGGCCGAATATGACGAACTTAATGATAGAAAAATACTTGCGGATGATAAAGAAATAATATTACAAACTTATGCCAAATACAAAGAAACCAAGGCGAGAGTTCGACTTCTGACTGCTTTGGTCAACAAACAAAAGAAGATGTAACACTAGTTATTACTTATTTAAGAAATTGTTTGAGAAATATAGAAATACAAAGACGCGTGTTTTATAATCGTATGTTTTACTTCTGAATATATTTAACTTGCTTGCTGGCCGAGCGGTGTGCGTTCCTTTTTAGTTGTAAGCTCCTGAGTAAGATGGACTAGAAATCTTCACTTTACTTTGGGGTCGCTTCAATTTATATACTTTATTATAGTCCTTTATATTGAGAATTTTTTCTTGAAATAAAAAATTAGAAAGTATACTTTTTTTTCTTCTTAACAGTCTTTACTTAATGTTTACATTGCTAAGACAAACAAGTAGTTCTTCCTTAGTGTTTTTAAAATTGAAATTACAAAACATAGAGCATTATTCTTGGAAGAACAATGCAGAATATGTTTAGATTTTTGTGAGATATATATTTCAAATTTTTTCCTCATCCGGTATACCATTGCGGTGTACCATTCAAAATTAAAGTATATCTTGTTAAATAATTAAAACAAAGATATAAATAATTATCTCCAGAAGTATTTCAGAAAGAGGTAGACACTAACAAATACACGTTGATACACTTTATAAGGATATAAATATTTATAATAAAATGAAAACTGTTGAAAGAAAAAAGTTTATTGAGATTTCACAACATTCTACACAATATTGAGTATTGCTAATCACAGGATATGTGAATTTTCTACTGTCTTATATAATATTTATGAAAGAAACAAAATTTATCTTTTGGATAAATACGATTCAACAAAATAAATATGTTTCATGCAAAAATATTGAGTGTCTGATGTTTTAAAAGCTATATAAAGGTAAATTCATCAAAATATATAACTAGTAACCTGGGGGCGATGAAACGTGTCAAAGTGGCGAGCAATAATCGCTCAAGGCTGGCATGGACTGCACTGCAAGGTGGGCAGGTAGCAGGTAGTAGGACATTTAGAAACTAATCAGTATCATATTGTTTACTGGTGACAATTAATCTGTGTTTGGTCAAAAAGGTTAATTGAGTGTACAAATTAGTATAAGTTGCATTTATAAATCGTAATTTTTATTCATAGAGGAATATAAAATATAAAAATACAACTTTTAAACATATTTTTTTGAGCTGCTTCATTCTGTGATAACTCTTGAAATATTTGAGGTTTATAATTATATTCATAAATAAAATTTTAGTTAATTTAAAATACCACCCACAGGTCATCGAAAATAATTTTATTTTTAAACACTCTCAAAATAACACTAACTCGTGAATTTATTTTAAATAAAATAACTAAATAAATATGTTTTAATGTTCTTATTTTTGAATTAATCACTTTTGTGATTGTCGATTATGATCATTACAATTTATGACAGGATAGTACATGTTACAAGTTAAACAATATTTATTAAGAATTATATTGCGCATCGGTAGTGCATTCACCCGACGTTACATCACATCATATTACATCACAATTAAAGTGCACTCAGAATGCGTACTTAGAAAAATCAGTTCTTAAATAAATACATTGAAATGTTTATGTAATTAAATAATTCAATGTAAACACTAATATTAAAACACATAAATTACACAAAATAAGTAAGAGAGCTTCCATGTAGCACGGGCTACGGGGTGATGGACCAAAGAATGCAGTGAAAAGATTGTCTCACAATTGTGTTTACACATAGCTTGACCCGTGACTTAAGTCACATGGAAGTACATATATTTAAAATAATTAAACATTTTGAGATATAGAACGACACATCAGTACAAGAGGAGTCCTGACCTGGGAGACTTTCGATCACAGACGAGGTAAGGCAGTACAGGGTATTGGGATCAGACAAATAAATATTTTTGCATGGTAATGAAGACAATATATATAATATATCCATGTTAGTTTAATTCAAAACACCTTAAATTAAACAAAGATTATCATTTTCGTAACGACTGAAGTATTAAGATATTAATAAATAAATCACGATCACAAGCACCTGTAGATACTTATTAAAATGTGTATTTTGAATTAATCAAACAGTATCTGAAAACATTATTTAAATTATTACAAATAATTCATTAAAGAGAATTATATAACAATTACATATATAATGAATAAACAAATATATTTAAGAATAACAATTTGGCATTTCAACAACTTGTGACATAAAGGATTCAGCCGAGGCTAGAGTCGCTTCTAAAGAGGACACTTTCATTCCTTTTACTCAAAACTGTCTGTAAACCTTTACGTCAAACATACATTTAAATAGCTGACATGGGTTTTACTACTGAGGTTTACCAAGCGGGATATGACCATTCCTACGGGATGCTATATACCGACTGACAGGATACTGTCATTTTAAACAATTTGGAAGTTGTGCTATATTTATATATTTTTCATTCAACTTTCTTTGCCATTCCAAAGCTTGCCAAGATACAAGAGAGAAGAGTTCATCGGATTAAATAAAAAATATTCAAGTTGGACTTGTTGGTTGAAAACAATAGAATTATTTTAAACAAGAATCTGACGATACTACTCATAATATTCATAACCTCCGTGGCATGGTTTAACATTACAATAAAATTCTATAGTTTATAATAATCTTTTCAATTTTCTCATGATGATTTGGGAAGATTTAAAAACATGTTAAAATCCTGTATATTACAGATTTTTGTTATATTTATATATGCAGCAAAATTATTTTATGTAAGCTGAATTAAAGTGCTTCTTCCATATTTTAAAGTCATTACACTCCAGAAGACAAAAAATTTAGTTTATTAAAAAATAAAATATTAACGTTTAAAGCAAACCAGCATTCTGTTTTTTTATAATTTTTTCCAATTATTAATTGGAGTAAACTGGGGAGATTAAATAAAATGTATATTTGTTGAAAAAGTGATCCCAATTCGTTGTATACTATAATATTTTTTAAATGTATTAATATGAAATTGATGCAAAATGAAATAAAAATCGGAAATTTAAACAAATTACTGGCAACACAAAAAAATATCCTTAAATAACAGTTAGTTATTCACAGGCATAACACGTACTGCGATGATACTTAAAAAAAAAGAAATCAAAAGGAAATTAAAAAATAAATACCCCATTCATTTGTATATTTGGTAATAAGATATTATATAATTCAAAATAATTATGATTGATTACTCTTCAAAATTTAGGTTATATAAATCTCCCGAAACCATCATAAAAATAAATGCAATAAAAATATGTAAAACGCACATCAAAGGTTTATACTTAGAATACATATTGATGTATTATATAAATATGTGGATGCGAAAGCAACACACGACTTGTAACTAACCTTCAGAGCAAGTTCAGTAAAATAACTCGTTCATATTCTGAAGGCAGGACACCCCCGTCCTCCCGGAGTGGCGGAGGGTGATTATATTAAGTTTACATACACAATAGGATAACAACAAAATATTCATAATATAGGTTCTAAGATGATAGTCACTGCAAGAGATCACAGATGGAATAGGTACATTACATTAGGTACATTAACATCTAAAAGTTAGTGCTAAATAAAAATATTTGTGTGGCATACATTGACATCCAATATCATAAGGGTCTTTTAGGAAAACTTTATCTAATGCTTGCATAACACTTTGCATGTGGGTATAGCTACTGCGCAATGGCGTGGTATTGCTGTGGAACTCTGCCGGGCCGATTATTCATTCACAAAATATATCCCATTTTCATGAGATAGTAAGTACAAAGGTTGACACCGCCTCGGTAACACGCGGGAAATAAATACCACACTCATAGCAGTCAGAGTAGTTATAAACAATGAAAATTGTTTACAGACGTGTGTCTGTAAACTTGTGTTATTTAAAAACAGACTAGTAAATAATTCCAAAAAGGTTTTTAAGATTCCTCTATTATATCACTGTGCACTAAACAACTATAAAAATAATATGAATAATATATAATTTATTTCACAAAAGTAATGTCGTAACAAAATTGAAATCTATTGGCGCAACGGACTAAAATAAGTAAATAAAAATAATGCAGGTAGGTACCTTTGTGCATGCTTAAAACGAGGGTGGCTAGTGGAAATAATGATAAATATAGAAATATAATTAGCATTATTCATACACAATCACAATATTGTCCGAAACATATTTGTTTTATTTAATTGTGATTGGATTTTTATCTAGTTACATGGTATTGTGGATACCTACTAAGCATACAATTTCACAATCAGTTTTCTATAGCGCAACCAGCATAAACACAGATGCTGGTGTTTATTCTACAGTGATACGAATGAGGAATGTGCCGATAGAATGTGTGGGTAAACTAGTTAACAGTCACCTTGTAATATCAACAATGAGATAAAACAACGGGAGCTGCACTCTTGGGAATTATTCACTAATCCATTTCCCAAGCACTAAACGCAATATAAATAAATGCAACAATAACATGTACTCCTTAACTAGTTTCACATACTCTTAACAACAGTGTACTGGAATACCACTTCCTACAGGGAAAGCATACTCTAAGAAAAGTTCGTAAATACTTCGTGTACATGGATAAGGCATACATTCTGTGTTACTACAATGCCAGGGTAACGATGAGTGCTATAATCTTATATATTTTATTTGTACGAAGTTGTTTTCATATTGTGCTCTAGATTTCTTAACCGAAATATTTATGTTATTAAGTTTTCCTGAAAATATTATTCTGCATCTGTCAGTATTTTGACTAAAGTCGTACCAGTTTCTGGTGTGTATATGTGGGATGCTTCCATGAGCTACGTCATAGCCATAAGAAGCTGCGTGTATTGGGAAATGATTACAACAGTGTGTACAGGTAACTTTCAATTTGCACCTACCTAATTATTATTGTGCACTTACTTAGAGGGTATATTAATTGTATTCTACTTCACTAGTATAAGTCCTGTTCGTTTAAAATGTTTTACATTATTCGTAATCTTTAAAATCTAATATGTGCACTAATTGGTAAGTCTAAGAAGTACGACTTACAGTCATAAAACTTTAAATGGCACTCAAGATGCATCTCGTTATAACACAAACGTATTATTGATAATCGTGTTTGAAATAAATATAGGAAATGACTTAGCAAAGTAATAAAAACATGCGATGTATTCAAATTAGTGTAAATTGAAAGTTATCTGGATTTCATAATACTCATGCGATCTTCTGAAAGTATAATTGATATGTTAGTTTCATATAATGGATTGCTTAGCTAAGCAGGTAATAAGGTAATAAGTCATAACATCAGTGGTGGCGGGGAGTCGGGCCCTGCACTAGGAACACGACATACAACATACAGGCTACAGCTAACACAAAGGAAGATCTAAAGCGGGTGGGGCCGCACACGTAACACCTGAAGACACTGGGCATGTATTGCTCGAGGGTGAGAAGGACACATTGAGTTCAGCTTAAATATTGGGAGAATCTACTTCTTAATCCACCATGTGTTCTGGAAAATAATCCGTTTCTGTTCATATGTCAAATATGTAATATCAATGAAGTGACAATGGTAAAGTAATAATATAAACATGTGTAATTAGATTTGTTTAAACATCTTTAAAAAATATTCAGCTTATGAAATTAAGTAATATTAAAGGGTATTTCCCATTGCATAAGAATTAACAACAACAACAAACCATTACGCCATTACCCTGTGGGGTAAGCAGAGAGAATGGACTACACTACTCTATCCTGGCACACCTCTCTAGCTTCCTCCACATTCATACAGCGAGTCATACACGCACGTTGATTCTTCCGACTTCTAACATGACCAACCATAAAACATTGATTAATTTGGACATGCCATGTTTTGCTAGGTCTGCCTCGACTCTGTACTTCGTTTACATCATTAACGTATACTTTCTTAACCATTCTTTCTCCATCCATGCGCTTCATATGTCCGAACCAACGCAGCGATTCTTTCATAATTTTGTTCATAATACCTTCTTCCACTCTACATTCCTTTCTTATATCAGCATTTGAGATTCTGTCGTATATCATTCTACCACACATATGTCTTAGGGACCTCATCTCTACCGCATTTATTCTGCTCTCATCCTTATTCCGCCAGTTCCATGCTTTGCTCTCATACATTAGAGTTGGGACCAGAACTCCATTGTGAATGGCCGTTTTCGCTTTCATTGATAAATTCTTGTTTCCAATAACTATTTTTAAAGCTCCATTCACTTTGTTACCAGCACCAACCCTTCTTTCGACGTCACTATTCGTTCGGCCATCTGCTGTGAACATGCTTCCTAAATACACAAATTCACTCACCTGCTCCAAATTCTCTTTGTTTATACATATGTTACAAATTACTGCATTTGCTCTTCCCTTTTAAAAACCATCACCTTATCATAAGAATTAAAGAAAGGAAAAAATAAAATAGTTACCTTGATCTTCTGTAGAATGTTCCTCTTCAGAAGAATCAAAACGGGATTCAATCAAAGAACTTTGTTTCGATAAAGACTGTAAAGAAATAGAGCATACACATTATGCCATTATTAATGTTAATGATTGTGCTAGAGTAGAGAAATTTAGAAGCTGGGCAGAAAAGTAATGTTTTGCATACCAAAAAGATAAAACAATTTAGGAAGCAGCCCTTTCTAGGGTTTATTTATTAGTCAAAACACTTTAGGTGAAAAATATGTTACATTTGGAAAAGTTAAATAGTTAAACCCACTGAAAACCCATCATGGTTTTAGTACCCGGAGTTCTTTGTTAGTTTTACATACATTCACATTACTAAAACCGGAGAGGATAGGAAGAAAGGCACACTGACCTTGTTGGAACGACGACGTGGTGGTGATATTTTATTCCACAAGGCTTCCAGTTGATCGAAATGTTGAGATTGCGCGAGAGCTGCCTGCTCTGGACCAAGACCACTCTGCAAACATTCCATCTATTGATTGAGAGAACTGAGTCTAATTTTTAATTGATGATAATATATACGTGTCAAAAATATAAATAATGGTGACCATTCCAAAGCGATTTGTTCGGATATAAAAATAATTAATTATTTAATTAAATATTAACAGAATTTCCAGTGTAACTAACCTATTATTATGCTGCTATCATCGTAAATAATACTATGATTTCAATTTATTAACATAAATAAAAAAAAACAGTATCAGGTCGTTGGGTATTTTAAATAAAATAATTTTTTCTTTTTTTGTTTTTAGATCAACTTAAGGCGTAACTCTGGAATTCCGTAATGACGAATTTTTTTATGAATTAAAACAATGTTTTTTCAGTAGTGACCGAGTTTATTTTTCTCAACATGTTTCGAAGGCTTTCACGACCTTCATCATCGGGAGAACGATATAAACTATTTACTATAAAAATATTAAATATATGAAAAAAAAAATTTCATGCAAAAGTAGATTATTTGAAAAAATATACATGGTTAAATTATGACTACAAATATTTTAATTATAATTAATCCTAGTCTTGATCGCCTTTAATTCTAACTTTTATTTGAAAAAAAAGTGTCTAACTCATTATTTTTAATTTTACTGAAACCTATATATTCATACATTTAGAATTACAATAGAAAAAGACCAACCTGCGATCCCAACTCTTTACTCTTTTCTTGTTGTATTTTGGATATTTCTTCCATCGATGCAGACACAGAAAATCTAAAAAAAAAGTTAATTAAATATAATTAAATACTAGGATTATTAATTTACAAAAAAAAGCTTAAAAAGGTATTTGATGAAAGAAGAATTTACCTTCTTTTGAGTCGTTCATCCACTTGCGCCATCATGGCAGAAGATTGCAGATGACCGTATTTTTTCTGCCATGTGTATGTATCCAATGAGACTTCTTTCTTCAGCAAGCGCTTCATGGGGCGCTTAGGGGCCAAGGGTCGCAGATCTACAAACATGTAATAGAAATTAAAAATATTTTTTAAACCTTGAAATATAAAAAATTTAAAAAAACTCAATGTTCAGTAATTCCTAGAATATCAAAGGCATAGGATTGAAGTAAGTTGCTATAAAATATATATTACCATCCACTTCTTTAGGAGCAGAATACGTTGGCATTTTCACATAAACAGCTGGCGTATTGTGAAGACAAATAATCGGTAGACAACCTGGAATAAATTTTATCAAGTTAAATAGAACCAAAATATAATCATGCTGTGTGAATACCAAAAACATTGCATATATTTTAAGAAGTAAAAGAAATAACTGATTAATATTCTAGTGTATTTTATTTTTAGACCTCTGTCAAACAGATGTACAGCAATTCTGGAGCAGTCACTGGCCATCTCAAATCGCAGAAGAGGAGCATGGAGCTGCAGAGAGGTGAGGGCTAATCCCCTCTTAGTCTCCCAGACTATTAGAGTTTTGTCTTCAGCACCTGCAATGATGTTAAAATTAAATGATGAAGTTTAACTTTCAAATCTTGTTTTTATGTTGTGTATATATTTTTTAATGCAATGGTGTTCTAAAATATATAAGTCATTAGAAAGATATAATACACAAAAACAACAACAAAAAACTACAGTTCCATTGAGAAATTACGCAGAATTTCTACACCAGAATCTATGACATTCCAATTTTTAAAAATTCATAAATAAATATGATTTTTATTGAAATATTCAAGTGATTATTTAGTGACAATCGTCAATTGGTATGAGTGACAACACTGATCTTAGAATAGAATTATCTTTAAATTTTCAAACAAATGAATGTTAAAATATTTTACTTTTTCTTTCTTCTGAAAGTGGATAATTTTTTAGGAAGGATATTTAAAATTTCACTAATTCAAAAGAAAATAGTAACCTGACACTGCAATGGTGCCATCACCCGACACCCGAACACATGTCACTTTGCCCAGGTGTCCAGAAAGTAGATGTACATCAGATCCTGTGTTAATGTCCCATACAATGAGATTATTATCCCAGGAACCAGAGACCACTTGGGTTTTGTTGAGAACTGAAACAGCCACACAGGTCACAATATCCGTATGACCCACAAGAACCTGAAAAGTAAGTTATAGTTTCATGTCTTACTCATCCATTTTATAATTATTATATTCAAATGTTGATATTAAATATGCATGAATATGC
This sequence comes from Lepidostoma basale, assembly GCA_022606425.2. Lineage (NCBI taxonomy): Eukaryota > Metazoa > Arthropoda > Insecta > Trichoptera > Lepidostomatidae > Lepidostoma > Lepidostoma basale. Next base: position 573,689 of record JAHDVF020000177.1, read on the forward strand.
CTAGCTTTTATTTCACGCATTTGCATTTTGTACCAATGGGTAAACCGTAAGTTTGTAGAAAATATAAATTGGAAATAAAAGTTTGTGTAAATTTTATAGATAAGTAATGCAAACTGATTTTAAAAATCACAAGATTTTTTTTAAACCATTAGTAAAAAAACAAGTGGAGACATGCCCACCAATTTTATTTGTGTTTTTTCAATGATAAAATAAAATACCTACTAATTTATATTATAGAAAGAAAAATAAGTTTTTTAAATCCATAGTACCTATTTCAGTTGCTTGTACCGTGGATTTGTTAATTCGTATTTTTGAACAAGGTTTAAATAATAATAAAAGGATAATGAGCCTCACCTGAGCCAGTTTTCCTCCGTTGACCTGCCACACCTTCAGAGACATGTCCTTGGAGCCGGTTACGAGGTAAAGAGAGTCGGCGGTGAGTGCACAGCAGGTCACAGGCTCCGCGTGGCATACGGTCCACCTCTCGTCCTCCCGGCTCAGTGACCAGATGCTGGCTGAGTTGTCTCCAATGTTGGTACACACCTAAAAGTACAGATGTGATTTTAAATTAAAATGATTATTTTCAAGCATTCTACACATTGAAACATTATTCCGCTCTCAGGTAGGGGTTATTATAATGTCACATTCTGGCATGAGATTGGATTAGGTTAGCAAACCAAACAATAAACTTATTTGACCTAAACTCTCGAATGAAGCACTTAATTTGTTGTGTGCAATTTTCTGAAACAAATTAAAACATTTGTTTATAATATTTTGTTGTAACGCCATGTAAGCTTGTTTTTTAGTAACACCAAAGAGTTTTGTTAGAAGCGGAACTTCATCAGGCTAACAAAACAATGTATTTTGTTACCTTGATGAAGCTACGCTTGGAGCAAAACCTGTTGGTTGTGTTGAAAAACAAAATATAGTAATGTTAAAACAAAATATATAACTGTTTTCATTTATTCAAAATGTGGGAGCATTCTTCTTAAGTGGCAATACTTAATTAAATACTCAGAGATTTCCTTTACCAAACACTAATACATGCTGGTAGTTCAATTTTTAATCCTTCTCGCACATACTAATTTTCTTATGATGGTATAATAGTAATTCGGCAAATTAATCATGTAACCAAATAACTCTTTATTAAATTGTTGAGTGTTTACCGCAAACTTCATGTTGTTTGTCACAGACACAGTGGTGCTGGAATGATCCCAGGACTGCAGCAAGATGCCACTATCTGCTAGCCATAGATGAAGTCCACCGTTAGCATCTGCCGAAGCCACCCTACGGGAGTCCTGCAGTACGCACAATGCTTGCACTGCTGAATTGTGGCCCTGTGTCATTATCATCACATACAATAAATATTAAAATAAATTTATTTCATAGTTTCTTAAAGATGGGATACTCCCTCCCAGACTTCTAGTGGGGGTTCAAAAACATGGGTCAATGGGTTCAGGTGGTCAGGATAAATAGAAAATGCAACAAACCTTATAAGTAAGTGTTCTAGTACAGTCAGGCAACATCCACGCACACACAGTGCTATCTTCAGAAGCACTGAGCAGAAGCAAGTTGGAGGGTGCAAAGGCCACACATGTCAAGGCGCGTGCGTGTGCTGGCAGGGCGACCAGGACTGCAGGAGAGCCTAACTTCCACACTCGCAGCTCACCGCGCGCGCAGCCACTGGCTGCCAGCTGCCCATCGGCCGACACGGCCAGACAGTTGGGAACCAGCACAGCCGCTTGTTCACGTCCCACACGCACCACATTCTCCGCTCCTGGGCGCTTCTCAGACTCATTACCCATTGGACGAAAGTTGGTCATTGTGTCTTCAGTGCGGAATGAGTAGATGGTTACTCGGTTACCACCTTAAATCAACAAGAGCCCAAAGTTAATGATTTTTCAAATGTGGTTGGGATATACCAGGTGTATGCATAAGTCTTTTCCAGTTTCACTAAAAGATGGCGCCACCGAACAGTACGCAGCGTATGAATGTGACACTACGTCAGTTTGTTCGTCTGACATTTTATTTTTATTTTTTTTAAATACCTAATACCAAGGATTTTTAATCAATGATATTAGAATTTATTTTACAACCTTAAATGTGAGCAGAAAATAGCTCATTATTATAAAGAAGGAATCTGGTCATGTCCAGGCTTGAACCCATGTCCCCTGGATCAGGAGCCGAGCTTTCTATCCCCTAGACCACCACCCGATTAAATTAACTTAACATTAACCTATTCACACTCACACATAAGTTGAGTCCGCCAAACAATAGTGTCTGTGTTGTATCGTTCAGTGATCATGTCGACATTTGTGCCTGAAAAAGCGACATATTTCATTGTTCATGCGTGAAAGAGTCATAGCGCGAACTGTAATCCAGATGTGTGCTATCTATTTCTACCTTGCTTGTTCGTACAAGCGAGACACACAATTTATCGCTTAGAAATTATTTTGATGAGAGCATAATTGAGTCATATTTTATTTAATGACAATAAGGTGATAACATCTCAAAAATTAGAACTTCAAAAGATAGCATCTTCTTGTTATAATTATTAACGATGATTGTCATTAGCATTTCTCAATGGTTTTGCAAACAACGAAACATTTTTCTTAGGGTTCAAACAACTTTTTGGTATACTCCTTCATATATACATTTAATATTAGCTTAGTTTCAAATATATAGTTACCTGCTGCAAATAGGAAATCATCATTCTCTGTGAGTAAAAGAGCGGAAAGTGGGGCCGGCAGGGCAGGAGGTAGCACACGGACAGGTCGGCCTGAGTGCAGACCCAACACCAGCGCGCCCCCCGCACCCAACCCCAACAATAGGCGGGAGCTGTCCCGAGATACTCGCAGACACATCACCTGAAACGGCATAACTTTCTTTTATAGAAAATACTTATTGAATAATTTAACAAACGCAGAATACTGTGCACACAAGAGAAGAAACTTAAAAAATATTTAAAATAAATTTGAATAAATTTGTAATAAAATGTAAATATATAAATTAGGAATCTTGAAGTGTTGAAAATGTATACATTGTAATATTTGTTATACCCCGTCCATATTGTTAAAAGTTTTCCTTTGATGCCCCGTTCATTGCCTTCAAACCAAACGTTCAAGGGTAAAAAGTTTTGAATAAGATAACTCAAAAGTGCTTTAATCAAAAATAAAAATATGAACATGTCTCAACAAAGGAAGCCAAACGAAATAGTACCCAAGAGAAAATCTGAATATTTATGTTAAAATTTTTATTCTGCTGTAGTAAAAGGGTATTTTCTTTCAGTTTTTAGCTTCTTAAGACCAGCTGCGTCACATTGGATTCCTCATCATATTTGAATTCAAGATAATTTCTAGATTCCCTCTAAATTTTTCCAATTTATTAAGAACAGCCCGGGCAGCGAACGTCTTCAAATAGGATCTTTCACAAAATGGCGCTATATAAATTATCGTAAAAATTAAAACGCCTAGTATTTTAAGATATTTACGGCTCATATACAACTTTGACTTATTTAGCGAAAAAAAAACTTTATAGTAACTAACTAACTAACCATCACGCCGTCTCCCCGAAAGGGTATGCAGAAAGAATGGACTGCCACACTTTAACCGATGCGGCACTCCATCCACCTCTTTTCGTCCCCGCGAGAGACGCGGTGTGATGGGTTGCGAACCTCATCGCCACCAATAGGCATCTCCCGCGCACACTTCGATTGCCAACGTCCACAAAATAAATCTTAAACAAATTATATAAAATACAACGATATAAAATGAAATAACAAAATAAAAATAATTTAACACATAATGTTCTTTTAGATGGTGCACTTGTCGTCAGATGGACGATCCTTATAGTATAATGCATATTTGATCAAATTCCACTTAGGTTTATGGCTCCGACCGGTTTCTGCAGCTCGCTGTCATTTTCAGGGGCTGCTGTCGAAACCATTTGAAGCCTTAAACCTCAGTAAAATTTACCACTCATCACGGCGCTTTCTATGATTTTAGTGCTGCAGGCCGTTTTCGTATGCTTTAGTGAAAATGTTTGAAAAATAATTATTAAATACAATTCATATACCCATGAGTTAAAATATATTAGAATGTAAATTAAAGTTCATGAGAATAAAAAATGTCTAGAACTCAAAATTTTCAAAATTAAATGTTTTAATTATGCAGTATCCAAAAAATCTATAAAGAAATGTAGATATAGTATGTTTTCATTTTTTTATTTAAATAAAAATGATGTATCTAATTAAAAATATGATGTGGTAAATACTTCAATTATAAAATTTACAGTAGTTATTTTAAGAGGTTCATATTTATTTTTAGAATTAGAAAGAAAGTAGTCAACAAGTGGAAAGAAAGGTGCCTTCACGTGTGGTGTAACTAAAAGTATGACACCCAGGGCCATGGAAATGACACAAAGTAGGCCAAGCCTTCCACGACAATGACAATCGAAAAAGGAGAGATGGCCTTTCCTTGACATAAAGAACGATGTAAAGAAAAAATAGTGTTAAAATGATGTGAGACCAAAGTGAAATAAAAATCTAATGACAAAAATATTAAATTGTTTAAAGTAAGTATACCTGTGTCTTTTGCTTGGGAATAGCATGTAAATCAGTCCCCGTGATGAAGGTGCGGATGCGAATCTCACTGTCACCCTCAAGAGTAACCAGGAATATGGAGTCGTCGGAGAGGTCCATCATGTGGATGGGGGAGCGGTTCACGCTGCAGATGGTATTGAGGAGCTGAAAGGTGTCAGAAGACCAGGCACACACCGTGCCATCTTGCGAGCTAGACACCAGCACATCGCCATCGTGTGTGACCTTGATCCCAGTCACGGGGCCACGGTGGTGATCCAACTTCATTATCTGTAAGCCCAATAAAAAAATTTACTTTGACCTCAGTCTGAATCAAGTTTTTTTAGTTATTTCTAAACAACTGTTTATTTTTAAATACCATGCATAGCGAAAATTCAACATCAGTATTATAATAAAGTGAACAATCTGAGAACTGACCAATGATCCGTCAGCTAGTGAAGTAATTATCACGGCTGAATCTTCTCCACCACTCACTACCAAAGAGCGGTTAACCACGCAAGCAAGGCAAAGCACAGCTGCGATGTGTTCTCTGTAAACCAAAAAGTATAATTAGCTAAAACCAATTCGAAATACAAATGTAAGAGAATTAAAAAATATATATAACTTACGCTATTTTCATTTTGATGGTTAATGTTTGCAAATCCCAAATAATGATGGTGGTATCTTCTGATCCAGTAAGCAAGTACTGCGATTCTTTAGTAACTGCCATGCACAATACCTGGCCTGAGTGACCTGAAAATATTTTTAAAATATGATTGAAAAATGTTTTTATTTTTTAAATATGGGTTAGCTCATTGACATTTATTTGACACCAAGTTCTCATTTGAATTATTCTTTATTTTTATATATAAAAAATCGTGTTGCGTGATAGAGTGGCAATAAAGATTATGACTTATGTTTCAGAAATATACATATGCTATATAGGAACACTTTAAATAAGATCGTATTACTATAACTATATATTATTAGTATAACTCGTATTATTTTATGAAATAAGTTTATATTATATGTACATTAAGTAGAAAATTATCAACTCTTTTAAGGCAATGTAATAAAACTGCCAAATAATAAATTTTATTAAAGATTAATTGTATCTCAATAGAAACGAAGATGTAAATCATTTGGAAATAGAATATGGTGGTTGAGGCGTTTACAGGACTTATGACCTGTCATTGGTTGGGTTAAGTGATCGCTTTATGTAATACAACATTCCCCATTCCACCCTTCTTATGACCACTACATCTGACAATTATTTTTTAAAGATGTATATATGCTACTATGTTGAGAAACATTTCACATATTTTAGTTCAATCTACACTAGCGCCATCTATTAAGAATAAATTTTATTAAAAGTAGATTGCCAATAATGAAATATGAATAAAACATTTATATTACCTTTAAATGTGTGAACAAGTGAATTGGACATAATATGCCAAAGTTGTGGGTCTCCTTTCTCTGGAGCCAGGAGCAAGTGCTGTCCAGTGGGAGCCAAGGCGAGGAGACGAGCGCCTCCAGCAGCTTGAAGCACTTTTACCGTCGCTGCTATTGGAGGCTGTACCCTATAATATTTAGATTCATTAGAATCATCTGTGTTAGTAGAAAACATAATAAAGTTTACAAAAATCTTGTGTTGAATTCACTTACCAGCCATTGAGAGGCACCAGAAGAGGTTTGGTGTAACCATCACACCAAGCCATAGCCGCCGTCACTAATACATTTAAAGCGCTGTGTGGGCTAACTATCACAGGTCGCAACCAACTGATTATCTAAAGAAAACACGTAATTAGTTCATTAAGGTAGAATTTTTTTAGTGCATATGTATCTGATATGAATGAATAGTACATTTTCTTGAGTAAATATTATGGTAGATATTTTTACAAGACAAACCTGAGCACCGAGTTGCATGTGATCTCTGGTGAGGATGTCACTTGACTTACGAACAGCGCTATACACCAGCTCTATGTCTCTATCAAGGATATAGCATCTCACATGCTCCAAGATGCAGCGAAGATATGAAATTGTGACTGTTTGGACCTAAAATATAAACATCATAATGTTACTTTTAATATTATTAATAAATTTATATTATAGAAAAAATATCACTCTTAATATAGGTAATGTATAATAATTATACTTCATAGATCTTTGTTAACACATATTTAGGAAATTAACCACCCTACCTATTTGAACGTACGTGATACGTTCACTTTGACTGTACCATTCTACGATATCCCGTATCACGTACGGGCTTGAGAAAAGATAATGTACCTAAAATGTACAAAGTTTTAGGGATACGCGTGTGTGCCATCAAAACTTAAGCACAAGTCTTCATAAGTATGATGGTTATACACGGGGCAGGCGAAGTGTGCGGCCGAGAATTTGACGTTTCGTAATTTAAAAATAAAATTAGTATATAATTAAATTTCATTAATAAAAAACCTGCTTGTTTTTTGCACGTTTCACGGAAAATAACCCAAAGGTAGGGCGGTTAATAAAAGTATTTGCATACTAAAGATTATTAAGACGGTTAAAAATAAAATTCTATTCCTCTCTCAAAATGTAAACACTGTTCTAATAAAAGTGCTTCCCTTTGTTAATTATAAATACATTTTTCTGCATTTAAATTTATTTTCATATTGGTCAAATTAATTCAAACAATTATTCTGAATATTAACTAAGAATAAAAAATACTGACATGATGTTTAACTATTTAAAAATTGAAAATGTCTTAGAAAAGCGAAACATGTCATTCTCATAAATAAATAAATAAAACTTATAGAAAACGGACGTTTTCATTCATATAAATTTATCTGTATATATATGTAATTGTGAAAAAAAAGCTTACAGCAGCATGCAGAAAGTCAAAGTTGCAAATGGTGAGATCTTTAAGCCGAGTGAAATCCCCAGCCAGGAGCAGATGCAGCCATGACTCTTCCACGTGGCGCTGGGTGAACGGGGCGGCTCGCGCTTTCCGCCCGCTTTGAAACGGTGTTCCGTCTCCTTCAGTCTCTACTACCTCAGCAGTGACCGTATCTCCTCCTATTTATTCATGACTAATGTATTCCAAAATTCAAGGGTTTACGTAGGAGTAAGAAAAGAGAGATCTATGAATGTAAGCATGATGATATTGTAGATTAAAACTGGATGGCATTCCACTAAGAACAGAATGTGAAAAATGATGTTTTTAAAATTCTGATTAGAAAACAGGTTGTTTGATGTGTTTTTGGGTAACACCGTGTGAAAACTCCTTCTCGACCAACGTTTCGGAGATCGTTGCAGTCTCCATCTTCAGGGTATGAAGGTCTCTTCAGGGTATGGTTACCCTGAAGATGGAGACTGCAACGATCTCCGAAACGTCGGTCGAGAAGGAGTTATCACACGGCGTTACCCAAAAACACATCAAACATATTGCTGCCAACCGTGAAAATCTACGCAATTACTAGAAAACAGGTTAATAATTTATAACATACAAGTACTTATATTTATTGTGCATGTAACAGTATTTCATCATTTTATGGAACAGACAATTTAATACAAATATCAAAGGGACAATTCAATATATTATACATATTGAGCTTTGTGCTTTTATAATAAAATGTTTACCTGGTTCAGTAGCATCAGAGGGTGTATCCTCGGTTTCTTCAAATTGACTGAAGAAAAGATTAGCTACTTCATGGTGTGTGGCTCTTAGGGGCTCTTGTGCGGCTAAATAACGTCGTCGTGCGGCTTCCGCCACATTGGCTGCACGCCACACCACGGTCAGCTTACCTGACATGTACTTGTCCAGGAGAATACTATCTACAAATAAAAATGGTTAAAATAAAATGTTAAATTAAACACTTTTTCAATTATTATAAACCACTTTATGTGAGTTAGTAGTGCCAACTGGTTTCACTCTATAACGAGCTTCCCCAGGGCTATATACAAACTAATCTAAAACTAAATAGAGAGTTACAAAGTAGAGTGGGGAGAGAGGGGGGTGTCAATCTTAGAAAGAGAAGGGTATACATAATTAAAGTAATTAATTATTATGTGCCGAAAAGGGACGAGAGGGGATAAGCTTAGGAATAACTACTTGGTGATTATGCGATAATGGAAACATATTTAAGATGGGACTGGTAGGACTATAATTTTAATTTTATGGCTTAATATCAAAGTTAAAATAATATGTATTTAAGTATAATCAAATAAATCACTTAAAGAAATGAATAATTTACCCATCTGTTTTTTCACAGCACAAAGCATAGAAAAGTTGAAGTGTCCGTCTTGTACATTAATGATTGCATCACTGTTGGAAGTAGGCATTAACAACTCTAGTAATTCCGTTTCGGTGAGACCAAATTCGGCGCAAGTGATATATCTCGCTAGTCTGCTGAACGCTGTGTGACCAAACCTTCGCTCCAGAGCCTCTAGGTGCTGGTCTGCATCAGCCACAGACATGGATGTACTCGGTAACTGGTAATAGCATCCGCTTGATCTAAATTTTTCTTTTTGTGCGGGTGTAAATTGTAATTGTTCAATAGGAACAGAGCTGGTACAAATGATGAATACATTTTTTGGCAAGGTTACTGGAACCCAAGAGAGCCCAGTAACAATATCACATTCTAAAGGATTGATTTTGTGCATATTATCAATAAAAATTAGCATTATTTCATTTTCCATATCCTCGCATCTCCTAAGAAGACTTTGAAACCAGTTGTTTATGTACAATGGATCGAAGCTAGCATCTTTAGGAAGATACCCTTCTGGTATCTTTAGTATAATTGATATTTGTTGGCAGACAACCCTCAACAATTCTAAATTGTAAACTGAGCGAGGAGTCGCTGCAGAAAATCTGATAATTCTAAGTACAGGCTTTTTGAATAGCTTTTCACAGCTCTCGTATATGTGCGTCAGCAGAGTTGTCTTTCCTGAGCTGTGAGTACCGTAGACTAGTATAGGTGGGTGTCTCGCCTGGGCAGTGTAGTTAGAAAACATAAGATCTTGTATTTGGTTAGCCAAAGTGATAAGAGGTTTGCTATTCAATTTTTGATTTTGTAAATGATTTCTGAAAATCGTCATATGCGTAAGGTGTTCTTGGAATATTTCCTGAAACATTTTAATCATATTATAAGAGCAATTGGAGTCATAAAATTAATAAAGTTAAGAATATTGTGAGTTTCATCAAACCTGGATTGTCTTTTTCCTTCCCTTGCCACAGTCTGGTTCTTCACTAAGATCAAGGTTAATAAGTCTCTCCAGTGCCCTCTGTACAGTCTCCCGGAGTTCTGTGACCCATTCGGACAGATCTGGAGAATCTGGATCTACTGTTCTTCCTCTCCAGGGTGTTCTATTAATGATATTAGAGAATAATTCAACATTATACTATTTTCCACCAAAAAATTTAAATAGCTCATTTGTAAAAAATATAAATAAAAGATAATGTAAGCATTCATGCATAATCTTAAAGCGGGATTTTTTCATGAAATAAAACAATCATATAAAAAAGCTGGGTCTGTATTCTCTGACTTACTTTATGGAAAGAACATTCTCGGCTGGTAAAAGTTTTTCAAATCCAACTTTGAGCCTTTTGCTTCGAGACTTGGCTAAAATTTCTAAAATGTTTTTACTTTCTTTTTCTTCTTTGCGATCTATCCATTCTCTCATGACTGCGAGAACTCCACCTTTTTTATTTGAAGTTTTAATAAGATCTGAAAGAAATGGTTTTAAGAGTTACGCGAATAAATTTACAAATATATTGTAATTCTTCAAAAGAGATAAATTCGTATTTACCCAGAACAGCTTGAGCGTGCCTCTCCATCGGGCTCCGCAAGAGGTCTCCGTAACGAACCGCCTCCGGCCCTTCTAAGTCTTGTCCTTTTAAAATAGTTTCTATGCAGTTTCCTAAAATCTCTATAACTTGCTGTCTTTCTTCATGCATCTCCTTTCTGTCTGATATTAGAGACCTGCGAAAAATAAAATAAATAAAAATATTTTTATAATTAAAATGAAGATGGAGACTACAACGATCTCCGAAATGTCGGTCGAGAAGGAGAAATCACACGGTGTTACCCAAAATCACACAAAACATATAGCTGCCAACCGTGAAAATCTATGCAATTATTAAATTGAAAAATTAAAGTAACCGCCCCATGCATATGAACGTACGCGATACGCACACTTTGACTGTACCATTCTGCGCTATACCGTATCACGTACGCGCTTGAGAAAAAGTAATGTACCTAAAATGTATAAACCTTTAGGGATACGCGCGTGTGCCAACAGCACTTGAGTACAAGTCTTCACAAGTATGATAGTTTTACAAGGGTCAGGCGAAGTGCGAAACCCGAGTTTATGACGTTTCGTAATTTAAAAAAATAAAATGAACATATTATTAAATTTAATTAATAAAAAATATGTTTTTTTGCATGTTTCTCGGAAAGTTACCTGAAGGTAGGGCGGTTAAACAAAAAAATATTTTGATAGATTTAGAAAGAGTGCGATTAATTTTATATTAAAATTGTAATTTTAATTGTAAATGAAATCGTTTAAATTTGTTTAAAAAAATGTTTTTTTTTAAATCATAATATAAAAAACACCCGAATGTCATAAAAAAAAGAGTACAGTACTATTTTGAACACAAGAGAACGAGAGAGGAATACTGCGATTCTCTCCGAAAGTAATTCGAAATGCAAACGTTCTTGAGCATGCGCAAGAACGTTCCTGGATTATTTAGAATTTTGTTCTGATTACATGAGAGTAGTTTAGAAAACAAAAAGAGAATAATTTGGTGTGAATTTTTTATCGTGTGTAAAAAAAAATATTTACATTTAAACTTGTATTATTAATTTATATTAACTTATCATTAGCAAGAACAGTATTTAACAAAATGAAGTCACTATTTTGCAATGACAATGTCAACTCAAAACTAAGACAGAGGATGTTAAAGTGCTATGTGTGGTCTATTCTGTTATATGGGTGTGGGACATGGACATTAAAAGTAAATACAATGAACCGGTTAGAGGCATTTGTAATGTGGCTTCACCGAAGAATGTTCAGGATCCCATGGACAGACAGAGTGGCGAACACAGAAGTCCTGAATTGTGCAGGAGTAAATAGAGAGCTGCTGACATCGATCAAAGTCCGCAAGATTTCATATCCGGGTCACGTTCTACGAGGAGAGAAATATCGCCTGCTGCATCTGATTTTGAAGGGAAAAGTGGAGGGCCGCAAGGGGGCAGGAAGAAGGCGGATCTCTTGGCTGCGCAATGTGAGGGAATGGACGGGAGTCGAAACTGTGGAGGAGCTATTCCGGACAGCGCAGGATAGGGAAGAGTTTACCAGAGTGATCGCCAACGTCGGGGGGACCTGACAGGGCACTTTAAGAAGAAGAAGAAAACTTATAACTGATTACGATTGAACACTGAACCAAGTGTATAAAGGGTAGAAAATTTCTACTTCTGTTAATATTTGACGGGTTGCAACTAGTATGAATAATGGTGGTGGTCCTCACCAGCCCCTGTCGGCGATGGTGTGCGTGTCGCCCTTCACCGGGGCGGGGTACCATCTCTGCAGCAGCTCGCTGTCCAGCCGCAGCAGCGAGCACTTATCCAGTACGGCGCCCATCGTGGTGCTGTCCATCTCTCGCGGTAGGGCGGCGAGGGACTTGTTCTCGCTACTGGACAGCCACTTTAAAACAATGCCAACATTACAATTTAATTCGTAGCACAAAACCTACAAGCGTCAAAAATTCGTTTCTTTACTACTACATCTCAATCTGTATTAATAAAAGACAATATGAAATTGATAGACTCAACAAATACTGAACCGATTGCGACGAATTTTTCATTGTTTATTAATATTACGTCGGCGAAAGTTTAAAAAATTATTTGTGCATGAATTCTTAATATGATACGGAAATAAATATTTTAAAGTCATGACGATACTGTATTCAACGTCGTGATAGATTCCGACTCCGGAGACCCAGAATCGAAAGTACAGAGAAAGGTGTTTTTTATAAAGGATTTAAATTATTTAACGAATTGCCAAATGAGGTAAGAGATGCCGGTACTCTCGCGATCTTTCGTCGAAAATGCTTTTAATGTGTTCTAAGTACCGATGTTTAATGTTTTTTTTTTTCATTTGCGATTTTTATATTATTAATTGTTTATAAAATGTTGTTTTATAAGTTTTAAAATGTTTTTGTAATTTTTTATAACTTTATTAAATAAATAAAACTAATTTTGTTTGATGTCAGTGTTTAATTGTGAATTATGGGATTCACCGAGAGATGGCGCTCGAGTCGGTTTAAATGATAGCTGACAATTTTGATATAGAAATTAATGTAAAAATAATTAAGGTGGTAATTTACGCAAGCGAATTTGCTTGTCGGCGACGACGACTGCAATACTGGCAGAATACGAAGATGATCTTCAGTGAATACTCTACAAATTCTACCTTGCATCTAAAAAATAGGTATAACATAACGATTTCTTCCAGTAAAACGAAGTGCCTAACAATATCAAAACAACCGCTCAGATGTAAATTGATCATCGATAACACACCTATTGAGCGAGTCGTGCGATTCACTTACCCAGGTGTAGAGATTTGTAGCTATAGTGACCTATATGATGAATTGCGAGCACAAACCAGCAAAGCGATAGCCATGGCTGGCTGCTTACGCGACACCATATGGCGGAACAAATACATGCTAACCGAAAGCAAACTCAAAATATACAAGGCACGCGTCCGCTCCATCATAACGTATGGGATAAAAGTCAGAACCAATGCCAATAGGACTATGAACCTTCTCAGAGTAGCAGAAATGCGAAACCTACGCTCCATCGCAGGCAGAAACCTCAGAGATCGGATCAGAAATGAGACGATAAGGTTTGTCTGCGGTGTTGAGGACATAGTAAGATGGATAAGAAGCAGTGGGGAGATTACGTGGACCGCGTGGAGAATACACGAATTGCAAAAAAAAAAAAACTATCAGCGAGAGATTACCAGGAAGGCCGCTGAAGAGATGGAGAGAAGGCTGGACATCATCATCCCAGGACAGTTCATCGTTATAAACAGGTAATACGACCTAAACTAAGAAGATGAAGAGAATAATTTGCTTGTCACTTAGAGTATTTTTATTGTCATATTACGTATTTATAAATTTAAATACGCGAATAACCAAATACATATGTATCGTTCATAAATCGCAGTCTTTATCTGGATGCCTGCTAAAATAATGTAGCGTAAAGATAAATATGTCAAATAGATAAGTATAAACACATGAAATTAATTTCGGGTAAGCCATGTTATAAATAGTCAAATAAGTTTCAGTCGAAGCTAAATCTAAACAAACAAAATATATATAAATGTGTCAACCGGCTTTAAGACAATTATAATAATTAGTTTCAGATACGAAAACGCTTATAATTTATTGCCAACTTAGATTTGTAGGGCAGGGTTATGTTTTATTGAGTTTAATAATACGAAAATTTTCATCAGATTTAAAAAATATATTCTTCCGATTTTTTTAAACATATTTTTGTACATTTATTTATGTACTAATTTTAGAACTGGATACGTGGAACATAAATATAAAAAAAAACAATATGTGCACCATCAAAAAAGACCATTTTGTGTAAAAAAAAAATTATTTTATTTTATTTTATATCATTGTATTTTATATTATTTGTTTTAGATTTTTTGTGGATGTTGGACTATCGAAGTGTGCGCGGGACACGCAACCCATCACACCGCGTCTCCCGCGGGCGAAAAGAGAAGGATGGAGTGCCGCATCGGTTAAAGTGTGGGAATCCATTCTTTCTGCCTACCCTTTCGGGGAGACGGCGTGATGGTTAGTTAGTTGCACCAATTGCCCTTTATTGCACGTTAACATTTTTGTTTTGGAAAATTAACCGTGCTAATCAAACGATATGAAATACTCGTATGTAGATTTATAGAAATGGACCATTATAAAGGATTTTCTTCTATGTTCACCATACTTTGTGTTGTAGATGCTTTATTTCTCTTTTTTTTATATACCTTGTACCTATATACAACACTAACATTAAAAAAATAAAATAACATAGACATGTTTCGGACAACCAGTCCTTCTTCAGTGATACATATTATATGTAACACTGAAGAAGGACTGGTTGTCTGAAACATGTCTATGTAATTTAATTTTTTTAAATGTTAGCATAGGGGATAGAACGCTTGGCTTCTGATCAAGGGGACTTGGGTTCGCGCCTGGACACGACCAGATTCCTTCTTCATAATATTGAGCTATTTTCTGCTCACATTGAAGATTGTAAAGTAAATTCTAATATCATTGATTTAAATCTTTGGTGTTAGTTTAAAAAAAAAACATAATAAAGGAATTTAAAAAATAAATAAAGTAACGACTGTTTGTTAATTCATAAAATTTGTGGACTGAAATCACGCCACTGAAATACAATAATTGAAAAACATATACGAGTAAGTTTGAACGTTGCACACATGTTTCGACACTGTTCATAATTTATTGTGTGCACGCGAGAAAAGCTAACAAAATAATCGAAAAATACTCCATTCTAATGATAACTAACAGCTGATCGTGCAGACAAGTGAATGTTCCCTCAGCACTAACAGATAACACAAATTGTGGAAATGTAAATTTGCCAAAACATGCGAAGAAAAATAAACAAACCCAAACAACTTACTTCAATAATCAATATAAAACTCTCACGCCCGACTCGCCGCCTTACCGTCCGTCTAGGAACGGCGCAAGATTTTCCAATGCCCAAGAGTTACTCTTGGAATTTTCATAGTCAAAGGAACAGGGTGGGCTATTTCCAGAGACTGCGTTGTTTATTACGTAGACTAAGTAGATTCGTGTCTCGAGTCACTAAACTTAAGTGCATTGCGATTAATCTCCACTGCAATAGATAGGTAGGTGGAACAGTTATAATGCGTTTTGCATATGGGCGTGGGAATAAATTTTTAGCTTAACTTTATTTATTGTAGGGTAACATACAGCGATTGTTAATACAAATGCAAATGAACAAACTAACAGTTAAATAAAAACATAGAATAACCCGCCGCTTACCCGAAGCTGTTATAGGACGCAGCGGCGCCCCTTCGTCAGCTTCGCTCAAACAATCCCTAGGCCCGCCCCCCATCCACGCAGGACTTACATTAGCTGGAGAATGCACCATTCCAGAAAAAAAAGCAAAAGGCAAAAGGGTATCTAGGCCACATTTAATCCAGTTTAATTTCAATCCACTTCTATGTCCCAATCTAACAAAACAAAGGATTTATTTTTATTATTAATATTATTATTATTATTTTGTTGAATCGCTCTTTACATCACGACAGTATGAGCCAAATCGATGTAAAGGGTATTATAGCTATCATAGTGATTCTCGTGACATGTGATAGGTAGCTAATCTATCGCCATTTTATTGTCACGTGAATTCTACACCAGACCAAAGACAGTGTGACAATCACACTGCCCTCGCCGGGAATCAAACCCGGAACCATTGGGGTGGCAGTCAATGCACTTACCACACGGCCACGAAGGTCGTCAATTTGATTGAAGAATGTACATATTTATAACTTATCTTTTTAAACTTATTTACTTTTCATGAATCAATTGTTAAAATGGGAGAAATACTGAAAATCATTATCTCGTATTGGTAATGACATTTTAAATAGCTAATATACTTGTTAAATACATAATAATCTACATTAAGCGGCTAACGCCTTTTTCACCCGCACGAGTAGGTAATATTTTTAAATTACTCTACGGTCAACTTGAGACACGCGACTTTCCGCCATAACAACACGAACGAATTTGATACAAAAAAACTTAGGTAATTCAATTAGACAGCATGTCACCTGCGTGACCTGTGACCGGTACCGACCTATGTATGTTACAGTCGTACTAATGCAGGATCAACTAATTTGGATCGTTCGTAATAAATAATATGATTGCAATTTTACGACGAAATATTATTTATTTACGATCACTTACTGTTACGTATATGATTACATAAAACACGGAAACTGAATATAAAAACGGCCAAACAAAGATGTAATTTTTATTATAATAATATAATAAAAATAATCGAGCCATGAAGGGCTCCCTCCGCTTACCCGAAGCTGTTATAGGCCCTGTGGCGCCTTTCGCCAGCTTCGCACATGCACACCCTTAGTACGTTCACCGTGCATGCGGGACTTACGATAAGAAATCATATTTGTGCAACCAAGGGGGACCCAGACCACATTTAAGCTACGCTACTCTCCCTCGATGTCCCGCCATACATACACCGTACATACGATTATTGTTTTTTTTTTAAAGGAATACGAGTATAGAAGTTCCCGCCACATACCCGAGGCTGTTATAGGGCGTAGCGGCGCCCTTTTATCAGCCTCGCTCGTACACTCCCTGGGCCTGTCCCCGGTCCATCCGGGACTTACATTTAAATACGGCAACAACAAGGGGGTGCCAGACCACATTTAATCTACTCAATCTTACTTCTATGCTCCGCTGTACTTTATTGATTAAATAAACATAATATATAATACATGAACATTTTAGGAACATTATATAAAAGATTATTGAATTATTTACCAGAAAGAAGCAAGCCCTGGAAGTGTCGTGGCAGATTTGGATCTCCTTGAGGTGGTCCTGGAGGATGTGCGGCTCGTCTGCCTCCCACTCGCTGCAGCCGTACAGCATGTCCACCAGTTCTATCTGCAATGGCCAATCAAAAGTAAGCAAATAAAACTATCCGACTCGTACACTATAAAATACAGAAGTTATCCGCGCAAGTCTCGTCTCCGAGCCGGGCCCTGCGCGGTCAACTGCCGAGGAAAATACTCCGTTTTTACATTATAAATATCCACATCGTTAGCCTGCCGATTAGCATTGGAAAAAATAAACAACATATTTCGCTGTCGGGAGCAACGCTCAAAACGTCTTTTCATGAAATTCCGCCCAATAAAATTTTGTTTGAGAAGGTAATGGGAAAAATTGGCCGAAGTTTTTTGGCTCTAGATTTTCCCGAAAAGTTTTAACAGGCAGGGGTATAAAATTTAAGTCGTTTATTATACAAAGTGATCGAATATAAATAGGCAGCGTGAATCGGCATCAGAGGCGGAACTAACTTCGGCATAAAATGTTGGCCGTTGAATATAATAAGCTGAAATGAGATTAAATCAGTCAACAAAAAGTTTTTTGATCCGTTTACTTGAGAATATTGACAGCTTATGAATGCGGATCAATTGCACTAGTGTGTTAGATTTGGATTCTTGTTTGAAAGTAGCATATTTTTCTTATTCAATATAATGAATCTAGAGAAATTCCAGACTATAGTGAATCTAGAGATATGAATCTGGTTACTGAAAATAATATTTTAATACATTATAATATTTTTATTTCCTTCTTCAGCCATCTCTTGATTGCTAAAGCACTGAGTGCCCATCTGCTAATTCCTTGTCTAGCGACAAGACCTGTCCATATCCATTTCAATAATTCATAGAATATACTTCAAATTTAATTATTAGTCAGCTGTCTTGTAACCATGTAATCTGATGACGGGGACTTCGGTATCTCTGAAATACCAGTTACGGAACATGAACCACAAAGCATACAATTGAACCAAAAGATTTTCTCATCCTTCTTCTTCTTCTTCTCCTTATAGACCTTTGGTCTGTTCCTGATATCAGCCTGGCCTCTCTTGGGAGGTTGACTCCCAACCATCTCTCCATCCCTTCGGCGGTCCTCCGGGGGGACGGCAGCCAGCAGGAATCTGATGCGCCATAGTGTGTGGGCTTCTGGTGGGATCCATCCTCTGCACGTGCGCATTCCAGTATCTTCTGCGTTGTCTGCCCCATCTCACGACATCCTCCACCTTGCAGATCTCGCGGATAGCCGTGTTCCTCACCCTTATCTCGAATAGTCTTTCCTGCTATCATCTTCAGCGTCCTCATCTTTGCCACCCGTACTTTAGCCTTCGTTCTTGTGGTATCCGCTCTGGTCTCAATGGTATATGTCAGTATAGGCCTTACGCAGGTTTTACATATTCTGACCTTACTGTCAATACTTGTTTTCCATATTATATCCTTGAGACAACCTGATTTTATTTTCTCATCCTTTCACATAAAACTTCAAATACTGAACTCATATAATAATTACGTACGTTTTTGGTACGTCATAATCGCAGGAAAAGCTGCAGGTATTTATTATCTTCACAAAATATTTATGATTCATAAAAAATATATTAGTGCAATATATCAAGAAAACTCATAATGCATTCAAGGTACGTAAATTACGTGCAGGTGTACCTACATAACATAAAGTTTCACAATGACGCTATTATCTGATAAGACATGCGATTATAATAGAAATATAAAACACCATATTTTAAAAATACCGATCACAAACAAAATATTGAAAATACGAGTATAATAGCGGCATTATTTTAGATATTGTATTATCCGCATTTTCACCTTTGATGTATCATATCTAGGCTAGATATCCTACAATATGATCCACGTGATTTATATGCGGAAATAAAAGGAAATATAAATAAACAGTTTAAGCCACGAAAATCTTGGGAAAATACTACGCGCAGATAAAAGATTACTCCGAACGCGTCTGGGTAAATAAATCGCAAATCTAGGAATCAAGATTGTAGTTTAGATACAAAAATAAATATAATAAAAATCTGTTATTTCCATGAAGTTATTTTTGGTACAAATGGAATGTGACGTGTGTGTACCCGTTTAGTTATTTTTAAAATATTTTATGTTTCGTTTAACTAGTAGTAAAATCTTTATGCGCGTGAGATATAGTAAAATAATGTTCTAATTATAAGATGCGATTACTTACCTCGATCTGCCTGTCGTCGTACATGGACTGTAGTTCTGGTCCCATGATTTCAAGGAGTTGTTTTCTTTCTTCGTGAAAATCTGCAATACAAAGAAACACGTACTTACCTAATTTGCTCGACAAAATATATGGCCGTCCACAAAACTTTTATCGCGACCTTTCCGTGTTATGAGAAACTTTACCTAATCTTAACTAGGGAATAAATCTATTTCATTTGTAGTTTCGTGATAGCAACAAGTGAGACTTGAATTACGAAACGGACCTAATGGATTTAATACTGCCTTATTAACTTTTCCTGGAATTTTTGACAAATTTAAGGCGTAACACTGTGAAAATCTATAATGACGATTTTTTCTGAATTCAAAAACTGTTTATTTTTCACGTTTGAATTAATTTTTTTCGACATATTTCGCAGGTTTAATACCTTTAACATCGGGAGAGCGATATAAACTCAATCGGAAGAATATTTATACCATTCTCCCGATGATAATAGTATAAAAAAATCGAAACATATCGAAAAAATTGTGATGGTGACCAAAAAACAAGTGCTTTAATTTATTTTTACGTTTCCTGTAGTTTCCGAAAGCTTTATGGAAAAATTCATGCTTTCCTTCCGTCTGGCACAGGACAGAGACGTAGCCGACGTCGGGGGGACCTGACATGGATGGCACTCTGTGAAGAAGAAGATGGAAAAGCTTTCGGAATGCGGTTTTTCCAAAAAAATCCCACCACGTTTATTATTAACTTTCAATAACATTTTTATTATTCCTCCATAAAAATGTTATTGAAAGTTGTAAATGTAATTAAATGATTAAAAACGAGACTTTATACCAACAGCAAAACACGTGCATAAAAGCTATCTGCAAAATGAATTTGTTGCGTGTCTTACGCGATCATAAAATAAATACGCATATAAATATACAATATGTAGGTATGTGTTCTTTTAAATGAAGATTAGAGAACTTTGACAAATTCTCTTGCGAATGCGTGTAGATTTAACTAGTGCAGGACGTAAATATTGAACGACAGTCACATATTATGTGCGATAATTTTCGATAAAAAAAATATTCTGTGTCGAAAAATTATTTATCAAGTAATAAAAATATATTACTATTGATGTACAAATGTACATATAACGGAGGAATAGGGAAAGTAAGTACTTATTATTATATATTTGTATAGGAATAGGGAAAGTACTTATTATACACTTGGGATGATGTTAGGCATCAGGCATGCGATAGAGTCGGGTGGAGAAGATTCCTTGAGGCCTTATGCACCACGGAGGTGTGACAAGACAAAAAGAAGAAGAGAAGAAGAAGATTATATATTTGTAGAGATATTAAAGTTATTAGAAGCAATGCTGATCGCGTGAGGAACACCAGAATAAGAGAGATATGTGAGGTTGAGGATATTATAAGATGGAGCAGACAGCGAAAAAGGGACTGGTACGGTCATGTTCAAAGAATGGACACCACCAGACTCCCCTATATTGCATTGCATAATCAACCTCATGGGACTCGTCCTCGTGGAAGACCTCCTAAAAGATGGAAGGACAGCTGGGAGTCTACCTCACCGGAGGAGCAACACTCTGGAGAACAGACCACAAAGGTCTACAATAAAGAAGAAGAAGAAGAAGAATAAGCAATGCGTACTAGGTATATAATATTGGTAAGGAAATGTTAAAGTTACATACAACCCTTATTATAACATAAAAAAATCATAAAACTTCTACGAGTAGTAAATAATAAAAACGGCAACATTTAATTTTATATAAAATTTTCCAAACGGCTTTATTTACTATTTGAATTAAGGTTACAAGCAATTGCTAGATTGTTTCTTTGTATAAACTTACAAATAGGTACGCTGGAGGAGGTGGTGGGGGGTGTTTGTATAGATTGTAAGCATAAACCAAAGCGGTTTCGCAGTTTTATAGCTTGCCATTATATTTTCACCGCAGGGTGTGGTGGCGGTGAATGGGAGAATAGGATGGAATTGGAAAATTTAATACAATATAGTGTAAGAAGGAAAAACTGTCTAGACACGTGTAGCAATTTCTCGATTCGTTCAATCGAGTTCCATTTTAAAGAGCTACAAAGTGGTTTTCAGTTAAAAAACTAACTAACTAACTAACCATCACGCCATTTCCCCGGAGGGGTAGGCAGAGAGGATGGATCGCCACACTGGCCTGTCCTGGCATACATCGAGCTTCCTCTACATCCATACATCGTACCATGCACGCACGTCGATTGTTCCGACTTCGAATGTGGCCGCCTTTTAGTAATTGATTAATTTGGTCATGTCATGTTTTCCTCGGTCGTCCTCGGCTTCTTTTCCCACTCACGCTGCTTGTGTACAATTTTTTAACCATTCTACTCTCATCCATTCGTTCCATATGTCCAAACCATCTCAGGAATCCTTTTTTAATTTTATTCATGATGCAGTCATCTGCCTTACATTTCTTTTTTATTTCATCGTTCGGTATTCTATCATACAACGTTTTCCCGCATATTCTTCTTGGTGATCTCATTTCTACGGCGTTTATCCTGCTTTCATCCTTCTTTTGCCAGCTCCAAGCTTCACTTCCATACATGAGGGTTGGCACTAGAACTCCATTGTGTACTGCCATCTTTGCTTCTGTGGATATATTTCTATTTGCAGTAATGACTTTGAGTGCGCCATTTATTTTATTCCCAGCACCAACCCTTCTTTCGATGACTTTCTCAATTTTTCCGTCTCTTGTAAACATGCTTCCCAGATGCGTAAATTCAGTAACTTGCTCCAATTTCTCGCCCATCGCACTTATATCACAAATCGTCATACATCCTTCTTTCTCGAAAACCATCACTTTAGATCTAGACACATTCATCACCAAGTCAGTTTTCAGTTAATAAAGAAGACATTGTAAAGATACATATTTCGAAATGTTTCGTGGCTGCGATTAGAACAGAGTCAGATTATATTTGTATTTAAAAAAACTGAATTACTCTCTAAGAAATGGCAATGAAAGAAAAATATCGGGTTTCTGTAGTATGATCCACCACTTTACTTCAGTACTGCGATATTATTTTCGGTAAATCTTTTCGAAACACACAAAAGGCTGTTGAAAGAAAATGCCCGAAAACGTATTTTTGAGAAACGTTTCTTGGCGGGCGTCATTAATCAAAGCACGAGTAGAAAATATTATTTTTTTAAAGTATGCTTCGCGGAGGAAGGATGTGAATGAAGGGACAAGGAGTGTGGGGATCTGAAAGTTTTGAGACTTTCGGGTTGAATGTATTAAGAACCGCTATTTTAGAAACACCGGTAATGTACAGATGTACACGGATTCCTATAACAGTGATGCTGCCTGAAAAGTAGCAGATGAAATTTATATGTCGGCAGGAATTTAGGCCTTTGTAATTGTATGATATTATCACACAAATGAAATTACAGAATGGTGATGTTTGTTTTATGTTTTAATATACTCGTATATGTCCCATCTTTACATATAATATAAGTCTATATATTTCATCTGTATATAGTGTTTATGTCTCACCTCTAGTCTCATATATTATAATATACGAGTATATAATATGTCCTATCTCTATCTCTCATCTTATGACTCCTTTTTATGTCTCATCTCTGTGTCTCATCTCTATATCTCATCTCTGTGCCGCATCTCTACGTCTCATCTCTATGTCTCATCTCTGTGTCTCATCTCTATGTCTCATCTCTATCTCCCATCTTTATGACCCCTCTCTATAACTCATCTCTGTCTCATCTCTGTGTCTCATATCTTTGTCTCATCTCTGTCTCTCATCTATGTGTCTCATCTCTGTGTCTCATCTCTATATCTCATCTCTGTGTGTCATCTCTGTGTCTCATCTGCGTCTCATCCCTGTGTCTCATCTCTGTGTCTCATCTCTGTGTCTCATCTCTGTCTCTCATCTATGTGTCTCATCTCTGTGTCTCATCTCTGTGTCTCATCTCTGTCTCTCATCTATGTGTCTCATCTCTGTGTCTCATCTCTATATCTAATATCTGTGTCACATCTCTATGTCTCGTCTCTATGTCTCATCTCTATGTCGCATCTCTGTGTCTCATCTCTGTCTCTCATCTATGTGTCTCATCTCTATATCTCATCTCTGTGTCTCATCTCTGTGTCTCATCTCTGTGTCTCATCTCTGTGTCTCATCTCTGTGTCTCATCTCTGTGTCTCATCTCTATATCTAATATCTGTGTCATATCTCTATGTCTCGTCTCTATGTCTCATCTATATGTCTCATCTCTGTGTCTCATCTCTGTCTCTCATCTATGTGTCTCATCTCTATATCTCATCTCTGTGTCTCATCTCTGTGTCTCATCTCTGTGTCTCATCTCTGTGTCTCATCTCTATATCTAATATCTGTGTCATATCTCTATGTCTCGTCTCTATGTCTCATCTCTATGTCTCATCTCTAAATCTCATCTCTATGTCTCATCTCTATTTCTTATCTACATGTAACCATCTAAATTACTCGCTGTCTCATCTCTCGTCTCATTGTTATCATAATTAATAATAATAATAATAATATAATAATAAATTGGATAATTTATAAAGCGCCATTTTTATGAATTGCTCATCTCAAGGGCGCTGTAGAAGATGCTCCGTTTTACGAAAATACAAATATTACATTGTATTTTCTTATTATTTGATGGTTTTTTTGTATAATTGTCTTTAAATGTTCAAATATTTCACTTATGTCCCTGAATTAGTTATGTCAACTCATGTGAATACAATGGCATTTATTTGTATTGTATTATACATAAAAAAAGGTTATTACGAGACTCGAATGTCCTTTCTCAGAAATATTAATAATATGTAACAATAAAGTAATTTACAAAGTGTAGTGTGTCGCCAATTTCAGAAGTGAAGTAAAATCCTTTTATATGACCCGACAATATGACAGTTGTTCTGGAATCTGCGCTAGGTTTAGTAACAAAATACATATAAGTAGTTGTATTACTATAAGACTGCGTATTGAAATAATATGTAGTTAGGTACATCTTAAATGCCTCATTCATCAATGTCCTTTTGACAGTTTCGCATCATTTAAACATTCTTGACCTCGTTTCGATACTGAAGAGACTCGTGTTTTGAATTCATATCACATCAGGTAAGCAGTGAACCTAATAGAAATCAGGCACATTCATTCCCGTCAAATAATATTTTATTCGAATTCACATAAATAAGGGAAAAACACTGACAATAGACGAATCTAAAAGTGCTAGAGTTGAAACCCTGAAATGACTTCTGAGAAGGACTGAATACATTATGAAAATATAGCAAAAAATATGGAAAAGTGAGAGGGACATAATTAAAAAAAAAATCTTTTCTTCTTATTCTTAGTGTAGGCCTAGTGGCCTATTTCTTAAGAGGAATTGGCCTCCTGCGAAGTCAACTCCCAGCTGTCGATCCATCTCTTTGGTGGTCTGCCCGGGGGTCGTCTACCTTGGGGCTGGCCGTGCAACACAACGAAGGGGAGTCTGGATGGATCCATTCTCCTCACGTGTGCATACCAGTATCTTCTCCTTTGCCTCAACATCCTCGACCTCGCATATCTCCCTTACCCGTGTATTCCTTATCCTCTCTTGCAGTGTCTTGCCAGATATATTTCTGAGCGTCTTCATTTCTGACACTCTAAGCGCGTTTTTGTGATTGTGGTGTCCGCCCTGCACTCGATCCTATATGTCATGATAGGTCGCACACAAGTCTTATAGATTCTCACTTTGCTGTTGATCTATATGTCAGGGTTTTTCCAAATTGAATTCTTCAAGCATCCTCAAATGACCGCAGCCTTGTTTATTTGCCCCATCACTTCCCCCGGTAGATCCGTTTTCCCACATAAGTCCACACCCAGGTATCGACAATTTTCCACCTGTTCTACTGAAACACCCCCCACAGACACGCTACATCCCACCTGAGCTTGAGAGAATACCATACTCTTGGTCTTTGCTACTGATATGATCATATTGTATTCTTGACTAGCAAGATGGAAAATGTACTTAGAAAAATTACTTTAATATGTAAACGGAACACTTAACTCCCGACAAAGATGCTAAGATTTAGATCGTGGACGAAACACCAATCATATTTCAATATGCGAACATTTTTTTCATTTTTAATTTCAATTCTAGGGATTGATTTAAGTTCAATAACATTTTTGCTGGTTCTTGAGATGTCACTGTTTCAATGTGGTAGTTTCCCGTTGCTTTTCACATTTTTTATACAGGAGATTATTTGAACCCAATAACTGTACACAAACTTTTTGCTCTTGATTCATTTTAGTTTCACAACATGTGACAGGTACCTTATCTATCCCCATTTTATTATCATGTGAATTCTGCACCATACCAACCAGACGGTGTGATAATTATATTTCTATCGCTGGAAATCGAACCCGGGACCTTCGGTGCGGCAGTCATGATTCTTGCCACTCTACCACGAAGATCATTATTTAAACAAAATTTTAAACCGTCCATTGTTTTGGCCGAAACACTATGATACTTTAACATTATAAACCGCTAAATTAAAAAAAAAACGTTGTTTTATGTATCACAATTGCATTTTTATTTTACGCGACAGCTGTTTCATCAACCTATGTTGACATCATCAGGTTTATTTGTAACATCTGTTGATGTCAACATAGGTTGACGAAACAGCTGTCGCGTAAAATAAAAATACAATTGTGATACATAAAACAACGTTTTTTTAATTTAACAGTTTAAATTTTAAATCGATAGAAAACTTTGAACACTCAACACATTGTCTGCGCGAAGGGTATTAATACCCTTCTCGCGAACTCGTAAACTGTTAGAAATGTATAATAGATTATACAAGGT